>OY811978.1:2567747-2615247 GCA_963681505.1 Eunapius fragilis | reverse complement strand
ACAAGTAGTCCCCCAGTTCTGTTTTTATGTCTTTCTCTGAGTAATGTGAGATGTTTACATAAACACCCACAACTAATTAATAGGCGGTACGTTGTAACCACAAAGACTGATACCAGCAGCTACTTCCCACAATACTAGTGCTTCAACTGTCCACACCATGGCCTATTTATTCTTTGCTCATACATCCATATGTATCTCAACCTAATTGTAACCATATGGACCAAGCAGTATTGCCTTACTTGAATGTTAGTTACAACCTTACCTTGCTGTTCCTACACCCATGCCTACTTTCCCATCCCTCCATGCAGAGTAAAGATGTGGATTTGAAACCCCAATGACAAAGGAACATAGAATGCCTGTACACTTACTAGCCATCTTTTCCACCACTAATTCTCTACATCACACCTCCCTCTGCATCCCCTTCAAGGGATAGGTGATCCATGGGTCGCTGGTTCAATCCCGGCTCAAAGAACTTTATCTTTGTCAGGGCGTGACACATTGAAAGCTGGAGAGGGGTGGAGGTGGTGATGGAGAGGGTGGAGAATGATAAGGCTAACCATCTTTTGAGTTTTCTTGTCCATGTTGTCAGTGTAGGGTCGTGAGAAAAAGGCAAAGTGAGTAGGAGGGAGTGGAGGAGAATATATATTTTTTGCACGACTGTTCTATCTATAACAAGCTAGAGGTGATATCTTTATCTAGGAGATATAAAAACTCCAAAGGTTACAGACAGAACAAAACACCTACACCATAACCTACCTGTTGACATCAGAAATATAAAAATCTCTCCAGAAATAGATTCATCAGGTAAGGGGAAATACTAAGGTTATAAAATTCATACGCTAATGTGTGCACAGTACTGTCACCTGCATATGTGAGTGTGACAAATAGAGAAAAAAAACCTTGGAACCCAGGTAATTGTAGAACCAGCAGGGCTCTAAGTACTTTCTCACGCTTCGCTGGATGCTGAAAAACCTGAAAATAAGAGGTGGATCCATGTAAGCCTATGATGATGTGGATGGAATTCACATGAGAATGCATGCCTCATATTTCCAGCATCCAGTAAAGCACAAGAAAATTACTTAGGACTCTGCTGGTTCTTGAAGAGGCCCACGATAACCTAAGAAGGTTTGTCTCTCTATTTTTCCATACTAACATCCACATAGCCACACTTGCACACAGGCATACAGTGTAGATCACATGTGCACTGTTAAACCACCATGTTATCTCTCTCTGCCTTGCCATGTAACGGCTTGGGCTGGTACTGCAAGGATGATTGCTCCTGCCAGTGTAAACATCCTCAGACGGGAACTTCGTACGTATTTACGTATGTACGCACATTTGAATGTATGTGTGCATGAGTGCATGTGTGCGTATGTGTATGTGTATGTGTATGTATGTATGTAAGTATGCATGTATGTATTTATGTATGTATGTATGTATGTATGTATTTATTTATGTGTGTATTTGTGTGCGTGTGTGTGTGCATGTATGTATGTATGAATGTATGTATGTATGTGCATGTATGTATGTATGTATGTATGTATGCATGTATGTATGCATGCATGCATGCATGCATGTATGTATGTATGTATGTATGTATGTATGTATGTACGTACGTACGTACGTACGTACGTACGTATGTATGTATGTATGTATGTATGTATGTATGTATGTATGTATGTATGTATGTATGTATGTATGTATGTATGTATGTACAATAAATCTTCATCTTCACAGCAGGTATAAGAGTGATAGATAACCCACAAAGAAATGATAAACACATGGACACACAAATGCAATCACACAAACACATGCACACATATACTCCATACAACACACCCACAATACACACACACCCACATACACGCTTACAAACATGTACTCACACACACACACACACAAACACACACACACATCCTTCCCCTCCCCTCATCCTCATCAGAATATAAGTAATGTACATTTTGGCACACACACCTATTGCCACAGCAACAAGAGCAGTTACTTTAACTCAAATATTTACTAGAGAGCACCACTGTGGACCAACCATTCTAGCCTTCAATGACCTTACTACTCTTGCTACACCCTCCCCATACCCAGGTATGCATTATTGAAAACTTATCTATCCAGCCAGCGTCCCGCGTAGACACTGCACCAGGTCCAGCACTGTAAAATATCCACTTGGTCTTCGAAGACAGCCTTGAATTTTGCATGACCTTAATCCGCAGAGAGGATCCTCTCTTGGTTCTCGAGGTCAACTCCTCGGCCCCGTTACCTAGCCTAGTCTCCAAAGACAGAGATCTGGATCTTTATAATAGCGCATTCGGACGCATTCCGCTCGCATCGTGGTTTCAGGTCAGGTGGCCATCTATACGTAAATGTAATACCGCGTACCACAAGGATAAATTATTAAGGATTAATTTTTAAATCTATCATTGTAACCATAGCAACATCTATTTTCACGTGCGTTTTGATGGCTCCCAAACGCAAGAGATCGAATATTTGCGAAATCCAAACAAAAGTGTGCCGACATCAACAGCCTATGAGTGGAAGCGGAAAAAAAAAAACGATGGTGAGTTATGATCCATTGATCAGATGTAGTAGCATAGATATTAAAATAGCTATGCTACTGGTACTAGTACCGTACTACTAAGCGCTGCAGCTCCGCCAACTGCATCGCCATAATTTTTTCATGATTACATTGTTGTATTGTATACCATTGATGATACATGTAATATATATGAAATAAATAAATTAACCACAAAGTTATGTTTAGGAACTACATGTACATGTATCTCCCTCCTGGATGATATATCCCTTAAGAGGAGGGACCGAGCATTGGCCCGCACTAGTATTAAATTCAGGCGGCCATACAAGTTGGAGACCACCTAATGAGGGCCGTAGGAACGGGAATAAAACCTGTACGGCTAATGGATGGAAGCGTGGTCAAGATAGTCGGGGTGGGTGTGGAAGGGGGGACTCCTGCCACCCCAGGTAGGGGGTATGGGGGAGCGCTGTAAGCCATCGGGTCTGGGGCAGAGCCCCAGAAGCTCTGCTACTATATTTTGAAGTCATGAAGTCATGATTGGTGGTTTCTATATCTGAAGCAGATTCATACCAGCCGCTATGAAAGTTTCAAATAATTTTTTCAGTAATAACTTATGCTCTGGCCAAAAACCTGTACGGCTTTGGCCGTATAGGCCGTAGTGTTTGCTACAGCCCTGACCTTGCTTGGACTTTGGGGTGTTGGTCCTTGTGGCAAGGTGTGAAGCAAGTCTTGAGAAAGCTTGGACAGCTTCCCTGCCCCAAGCTCCATATGACTCCACCACAAGGGGAATGCATGTCCATCCCAGCTCAGAACACTTAAGCATCATTGGCCGAGTGCTTTCTTAGGTCTGTGGCAACTGCTGCTGACCCTGCTGTGAGACCTGCTTCAGAGAGAAGGGATGGGTTTAGAAGTCACAGAAAGGTCAAAGGCAGCAGGCTTGCCACAGAGCCAATTCGAAGCTAAGATGTCAGCAGAACGCGTGTGCAGGAGCTCATGTCCAAGTCCACTGCCAGCTTCTGATGCAGGCACGATGGCAGGTTTGGAGCACTACATCCCTGAACTTATTGTGCCTGGATACAGCATCACCACCTTGCTTACATGTTAAGGCATGGTGTCCTAGGGGATCCAAAGGGTGTTCTGGGCACAAAGCACAGGGAGGTGAGCCAAGTGAGGTGTCTAGCCCTAGCCACCACTTGATGGCCATTTGGTGTTCATTGGGGTCTAGGCTTAGACACAGGCCTGGAGATGGAACAGCAGAGAACCATGCAGAGGCATGGGGCAAAGACACTGACAGGAGATGAGCCTTGTCAGCAGTAGAGCTCTCTGTGAGAAGAGAGTTAAATTGAGTAGACTCTAATGTGGCTAACAAAGTGTGCTGTCGACAAGGAGTAGTGGCCAGACTGTCGACATCAACTGCACTCTCAGGGGGTACAGGCACCGCCTCAACCAGGAAATTATCTGAAGGTGAGGTGAGGCCAGCAGTATTGATGGATGCAATAAATGCTGCAGTAGAGTGGAGTGCTAGTAAGCGGAGACCCAGGCCACCTCTGCTTAAACTCAACTGGGCCTGCTTCCAAGAGCTGTCAGTAGTGTGAATGTGTCTGACCTGCTGATCGAAGGCATGCAGCGCATCTAATGCCAGGGATGGAGGAGTGGACCGCGCAACGTGGACCAATTTAGTAAATCCAACACACATGCGTAGCAAAATGAGAGCAATCTGAGGATCACATGAGCCAAGCTTCTCCAAAGAGGATAACAATATGGAAGCAGCAGCACGTTTGGAGGCAATAAAGGATGAGCAAAAGGCCACATCTCCTATGGGTGCTCCAAGGATGGTAAGGTTGGGTGTGCAAGATTTGTTCATCTCTGAAGGAAATAAGCTCAGGTCACCTTGACTGAAAAGCTCACATTTTGGTGGATTTAAATGAAGCCCCAGTGAGGGACCTAAATCCTGATGTACCACATGTTGGACAGAGGAAGATGGACCAGCCACCACCCCATCATCCAGGTACCAAGCATTAAAAAGTAGATCTTGGCAGCTATCATCCTTGGCAATGGTAAGAACCAGATGGTGCATGACCAAGGCGAAGTAGAAGGGGCCCAGAGGATTCCCTTGCTGCACACCAGTCTCTAAGGTCAAAGTTCCCATAGAATGCCGAAGGAAAGAGTGTTGCCTGTAGCACCACTGGGTCCATGGGAGTAGGAGGGGGAAATGTAGGGCACATTGATCAAGGAGGGACTGCACGGCGAGATACTAAGTTAAAGGCATTTTTCATATCCACCTTAATGCATACAAAACCAGGACCACTCACATCCTTAGGGAGAGCAATGCCGAACTGGAAAGGCTGCATGTAAGAAAGCGGAAGCATCCTCTTTAATTCAACCACAAAGACATTTGCTTGTGAGTCGGTGAAGTGATTCACCCACCCCAATGGGCCTAATGTCCTGTGCGCCTTTCCTTAAAGCAACTAGACTACCCCCTGCCATGTACTGAGAAATTGCAGCTGGAGCTTGTCCTGAGGCCAGGATGTTGATTACACCTCGAAGGAGGGAGCAAATGGAAGTAGGAACTGGAACTTCAGCCACATCAAGGAGGTGTTGGATGCACAAGCCTGTGGGGTCAGCTGCAAAAGCCTTGGGGAAGTACCAAAGGGCAGAGAGCACATTGAAGTCTGGTGGTAAGGTTTGAGAGGACATGCAAGTGACTGATGAGCAGGAGGAACTGGGGGGGGGGGGGGTCTCATGGGATGTTTAGCTGATAGTTTCGTCCATGTGTCCTCAGTATTGGGAGCTAGGCCTGAAGAGATAAGGATCTGGCAAGCCTTTCCATGAAGCCGTCCTTGGCGAGAGAAATTGCTTCAGCAATCCTCTTTTCATTTACATCAGGAGATGAAGACCAAGACACATGCTGTTTTGTACGAGCCCAGAGGGAAGCAAACTGACCACACTCCCAGGCCTCACACAGCAGTTTGATGTCAGTAGGGTGGTGACGGCGACCACGGCATGGGGCAGAGGGGAGGACTCATTTAGGTAGCATAAAAATTTATATATGACATTTCCTTTATATTTACCATATTTACTAACACATTTGCACCACATTTGATTAATTGTAAATAAAAATTATTATACAGTGATATACACTGAGCCTTTGGCCCCAAGTCTAAATAAATCAATGATAGTAGTTAGCTATAGTTTCAAATATATCTTTACCGATAATAATTCTTGTGATTGCAAACTGCCTGTAAATTATTTTGGTCTATGTCAGTTACTGAAACTGTTCACGTATCGCACGCCTCACTTCCCAACCCAACGGGGTTATCCCTCTGCAATAGATTACATATAAAAATGACAGCCAGTTGCATTTGAAACGAATAAAGTAAAACTTCAACAAAAGGTAACAATTACATGTATATGTATTATGGTAATCTAGTAAGTGCCCATGGAGGTGCCATCCTGCTTCAATAGACCCAATCCTTGACCTTTACTGCACTGCTTAACACATGCCCCTGGGGCATGATATACATGTAAGCCCATCACACACAACAGATCTACTCAGCAGCTGGGTTTTCATCTCTTAGTAATCACCCTCCCACCACACTCCCAGTGCCTTGTCACACTTGTGCATTTGAATGTACCTCACACTTTCTGTCTCTCACATCACCACAGGTCTGTATGAACTTGTACTCTTGCTGTTGTGTACCCTCTCATTATTGCCATTTGTTGCTCTTATCTAAATCGGTAGTCGGTCCTCTGAGGGGCCACTGCTCAACACATGGCTACCCTAACCCTAGGGCTAACACCCTGAGGTGGGGTCACACAGGTAAAGCAACAGCCTCTGCTGGCCTCTAGGGTACATGACCCACACCACATTAGCCCCACAATGAGGCCACCTAGGACATGGTGGTGTGTGCCCTACCTAAGACCATGCATATACAATGTAGTTGGCGCACCAATCACCCTACAATGGCTCCATCTGCTGTATGGCTGTCGGCTCTTGCCTCCCTTAGCTATCTCTAGCGATTTGGGCACATGGTCTCATGGCGTGCTCTGCCTGACCCCCTTTTACAACATCCAGTCAACAGGGTGCATGTACTGGGCTAGCTGCTAGTACGCATGCTACATGTAAGTAAGCTAGGAATTTATGGTAATATAGTTAAGTTTCTCTTGGTTTTCGGAATGTGCACGTACATGTATGCTAGCTATTTTAACATATACAAGAGTTGAAAATAAAGTAGAACTTAACTATTGGCATTCTACAACGCATAACAAAAGAAATTCACATTGCTCGGATATCTTGTGGAAAATATTTGATAAAGGATAACAGCATTTTATGCATAATGCTTAATTATGAATTTATTTTCCATACAGATATGTTTGCTCCTTGTTCAAATGAAAATCAAGAAGGATCTATTTTTAATGAACGTGCTGATAATTATGAAAGTGGTGATGGTGATGGTACAGATAATGTTCGTGGTCTTAATATTGACGGTGATGGTACAGAAAATATTGTTGGTCTTAATGTTGACAGTGGTGGTACAGAAAATATTGGTGGTCTTAATATTGACAGTGGTGGTACAGAAAATATTGGTGGTCTTAATATTGACAGTGGTGGTACAGAAAATATTGGTGGTCTTAATATTGACAGTGATGGTACAGAAAATATTGGTGGTCTTAATATTGACAGTGGTGGTACAGATAATGTTCGTGGTCTTAATATTGATGGTGATGGTACAGATAATTTTGGTGGTGATAATGATGATGATGATGGTTGTATTGATGATGATGATGATGATGATGATGATGATAGTGATGATGATTATGACAATGATTATGGTAGTGGTGGTAACGATGAAAGGGATAGTGATGAGAGTAATAACGCTGATGGCGAAATGGATAATGACATGAGTCAGTCTTCATCATCAGAATATGTGAATAAATCATGGAAGAATATAGCCATGTTTATGAAGAAGCATAATCTAACAGATTGTGCCGGGGGTGAACTGCTAAAGTTATTAGAAGAACACAATCAAAATGATGAATTACCTTCCTCCATTTATGTGTTAAAGAAAAGCTTTTAGTTTAGATGTTGATGTAGTAAAGTATTGTGCTCTATGTTTAAAGGAGGTGACGGAATTGTGTGATAATAAGCAGCATAAAGGAATTTGTAGACACATGATATTACCCTTTGAAGAACAAATGAAGAGGATGTACGAAGGTGCGTTTGTAAATATCAGTCAGTATTTGCACTAAGGGATATGTTACAACAGTAGGTAGCATGGGCAATTGAAAGCAATTGAAATACATGTATACAAGAGCATTGAGAATACTTAACTTCACAATGAATTAAGTTACGGACAGTTGTACAAAATCTAATTGTGCGTGAAATAGTATGAAAATGTATAAGGTGCTTTTTGTCATATATTATTCCATTTACGGGTATTAATAAATTTAAATACTTATTATTCATTGTAGGGATGTGGGAGATATTGAAGGAACAACATAGCAAGCGGAAAAATGACAAAGATGTTATTACAGATATATACGATGCTGATGCTATGAGTTCAGATCCATTTTTTGATTTCCCAGAAAATGCAGGAATTATGCTTTGTACTGACGGTGTTCCTGTGTTTAAATCTTCAGGTATGTAATATTGATATATAAATATACAGAATGATGTCACTCTTTATTTCCAGGAAATGGTTTCTGGTCTATTGAACTTGTCATTGTTAATTTGCCACTCCATATCAGAGTTAATCGTAAATACATAATATTAGCTAGTATATGGTATGGACTTACTAAACCAGACATGAATATACTGTTGAAACCTATTTTAAGTAAACTACATGAGCTTCATACAAATGGTACAACTATTATAGTCCGGGACAGCATTGAGGAAGTAAAAATAATGTGCCATTTATTTATTTTAAGGGTGTCTTTGGGGTCCGATAAGAACGTTCCTTATATTGGTTTCACTAGCCCAACTCGTTTTAACAAAAAATTCAGTGAGTTGAATTATAACTATAAACATTATTTCACAATTAGCAGCTAATTATATTCATTGAAAACACTTGCCGTTTACATAAAAACGCTGCAGTTAGGAACAAAGGAAAGGGCTTATCGATGAGATTGTTGAGCAACGCTCTTACCAATTACAGCTGTTAAGTAAACTATGGGTTCACAGTTACGTTGTTTTGCTTACACAAGGTTAAATATGGCTCCAGTAATGAGGCAAAAACTTTAAAAACTTGTCTTGAAAATCTTATGGACAGTTTTTAAGCAAAAAATGAGATTTTAGGTATTTTTGGATATCATTACATGTAGAATCAAAGTATGATTTTTAATTTTGGACGCGGTACTGAAATATTGTCAAACTGAATGATTTTTTTTAGTACCCCCAATAAACTTGAATTTTTTGACTTCAAGTTACGCTATATAAGTTTCGTTTTCTCACCATACATAGCTTACATATTTTACCGAATTGTGGTGATTGATTTCCTATGAATATAATTAAAATACATGCTACATAAACGTATACTTCCTTGATGCTGTCCAGGACTTTAATACAACCGATGGAACTAAAACACTGAAATCTAAGTTGTTATTATGTGTTTTCGACCTTCCAGCAAGAGCTATGGCTGTGAATATGAAAGAGTTTAACGGGTATTATGGATGCTTAATTTGTTTAGACAAAGGAATACGCATAGGCAAACAAAATTTACCTACAGAGCCGCATAATTAACGAACTATGGAAATGATGATAAAGTATGCACTGGCTAAGGGCATTTCAATATATGGAGTGAAAGGTCCATCAGTTTTAAATATATATTTCAATATTGTGAAACATGTTGTTATAGATTACATGCATTGCGTGTTATTAGGTGTAGTAAAACAGCTTCTTGATATTAGGTTGGATCCATCATATAGTTCATTTTATTATTATATAAATCCTACAAAGGCAAAAATTAAAAAGTATTTGCTTAACATAAAACCCCTGGCCAGATATTTTTAGAATACATGCCCGTTTTCTACTTGAAAGAGTGCATTGGAAAGCCTCAGAATACAGGGCATGGTTGTTGTATTCTTCTCTACCAATATTGATCCAAGTTTTACCTGGTGACTATGTTCACCATTATGCATTATTAGTTAGTTCAATGCATGTGTTATTGCAGTAGAGGATCTGAAATTTTCCCAAAAAGCTCTGAATGCATTTTATGTTATACTGCCTACTTTATACTCACAGCATGTGTGCTCAGCAAATATGCATGCGTTAATTCATTTGCCTCTATGTGTTGCGCGATGGGGACCCTTGTGGGCATATTCCATGTTTGGACAAGAAATTTATCATAGTAATCTCAAGCGAAAAATTCATGGTACTCGTAATGTTTTGCCAAAGATTTGTAAATTTATGAAACTTGAGTACTTGCATGATAACTTCACTTCATTACCAAAATTGGATGTAAATGTGGGGAAACTTTAGCTGGTAATCCTTTTGCCTGAAGAGAGAAAGGCATTTCTAAAAATAGGTATTAACATAACTGGACCCATTGTAACTTTCCGTGGGTTGCAGAGGCTGTATGATCAAATACACTCATACAGCCAGAAATCAGTAAAGAATGGGTCCATTTGTGAGATCGAACTCTTTCAGGAACTCCGTTGTCTTTGGTCCAAAAACTCCACTTGTCTCTATTGCCCCTGGAGTGAAAAAGTAGCATGAGTCAAGGTGTTTATGCTTCTGCATCTTCCTATCTAGATTGTAACATTAGCTTGCAAATCTAATATAATAATCTATGCTGACATGTCTCACACTTATTGTGACTCATATTGTTAGTGTTGACAGACACTTCCCACCGAAGTGATTGACAAGACGTCCTGGACAGGCTTCTAGTTCCCTGTGACGGTGAGTGTATCTGTAAAGATGTACAAATGGTTGTGTGTGACATGTGTGTCTATGTGTTATGCAGGTGGTGTTTGGGGTTTTTCATCAGTTTCACTCTGAAAAGGATGAGCACTTGGATTGTTACATTATCAGAAACAGTTTATAACCCACTCGACCAGATGCCATAATGACGTTTGACAATTCTCCCAACGGCTGAGGTCTTGTGTGTAACAGAGGTATTTGTGATTGGATTGGTAAGGGGGCTTGTCCAAACTATATTTGGAAAAATTAGCGTCATTGTGACGTTAGGGGGGGGGGGGGGGGGGGGGGGGCTGTGACGTTAAGAAAAATTTTATTGTCCGCAAGTATTGTTTTATAATACGGAACATCTAGTTAGCTGCAGCGTTGACTCCAGTTGCAGCAGTTATGTCTATTCAGACTACACTGCACATTGAGTAATGTTTCATGCTACTAATCTAACAAAAACGCTATGACGCTAAGAGGGGGGGGGGGGGGGGGTTAATATGTTAATGTCACAATGACGCTAATTTTTCCAAACATAGTTTGGACAAGCCCCCTAAGTGATTGAACCTTTTGAAACCTTTGGTGGCACAGGGTGGTAACATTCCCCTGTCTGGCCATCATTAGAAACACTTCTCTGTATGACTCCTGGCAATTCTTTTTGTACTTGCTGTACTCTGTCTAGGTATTGCATTTACCTGAAGATGGCCAATGCCTTCATACTGGAGCTTGCAAACCTGAACACGACACACACACACACACACACACACACCCACACACACACACACACACACACACACATACACACACACATGCACACACACACACACACACATGCACACACACACATACACACACACACACACACACACACACACACGCACACACACACCTGAAGCATTTTAGGAACTGGCATGAGCAAATCAAGTTATTGCACTTGGCACATGGTGGCTACTATATGAAGCTACTGTCTATTTCATTCCCTTATCTTGGGCAAGAACACTTGTTACTACATGTATGCACATGTTTAATTTATTTATTAAGTGGATAATCAAGAGTTGTACAGTGCATTATTTTTTCAGATATAGTGGCACTCTTTGTGCACACCGTTAAACTGAGGGAGAGTGTACTGGCATGCATAAAACGTTCTTGTCTGTACCATGCTTGTGGTATAAATTTCAGATTTATTTGTGCGATGCTGTACATGTGAGGATGTTGTATAAATCATGGATTCGACATTTGTACGAGTAGAAATAACAGTGGCCTATGTGGTAGGATGTAAGGTTTGAAAGTTATATCTATCGAGTTCGATTCCTGGAAAAGGACCGGAATTTTTGCTTTGTCATCTTATAACGCATTATAATCGTACTAAATCGTACTAAATCGTGCTATTTCGTACTATGTTTTTTATTTTTAAAAAATCCTCTTCCATTCGAGGGGCATCTTTCTTTTAGCGACCCTCATCTCTTAAGATATTGATCCATACACACGCGCGCGCGCACACACACACACGCACATGCACACACACACACACACCTGAAGCATTTTAGAACTGGCATGAGCTAATCAAGTTATTGCACTTGGCACATGGTGGCTACTATATGAAGCTACTGCCTATTTTCATTCCCTTATCTTGGGCAAGAACACTTGTTACTACATGTATGCACACGTTTAATTTATTTATTAAGTGGATAATCAAGAGTTGTACAGTGCATTATTTTTCAGATATAGTGGCACTCTTTGTGCACACCGTTAAACTGAGGGAGAGTGTACTGGCATGCATAAAACGTTCTTGTCAGTACCATGCTTGTGGTATAAATTTCATTTGGTGCGATGCTGTACATGTGAGGGTGTTGTATAAATCACGGATTCGACATTGTATGATTAAAAATGACAGTGGCGTATAAGGTAGGATGTAAGATTTTAAAGTTATAGCTATCGAGTTCGATTCCCGGAAAGGGAATTTTTGCTTCGTCATCTTACAACGCGTTACGCGTTGTAATCGTTCTAAATCGTACTAAATCGTGCTATTTCGTACTATGAACTAACTTTTTATTTTTTAAAATCCTCTTCCATTCGAGGGGCATCTTTCATTTATCTCTTAGTTCAAGTGATATTGATCCATGCTACAGTGGAAAACCAATCTTGTACCCCTGGGGCAGTATATAGCCTTAGCTGCTGAACATGAACCAGCTAGGAAACATGCTGCAGTACCTAACTTAATTCGCTAATATCACATGAAGGCATACGTAACTCACATAGTTTGATACTTACCGCTACCCCCGTATATAATCATGGGTTCAAATTCATATGAGTACGGAATTGACAGTGGGCTTTATGCTATAGTATGAGAGACCTGTAAGCAGTAGGTATCGAGTGCGGTTCGATGGTGAAACTTTAAAATAAAATCGCACTATTACTGTTAAAAATACGTTTGTTATTTTTTTCCTTTCCCCTCGAAGAACGTGTCTTAGTGTGCACATCTCCACAGGGAAAAAACGCGTGGAATCATTTAGGAAACATTGTGTGATTACAGAGAATCATACACAAATCTCACGCGTCAGATTCTCTATGTAAGCTCGCGGTAATAAATCCTCAGTAAAATCAGAACTTGATTCCACGCGTTTCTTCCCTGTGAGCTCTTGAGGTTATGAAGATGTGACAGTATCTTTCAAAGCCCAGCCAGAAAACGTGCCGCGATGCTATTATGTGCGAAGTAATTTAGCTGGAAAGTCTTGAATTCTGTGTGCTGTCGAAATTAATGACAATTGTGGTTACAGTGTAAGTGGCTCATGATCAGGCTTATAGTGCACTGAAGGCTCCTGATAGCAATGGTAACACGATTCCTTTCCAGTACAACTCCTTTGTTAGCATCTACAGTGCTGCTTAAAACTACATTGTTTTCAAGTTGAGGCCGGATAATGACTAGTACTCACACATCCGGGACACATATCTCTCTAATATTGTTACACTGGCGTTATCGTTATAGAATTTATAAGCACATACACATGACTGAACACATACCCGCGCCGTATCCATGCATGTACGAATATAATTATATTTGCTAGTTAGTACATTGTACGATAGTGTACATAAAAATAAGAAATTGAACGCCGGGTAGTATATTATCTAATCGACGTACACCGTGTTAAATCATTTCATCGTGATTTATGCGATTAAGAAATTGAACGATAGTACATTATCTGATTTATTGACGATACACACTGTTAAATCCATTGCTAAATTGCTAAGGTTATTGAACGATAGTATATATTATCTAATCGACGATGCACCGTGTGAATTCCTTGGTATAGCATCGTATTGTGATTTGAAAAACGACATGATTAAGATATTGAACGATAGTGTATTGTCTAATCGACGATTCACCATGTGAATTCCTTGGTAGCATCGTATTGTGATTTAAACACGACATGACTAAGAAATTGAACGATAGTCAATTATCAAATCGGCGATGCACCGTGTAAATTCCTTGGTAGCATCGTATTGGTGATTCATAAAACGACATGATTAAGAAATTGAACGATAGTATATAATCTAATCTACGATGCACCGTGTAAATTCCTTGGTAGCATCGTATTGTGATTTATAAAACGACATGATTAAGAAATTGAACGATAGTATTTTATCTAATCGACGATGCACCGTGTAAATTCCTTGGTAGCATCGTATTGATGATTTATAAAACGATATGATGAAGAAATTGAACGATAGTATATTATCTAATCGACGATGCACCGTGTAAATTCCTTGGTAGCATCGTATTGATGATTTATAAGACGATATGATGAAGAAATTGAACGATAGTATATTATCTAATCGACGATGCACCGTGTAAATTCCTTGATAGCATCGTATTGGGATTAAAAACACGGCATGACTAAGAAATTGAACGATAGTGTATTATTTTAACATCGTAGAATAATTAAAAGCACGATGTATTTTTCGTGAAACGATCGTAAACGTTATTGTACGGATTTTTTGCTGGGTTCCATGATCCAATTAAAAAGATAAACATAATTACATAATTGGGCACACACGTGCATCAATTAGAGTGATTTTTTTTTTTTTTTTTTTTTCGTTGCAATGACAATGCTGCATTTCATAAACTGTGTCGGTTTAGCCTCTGCTCCGTATGTCATAACTTATCGTTTCTCTGGGCTGTAAGTGTTTTAAAAGTGTTACGTAGATTGCGACGTAATTCAAACGTTCTTCCAGCTCCGAATACAGTGCGTTCTGGAGATGTATCAAAGCTGGTGCGGCATACTTCGTTACCCAGGTTGTCAAGGTGAGGCCCCATGTTATGGTTGTCACGTGAAAGTGAGGCGTTGTGCCTTATCCCTCTTGCAGATGCTTGTTTTGGCCTCTTTTTTCCCCATGACGGAGGAAGAGAACAGTACAGTATTGATTGTACGTATGTGTGTGTGTGTTGTGTGTGTGTGTGTGTGTGTGTGTGTGTGTGTGTGTGTGTGTGTGTGTGTGTGTGTGTGTGTGATGTGTTCCTTTTACCATATGCTTACAACCCCCAAGGAGTGTGCAAAATGCTCTGTTGATCTCATTGATCTGCTGGGTCTGTACATTGTTCTGAACAAGATACTTGGAAAAGGCGAGATGAAAGTCCTTGTGGTGGCTGTAGGTAAGGCTAATGGTGGTGGCTGTAGGTAAGGATAATGGTGGTGGCTGTAGGTAAGGCTAATGGTGGTGGCTGTAGGTAAGGCTAATGGTGGTGGCTGTAGGTAAGGCGAATGGTGGTGGCTGTAGGTAAGGCTAATGATGGTGGCTGTAGGTAAGGCTAATGATGGTGGTTGTAGGTAAGGCTAACGGTGGTGGCTGTAGGTAAGGCTAATGGTGGTGGCTGTAGGTAAGGCGAATGGTGGTGGCTGTAGGTAAGGCTAATGATGGTGGCTGTAGGTAAGGCTAATGATGGTGGTTGTAGGTAAGGCTAACGGTGGTGGCTGTAGGTAAGGCTAATGGTGGTGGCTGTAGGTAAGGCTAACGGTGGTGGCTGTAGGTAAGGCTAATGGTGGTGGCTGTAGGTAAGGCTAATGGTGGTGGCTGTAGGTAAGGCTAATGATGGTGGCTGTAGGTAAGGCTAATGATGGTGGCTGTAGGTAAGGCTAATGGTGGTGGCTGTAGGTAAGGCTAATGGTGGTGGCTGTAGGTAAGGCTAATGGTGGTGGCTGTATGTAAGGCTAATGGTGGTGGCTGTAGGTAAGGCTAATGATGGTGGTTGTAGGTAAGGCTAATGATGGTGGTTGTAGGTAAGGCTAACGGTGGTGGCTGTAGGTAAGGCTAATGGTGGTGGCTGTAGGTAAGGCTAATGGTGGTGGCTGTAGGTAAGGCTAATGGTAGTGGCTGTAGGTAAGGCTAATGGTGGTGGCTGTAGGTAAGGCTAACGGTGGTGGCTGTAGGTAAGGCTAATGGTGGTGGCTGTAGGTAAGGCTAATGGTGGTGGCTGTAGGTAAGGCTAATGATGGTGGCTGTAGGTAAGGCTAATGATGGTGGCTGTAGGTAAGGCTAATGGTGGTGGCTGTAGGTAAGGCTAATGGTGGTGGCTGTAGGTAAGGCTAATGGTGGTGGCTGTATGTAAGGCTAATGGTGGTGGCTGTAGGTAAGGCTAATGGTAGTGGCTGTAGGTAAGGCTAATGGTGGTGGCTGTAGGTAAGGCTAATGGTGGTGGCTGTAGGTAAGGCTAATGGTAGTGGCTGTAGGTAAGGCTAATGGTGGTGGCTGTAGGTAAGGCTAATGATGGTGGCTGTAGGTAAGGCTAATGATGGTGGTTGTAGGTAAGGCTAACGGTGGTGGCTGTAGGTAAGGCTAATGGTGGTGGCTGTAGGTAAGGCTAATGGTGGTGGTTGTAGGTAAGGCTAACGGTGGTGGCTGTAGGTAAGGCTAATGGTGGTGGCTGTAGGTAAGGCTAACGGTGGTGGCTGTAGGTAAGGCTAATGGTGGTGGCTGTAGGTAAGGCTAATGGTGGTGGCTGTAGGTAAGGCTAATGGTAGTGGCTGTAGGTAAGGCTAATGGTGGTGGCTGTAGGTAAGGCTAATGGTGGTGGCTGTAGGTAAGGCTATTGGTGGTGGCTGTAGGTAAGGCTAATGGTAGTGGCTGTAGGTAAGGCTAATGGTGGTGGCTGTAGGTAAGGCTAATGGTGGTGGCTGTAGGTAAGGCTAACGGTGGTGGCTGTAGGTAAGGCTAATGGTAGTGGCTGTAGGTAAGGCTAATGGTGGTGGCTGTAGGTAAGGCTAATGGTGGTGGCTGTAGGTAAGGTTAATGGTGGTGGCTGTAGGTAAGGCTAATGGTGGTGGCTGTAGGTAAGGCTAATGGTGGTGGCTGTAGGTAAGGTTAATGGTGGTGGCTGTAGGTAAGGCTAATGGTGGTGGCTGTAGGTAAGGCTAATGGTGGTGGCTGTAGGTAAGGCTAATGGTAGTGGCTGTAGGTAAGGCTAATGGTGGTGGCTGTAGGTAAGGCTAATGGTGGTGGCTGTAGGTAAGGCTAATGGTAGTGGCTGTAGGTAAGGCTAATGGTGGTGGCTGTAGGTAAGGCTAATGGTGGTGGCTGTAGGTAAGGTTAATGGTGGTGGCTGTAGGTAAGGCTAATGGTGGTGGCTGTAGGTAAGGCTAATGGTGGTGGCTGTAGGTAAGGCTAATGGTGGTGGCTGTAGGTAAGGCTAATGGTGGTGGCTGTAGGTAAGGCTAATGGTAGTGGCTGTAGGTAAGGCTAATGGTGGTGGCTGTAGGTAAGGCTAATGGTGGTGGCTGTAGGTAAGGCTAATGGTGGTGGCTTTAGGTAAGGCTAATGGTGGTGGCTGTAGGTAAGGCTATTGGTGGTGGCTGTAGGTAAGGCTATTGGTGGTGGCTGTAGGTAAGGCTAACGGTGGTGGCTGTAGGTAAGGCTAATGGTGGTGGCTGTAGGTAAGGCTAATGATGGTGGCTGTAGGTAAGGCTAATGATGGTGGCTGTAGGTAAGGCTAATGGTAGTGGCTGTAGGTAAGGCTAATGATGGTGGCTGTAGGTAAGGCTATTGGTGGTGGCTTTAGGTAAGGCTAATGGTGGTGGCTGTAGGTAAGGCTATTGGTGGTGGCTGTAGGTAAGGCTAATGATGGTGGCTGTAGGTAAGGCTAATGGTGGTGGCTGTAGGTAAGGCTAATGATGGTGGCTGTAGGTAAGGCTATTGGTGGTGGCTTTAGGTAAGGCTAATGGTGGTGGCTGTAGGTAAGGCTATTGGTGGTGGCTGTAGGTAAGGCTATTGGTGGTGGCTGTAGGTAAGGCTAACGGTGGTGGCTGTAGGTAAGGCTAATGGTGGTGGCTGTAGGTAAGGCTAATGGTGGTGGCTGTAGGTAAGGCTAACGGTGGTGGCTGTAGGTAAGGCTAATGGTGGTGGCTGTAGGTAAGGCTAATGGTGGTGGCTGTAGGTAAGGCTAATGATGGTGGCTGTAGGTAAGGCTAATGGTGGTGGCTGTAGGTAAGGCTAATGGTGGTGGCTGTAGGTAAGGCTAATGGTGGTGGCTGTAGGTAAGGCTAATGGTGGTGGCTGTAGGTAAGGCTAATGGTGGTGGCTGTAGGTAAGGCTAATGGTGGTGGCTGTAGGTAAGGCTAATGGTGGTGGCTGTAGGTAAGGCTAATGGTGGTGGCTGTAGGTAAGGCTAATGGTAGTGGCTGTAGGTAAGGCTAATGGTGGTGGCTGTAGGTAAGGCTAATGGTGGTGGCTGTAGGTAAGGCTAATGGTGGTGGCTGTAGGTAAGGCTAATGGTGGTGGCTGTAGGTAAGGCTAATGGTGGTGGCTGTAGGTAAGGCTAACAGTGGTGGCTGTAGGTAAGGCTAATGGTGGTGGCTGTAGGTAAGGCTAATGGTGGTGGCTGTAGGTAAGGCTAACAGTGGTGGCTGTAGGTAAGGCTAATGGTGGTGGCTGTAGGTAAGGCTAACGGTGGTGGCTGTAGGTAAGGCTAATGGTGGTGGCTGTAGGTAAGGCTAACGGTGGTGGCTGTAGGTAAGGCTAATGGTGATGGCTGTAGGTAAGGCTAATGGTGGTGGCTGTAGGTAAGGCTAATGGTGGTGGCTGTAGGTAAGGCTAATGGTGGTGGCTGTAGGTAAGGCTAATGGTAGTGGCTGTAGGTAAGGCTAATGGTGGTGGCTGTAGGTAAGGCTAATGGTGGTGGCTGTAGGTAAGGCTAATGGTGGTGGCTGTAGGTAAGGCTAATGGTGGTGGCTGTAGGTAAGGCTAATGGTGGTGGCTGTAGGTAAGGCTAATGGTGGTGGCTGTAGGTAAGGCTAATGGTGGTGGCTGTAGGTAAGGCTAATGGTGGTGGCTGTAGGTAAGGCTAATGGTGGTGGCTGTAGGTAAGACTAACGGTGGTGGCTGTAGGTAAGGCTAATGGTGATGGCTGTAGGTAAGGCTAATGATGGTGGCTGTATGTAAGGCTAATGGTGGTGGCTGTAGGTAAGGCTAATGGTGGTGGCTGTAGGTAAGGCTAATGGTGGTGGCTGTAGGTAAGGCTAATGGTGGTGGCTGTAGGTAAGACTAACGGTGGTGGCTGTAGGTAAGGCTAATGGTGATGGCTGTAGGTAAGGCTAATGATGGTGGCTGTATGTAAGGCTAATGGTGATGGCTGTAGGTAAGGCTAATGGTGGTGGCTGTAGGTAAGGCTAATGGTGGTGGCTGTATGTAAGGCTAATGGTGGTGGCTGTAGGTAAGGCTAATGGTAGTGGCTGTAGGTAAGGCTAATGGTGGTGGCTGTAGGTAAGGCTAATGGTGGTGGCTGTAGGTAAGGCTAATGGTGGTGGCTGTAGGTAAGGCTAATGGTGGTGGCTGTAGGTAAGGCTAATGATGGTGGCTGTATGTAAGGCTAATGGTGATGGCTGTAGGTAAGGCTAATGATGGTGGCTGTATGTAAGGCTAATGGTGGTGGCTGTAGGTAAGGCTAATGGTGATGGCTGTAGGTAAGGCTAATGATGGTGGCTGTATGTAAGGCTAATGGTGGTGGCTGTAGGTAAGGCTAATGGTGATGGCTGTAGGTAAGGCTAATGGTGGTGGCTGTATGTAAGGCTAATGGTGGTGGCTGTAGGTAAGGCTAATGGTGGTGGCTGTAGGTAAGGCTAATGGTAGTGGCTGTAGGTAAGGCTAATGGTGGTGGCTGTAGGTAAGGCTAATGGTGGTGGCTGTAGGTAAGGCTAATGGTGGTGGCTGTAGGTAAGGCTAATGGTGGTGGCTGTAGGTAAGGCTAATGATGGTGGCTGTATGTAAGGCTAATGGTGATGGCTGTAGGTAAGGCTAATGATGGTGGCTGTATGTAAGGCTAATGGTGGTGGCTGTAGGTAAGGCTAATGGTGGTGGCTGTAGGTAAGGCTAATGGTGGTGGCTGTAGGTAAGGCTAATGGTAGTGGCTGTAGGTAAGGCTAATGGTGGTGGCTGTAGGTAAGGCTAATGGTGGTGGTTGTAGGTAAGGCTAATGGTGGTGGCTGTAGGTAAGGCTAATGGTGGTGGCTGTAGGTAAGGCTATTGGTGGTGGCTGTAGGTAAGGCTAATGGTGGTGGCTGTAGGTAAGGCTAATGGTGGTGGCTGTAGGTAAGGCTAATGGTGGTGGCTGTAGGTAAGGCTAACGGTGGTGGCTGTAGGTAAGGCTAATGGTGGTGGCTGTAGGTAAGGCTAACGGTGGTGGCTGTAGGTAAGGCTAATGGTGGTGGCTGTAGGTAAGGCTAATGGTGGTGGCTGTAGGTAAGGCTAATGGTGGTGGCTGTAGGTAAGACTAACGGTGGTGGCTGTAGGTAAGGCTAATGGTGATGGCTGTAGGTAAGGCTAATGATGGTGGCTGTATGTAAGGCTAATGGTGATGGCTGTAGGTAAGGCTAATGATGGTGGCTGTATGTAAGGCTAATGGTGGTGGCTGTAGGTAAGGCTAATGGTGGTGGCTGTAGGTAAGGCTAATGGTGGTGGCTGTAGGTAAGGCTAATGGTAGTGGCTGTAGGTAAGGCTAATGGTGGTGGCTGTAGGTAAGGCTAATGGTGGTGGCTGTAGGTAAGGCTAATGGTGGTGGCTGTAGGTAAGGCTAATGGTGGTGGCTGTAGGTAAGGCTAATGGTAGTGGCTGTAGGTAAGGCTAATGGTGGTGGCTGTAGGTAAGGCTAATGATGGTGGCTGTAGGTAAGGCTAATGGTGGTGGCTGTAGGTAAGGCTAATGGTAGTGGCTGTAGGTAAGGCTAACGGTGGTGGCTGTAGGTAAGGCTAATGGTGGTGGCTGTAGGTAAGGCTAATGATGGTGGCTGTAGGTAAGGCTAATGGTGGTGGCTGTAGGTAAGGCTAATGATGGTGGCTGTAGATAAGGCTAATGGTGGTGGCTGTAGGTAAGGCTAATGGTAGTGGCTGTAGGTAAGGCTAATGGTGGTGGCTGTAGGTAAGGCTAATGGTGGTGGCTGTAGGTAAGGCTAACAGTGGTGGCTGTAGGTAAGGCTAATGGTGGTGGCTGTAGGTAAGGCTAACGGTGGTGGCTGTAGGTAAGGCTAACGGTGGTGGCTGTAGGTAAGGCTAATGGTGGTGGCTGTAGGTAAGGCTAATGGTGATGGCTGTAGGTAAGGCTAATGATGGTGGCTGTAGGTAAGGCTAACGGTGGTGGCTGTAGGTAAGGCTAATGGTGGTGGCTGTAGGTAAGGCTAATGGTGGTGGCTGTAGGTAAGGCTAATGGTGGTGGCTGTAGGTAAGGCTAACGGTGGTGGCTGTAGGTAAGGCTAATGGTGGTGGCTGTAGGTAAGGCTAATGGTGGTGGCTGTAGGTAGGCTAATGGTGGTGGCTGTAGGTAAGGCTAATGGTGGTGGCTGTAGGTAAGGCTAACGGTGGTGGCTGTAGGTAAGGCTAATGGTGGTGGCTGTAGGTAAGACTAACGGTGGTGGCTGTAGGTAAGGCTAATGGTGATGGCTGTAGGTAAGGCTAATGATGGTGGCTGTATGTAAGGCTAATGGTGGTGGCTGTAGGTAAGGCTATTGGTGGTGGCTGTAGGTAAGGCTAACGGTGGTGGCTGTAGGTAAGGCTAACGGTGGTGGCTGTAGGTAAGGCTAATGGTGGTGGCTGTAGGTAAGGCTAATGGTGGTGGCTGTAGGTAAGGCTAATGGTGGTGGCTTTAGGTAAGGCTAATGGTGGTGGCTGTAGGTAAGGCTAACGGTGGTGGCTGTAGGTAAGGCTAACGGTGGTGGCTGTAGGTAAGGCTAACGGTGGTGGCTGTAGGTAAGGCTAACGGTGGTGGCTGTAGGTAAGGCTAACGGTGGTGGCTGTAGGTAAGGCTAACGGTGGTGGCTGTAGGTAAGGCTAACGGTGGTGGCTGTAGGTAAGGCTAATGGTGGTGGCTGTAGGTAAGGCTAATGGTGGTGGCTGTAGGTAAGGCTAATGGTGGTGGCTGTAGGTAAGGCTAATGGTGGTGGCTGTAGGTAAGGCTAATGGTGGTGGCTGTAGGTAAGGCTAATGGTGGTGGCTGTAGGTAAGGCTAATGGTGGTGGCTGTAGGTAAGGCTAACGGTGGTGGCTGTAGGTAAGGCTAATGGTGGTGGCTGTAGGTAAGGCTAATGGTGGTGGCTGTAGGTAAGGCTAACGGTGGTGGCTGTAGGTAAGGCTAACGGTGGTGGCTGTAGGTAAGGCTAACGGTGGTGGCTGTAGGTAAGGCTAACGGTGGTGGCTGTAGGTAAGGCTAACGGTGGTGGCTGTAGGTAAGGCTAACGGTGGTGGCTGTAGGTAAGGCTAACGGTGGTGGCTGTAGGTAAGGCTAATGGTGGTGGCTGTAGGTAAGGCTAATGGTGGTGGCTGTAGGTAAGGCTAATGGTGGTGGCTGTAGGTAGGCTAATGGTGGTGGCTGTAGGTAAGGCTAATGGTGGTGGCTGTAGGTAAGGCTAACGGTGGTGGCTGTAGGTAAGGCTAATGGTGGTGGCTGTAGGTAAGACTAACGGTGGTGGCTGTAGGTAAGGCTAATGGTGATGGCTGTAGGTAAGGCTAATGATGGTGGCTGTATGTAAGGCTAATGGTGGTGGCTGTAGGTAAGGCTATTGGTGGTGGCTGTAGGTAAGGCTAACGGTGGTGGCTGTAGGTAAGGCTAACGGTGGTGGCTGTAGGTAAGGCTAACGGTGGTGGCTGTAGGTAAGGCTAACGGTGGTGGCTGTAGGTAAGGCTAATGATGGTGGCTGTATGTAAGGCTAATGGTGGTGGCTGTAGGTAAGGCTAATGGTGGTGGCTGTAGGTAAGGCTAATGGTGGTGGCTGTAGGTAAGGCTAATGGTGGTGGCTGTAGGTAAGGCTAACGGTGGTGGCTGTAGGTAAGGCTAATGGTGGTGGCTGTAGGTAAGGCTAATGGTAGTGGCTGTAGGTAAGGCTAACGGTGGTGGCTGTAGGTAAGGCTAATGGTGGTGGCTGTAGGTAAGGCTAATGGTGGTGGCTGTAGGTAAGGCTAATGGTGGTGGCTGTAGGTAGGCTAATGGTGGTGGCTGTAGGTAAGGCTAATGGTGGTGGCTGTAGGTAAGGCTAACGGTGGTGGCTGTAGGTAAGGCTAATGGTGGTGGCTGTAGGTAAGACTAACGGTGGTGGCTGTAGGTAAGGCTAATGGTGATGGCTGTAGGTAAGGCTAATGATGGTGGCTGTATGTAAGGCTAATGGTGGTGGCTGTAGGTAAGGCTATTGGTGGTGGCTGTAGGTAAGGCTAACGGTGGTGGCTGTAGGTAAGGCTAACGGTGGTGGCTGTAGGTAAGGCTAATGGTAGTGGCTGTAGGTAAGGCTAATGGTGGTGGCTTTAGGTAAGGCTAATGGTGGTGGCTGTAGGTAAGGCTAACGGTGGTGGCTGTAGGTAAGGCTAATGGTGGTGGCTGTAGGTAAGACTAACGGTGGTGGCTGTAGGTAAGGCTAATGGTGATGGCTGTAGGTAAGGCTAATGATGGTGGCTGTATGTAAGGCTAATGGTGGTGGCTGTAGGTAAGGCTATTGGTGGTGGCTGTAGGTAAGGCTAACGGTGGTGGCTGTAGGTAAGGCTAATGGTAGTGGCTGTAGGTAAGGCTAATGGTGGTGGCTGTAGGTAATTAGGCTAATGGTGGTGGCTGTAGGTAAGGCTAATGGTGGTGGCTGTAGGTAAGGCTAATGGTAGTGGCTGTAGGTAAGGCTAATGATGGTGGCTGTAGGTAAGGCTAATGGTGGTGGCTGTAGGTAAGGCTAATGGTGGTGGTTGTATGTAAGGCTAATGGTGGTGGCTGTAGGTAAGGCTAATGGTGGTGGCTGTAGGTAAGGCTAATGGTAGTGGCTGTAGGTAAGGCTAATGGTGGTGGCTGTAGGTAAGGCTAATGATGGTGGCTGTAGGTAAGGCTAATGGTGGTGGCTGTAGGTAAGGCTAATGGTGGTGGCTGTAGGTAAGGCTAATGGTAGTGGCTGTAGGTAAGGCTAACAGTGGTGGCTGTAGGTAAGGCTAATGGTGGTGGCTGTAGGTAAGGCTAATGGTAGTGGCTGTAGGTAAGGCTAATGGTGGTGGCTGTAGGTAAGGCTAACGGTGGTGGCTGTAGGTAAGGCTAATGGTGGTGGCTGTAGGTAAGGCTAACGGTGGTGGCTGTAGGTAAGGCTAATGGTAGTGGCTGTAGGTAAGGCTAATGGTGGTGGCTGTAGGTAAGGCTAACGGTGGTGGCTGTAGGTAAGGCTGATGGTAGTGGCTGTAGGTAAGGCTAACAGTGGTGGCTGTAGGTAAGGCTAATGGTGGTGGCTGTAGGTAAGGCTAATGGTAGTGGCTGTAGGTAAGGCTAATGGTGGTGGCTGTAGGTAAGGCTAATGGTGGTGGCTGTAGGTAAGGCTAATGGTGGTGGCTGTAGGTAAGGCTAACAGTGGTGGCTGTAGGTAAGGCTAACGGTGGTGGCTGTAGGTAAGGCTAATGGTAGTGGCTGTAGGTAAGGCTAATGATGGTGGCTGTAGGTAAGGCTAATGGTGGTGGCTGTAGGTAAGGCTAATGGTAGTGGCTGTAGGTAAGGCTGATGGTAGTGGCTGTAGGTAAGGCTAACAGTGGTGGCTGTAGGTAAGGCTAATGGTGGTGGCTGTAGGTAAGGCTAATGGTGGTGGCTGTAGGTAAGGCTAATGGTGGTGGCTGTAGGTAAGGCTAATGGTGGTGGCTGTAGGTAAGGCTAATGGTGGTGGCTGTAGGTAAGGCTAACAGTGGTGGCTGTAGGTAAGGCTAACGGTGGTGGCTGTAGGTAAGGCTAATGGTAGTGGCTGTAGGTAAGGCTAATGATGGTGGCTGTAGGTAAGGCTAATGGTGGTGGCTGTAGGTAAGGCTAATGGTAGTGGCTGTAGGTAAGGCTGATGGTAGTGGCTGTAGGTAAGGCTAACAGTGGTGGCTGTAGGTAAGGCTAATGGTGGTGGCTGTAGGTAAGGCTAATGGTGGTGGCTGTAGGTAAGGCTAATGGTGGTGGCTGTAGGTAAGGCTATTGGTGGTGGCTGTAGGTAAGGCTAATGGTGGTGGCTGTAGGTAAGGCTAATGGTGGTGGCTGTAGGTAAGGCTAATGGTGGTGGCTGTAGGTAAGGCTAATGGTGGTGGCTGTAGGTAAGGCTAATGGTGGTGGCTGTAGGTAAGGCTAATGGTGGTGACCGTAGGTAAGGCTAATGGTGGTGGCTGTAGGTAAGGCTAATGGTGGTGACCGTAGGTAAGGCTAATGGTGGTGGCTGTAGGTAAGGCTAACGGTGGTGGCTGTAGGTAAGGCTAATGGTGGTGGCTGTAGGTAAGGCTAACGGTGGTGGCTGTAGGTAAGGCTAACGGTGGTGGCTGTAGGTAAGGCTATTGGTGGTGGCTGTAGGTAAGGCTAATGGTGGTGGCTGTAGGTAAGGCTATTGGTGGTGGCTGTAGGTAAGGCTAATGGTGGTGGCTGTAGGTAAGGCTAACGGTGGTGGCTGTAGGTAAGGCTAATGGTGGTGGCTGTAGGTAAGGCTAACGGTGGTGGCTGTAGGTAAGGCTAATGGTGGTGGCTGTAGGTAAGGCTAATGGTGGTGACCGTAGGTAAGGCTAACGGTGGTGGCTGTAGGTAAGGCTAATGGTGGTGGCTGTAGGTAAGGCTAACGGTGGTGGCTGTAGGTAAGGCTAACGGTGGTGGCTGTAGGTAAGGCTATTGGTGGTGGCTGTAGGTAAGGCTAATGGTGGTGGCTGTAGGTAAGGCTATTGGTGGTGGCTGTAGGTAAGGCTAATGGTAGTGGCTGTAGGTAAGGCTAATGGTGGTGGCTGTAGGTAAGGCTAATGGTGGTGGCTGTAGGTAAGGCTAATGGTGGTGGCTGTAGGTAAGGCTAATGGTGGTGGCTGTAGGTAAGGCTAATGGTGGTGGCTGTAGGTAAGGCTAATGGTGGTGGCTGTAGGTAAGGCTAATGGTGGTGGCTGTAGGTAAGGTTAATGGTGGTGGCTGGTTTTTGAAGGTCATGGGGTGGTGTAGTTGAATAGACTGTTGAATAGTGTGGCACAATTAGCTAATTGTGATTGTGCAAGCATTTACTTTGTGTGTCCATTCATGGCCTTACACCTCATTTGCCCTTCCCTCTTACATATTCCTCCTCCCCATTCCTACTCCTCCTCTTCCTTCTTCTCCCCTCAGGGTGGGGCGGTGCTGAGCTCCTGGCCACTAAGCTCCTCCCACTGTGGTTTGGAGCACGTGGTGTTGAGTTTGAATGGAAGTACATTCAGAGTAGTTTGGATTCTAACATCTCATTGGTCAGTGCATCCTTTGTAAATGATCCACCTTGTGAGGAGAGTGGGGTAATACCAGGTGTAGCACCAGAGGGGGGAGTGAGGTAACACCAGGTGTAGCACCAGGGGGAGGAGAGTGGGGTAATACCAGGTGTAGCACCAGAGGGGGGAGTGAGGTAATACCAGGTGTAGCACCAGGGGGAGGAGAGTGAGGTAGCACCAGGGGAGGAGAGTGAGGTAACACCAGGGGGAGGAGAGTGAGGTAACATCAGGTGTAGCACCAGGGGGAGGAGAGTGAGGTAGCACCAGGTATAGCACCAGGGGAAGGGGGTAACACCAGGTGTAGCACCAGGGGAAGGGGGTAACACCAGGGAGAGGATGGTATCACGAGGGAGAGGAGGAAGAAATAGCTCACTTTTCGGGTTGCAAACTGTTGACTTTGCTCCAGAGTCATGACCTGTTCCTATCGCTGTAGTTGTATCTCCTGGCCTCATGTGGACTGCTATGGCTGCTGACCAGGAATGACTTCAACATGGCGTACCTTCCCTATGTCCTCACCCTGCTGGTGGTCATATGCTACAGACCACTCCTCTTCAATATGGCCAGGAGTGCCCTTGACCTGAACGTGTGGGTCCTTATGGTAGTGAAGGGCGCTATGGGACTACTGGCTGGTGTGTTGACCTTGCAGCTCTGTCGAGCGTTAGCAGTGTGAATTTTAGTTGTTTCAAATTTATTATTACTTGTTAACAGTACACTGGTGAAGATACAAGTAGTCTGGGGACCAGACCATCGGACTAGCAACCTTACATGATTGTCATCTGATATCTATTAGGGATACCACCAGGGGACTAAATCCCTTTTCCATATGTTACATCAATCACATAGGATATGGTACAATTCAACCATTTTGATGGGGGGGGGGGGGGGGGGGGGTGCGACAAATGGAAACAGCTGCCTGTCAATGAGCTCCTAACTCTGTAGGATTTGTTCTCTTCCAGACAAGTAAAGGCCCTCCACTAGTTCCCACCGTAATTACATCACAGCGCTGTTTAGTATGGTATCTATATACATGTCTGCGGAATATGATCTCAAAAGTGAAGGGAAAACCCCAGGGGAAGCTTTAAACTTTAAAGCAATTAGTGCGTGTATAAATAAAAGTTATTTACTGTGCCGCCTTGCAGCCCAATCGAAATGAAGTCCTTTCTCGTCTCCTTTTCCTTCTTTGTCTTGCGTGTTACTACCAGCTCTTCTCCAAATGGTGAGTATGGAATGCATAGACGTCACGTCCTGGGGGTGGGGGGCGTGCCATCAATTTGTGTGGGGGCCGAGGCGATGCGCAAAACGATCGATGTAGTTGGGCGTAGCCGCCAGAGTGAGACGAACATCGAACTTCACGTTCTTTCCATTCAAAACGGACGTTCGATGTGAAGTTCGATGTGCGTCTGGTTTATCGCTAGCAAAATTAAGCATGCAGCAGTGGCCGATCCGGGGGGGAAGGGGGGGGGGGGGGGGACGCCGGGGGCACGTACCCCCCCCCCCCCCCCCCCCCTCTTAATTATATATTCATAGCGCGCAATACAGTACGTGTTTTTAAATTGCGTATAGCTACCAAAAGCTTCCGCACTCCCCCTCCCGCATCACCCACCCCCTTTCGGCGGTGAACCACACCCATTTCTCACTTAATTGTAACTTTTCATAATTGGTGCCCCCTCAGGCCGGTACCATGGTAAAAATCTACTGGTGCTGGTACAGTTCTGTATATTCAATTGACACGTGACAATCAGCGTAAGCCATAGTAGTGTTTGCATTGGGTCTGGGCACGAAACGGGGGCGTAGGGAACTCTTTATAATGAGCAAAAGCTGGAATCCGTTACACGAGGTGGTGGCCTTTTAAACATCAAGCAGCTCGGTGTAACCGTCGGTCTAGGGGGTACTTATTTGGTCTATGTTAGGCCCTAGTCTCGTATCCAGACTCATATTTTCACAGCTGCGGGATGGATTGTTGTGTGTCATCGCTCTACGTCGATTCTCGATAGGTAATTGATGTTTGCTACATGCCTGTTTTATCAATCGCTGTAGCAATACCCGTTGAGTCTTTGCCATAGGTTATATGAAGAACGGTCAAAAGTTAGAATGACCCACAAAGGGAAAAAAAATCGTGTTCCGGACCTTGGGTTTTACCCTATCGACCTTGGGATCTGTTCCATCAAACGTATTCAAAGTGCCTAAGACAACAGTGAATACATTTGATGGAACAGATCCCAAGGTCGATAGGATAAAACCCAAGGTCCGGAACACGATTTTTTTTTCCTGTGCAAGAGGACGCCATTTTCGGGTGCCAAGCAACATGACGTAACGTATATGGATAATCGCTGGGTACAGGACTTTACCAGCACGTAGCGGTGATGTAATCCACCCGCAGCTGTGAGAATATTGGTCTGAGTACGAGACTAGGTATGCCCCTCCATTAATCAATGGGGAAGGGTGTGTATGTGGGAGAGTGGTATTGTGGTGAGTGCATGTTTCTTTTCCTTTCAGTGGAGATCACACAGCATGGCTCCTGCAACAGGACACTCACCTGCACTGTCAATGGGTCCAATGTGCTAGTCTGGGAAGCAAATGATGACAGCAAACGTTTGTGGAGGTCAGAGTTGAACCACACCAAGTCAATGGACATTGGTCAAGGTGGTACTGCCAATGTGACCTTGATCAAAGCTGTACCTTGTGACATAATGCAATCGACATTTGTGCTCACATCTCCCGGGAGTCTGAAATCGCTTAATGTCACATGTATGGCCGATGAAAACGTCAAAAAATCAGCCTTGATGCTAATTGATGATTGCCACTCTCAAACCAGTAAGCTAATTGCCCACATTGTACAGTATGTTGTGTATGGTGCTGATATGTCGCACAATTTGTGATGTCAACTTTATAAAGCACATCATTTTTCAGTGCACTACAAGTCCTTGTGACATCTTAGTATGTCTACATGTATTGCTGCATGGTCTTATAAATGCAGGGACTCCATCTGTCTCCATATCTGTGGTGACGACACTCACGCCTTCATTAAGTAATCAATCCAATGCTTCTGGTTAGTTTGCATCTTGGTCGTGTGTCCTTTCATTGCTCACCTGTCATGGGACTTCACACACATTGGTTGACTGCTTATCTTTAACTGTCTCAGGCACTGGTCTACATGTAAGTACTGGAATTGTACTGTCATCAGTACTGGTACCAGTGGTACTGGCACTATTGATACTGGGAGGAGCGATATGCTGGTACACAAAGAAATGTAAAAGAGGTAGGTTGCATCTCTCTCATTTCCCCCAAACGATTGTAGGATACCATTGTTACAGTAACAACTCATGACCTTGTTTTGAATTTAAGTTCAAATTATTAATCTTGATTTTCTATCCATGAAAAAAAACTTGACGTATCGTTACTGTTACCACAGTTTTTTTTTTTTTTTTTTTTTTTTTTTTAATGACAAAAATAAATATATAAATAAACAACACAATACAGGTAATCTACCACAGTAATACCACTGAACCGGAATTTTCTGTGTAATTTTTTTTTTTTTATTGGGAGTTTTGTGTAACTAACTATGTGTATTATTATTTTTAACCCCTATTCACCGGACAAACGTCTTGCGTAAGGTACAATTTTTGAAGCCCTTTTTCTTACGTGACCTCAGTAAACTTGTACTAAAAATCGCGGAAGCAGGCAGTTCTCGAGTTGTTCTCGCTAGTTGTGCGCCTTTCGTAAAGGTTAACTGAAAAGATTGGGAGGTAGGGCAAATCATACGCGCGCGAGGTACGAATGTCAAAAGTCGTGACATTCGTACCTCGCGCGCGTATGCTTTGCCCTACCTCCGGTTCCATTCTTTTCCTTTTATAAAAGACGCACCACCAGCGAGAGCAACTCGAGAACTGCCTGCTTTCGCGATTTTTAGTTATTACATAATAGTTTACTGAGGTCACGTATAAAAAGGTTATCCCTTACGCAAGACATTTGTCCTTCCATAGATTGTATTATAGATAGTATAATACATGGATTGGAAACGAGAGAGATTACGGAGTTTCATGCGCGTTTCGACTTCCGTAAACTATACAGTCTACTGAATGTCTACAGGTGTTATTCGGAGTGCACTTTCCTCTGTATTGGAGGACGAAGGGTTATAGGCCTTCCCTTCTTGTTGATGCCGATAGCCTTTTTACAGTTCTGAGCCTTTCTTTCCGCGTTCTTTCTGGGCAGGCCCAGACGAAACATTGGTGATCACACAATAGTAGAAGCTCACTGGCGGACGGAGAGGGGGGGTTGGGGGGGTTGCAACCCCCCCTTTCCTCCTATTACATAATACGCAAAATGCGGCATAAGTAAAAAAACTCGTAATTTTTTCATGCATTTTAGCACACTGAATTAACGTTTTCAAAAGCTTCCGCGCTCCGCGCGGGAGGGGCACACCCCCTCCCGCACCCTCCCCCTTTTGGTGATCCCCCTCCACTACAACCCCCCCTTTCTTTAAATCCTGCGTCCGCCACTGAAGCTGCAATAGAAACGACCGCTTAAATGTTGATAAGCCAACTGAACAACTCTAGGGTCATTGTACATCTATACCAAATAATTTGTAGTTCGTGGATTGTAAAGGTTTCGTCAAAAAATCACACAAATAGTGATCATTTGTATCACAGAATACGCGTATGCTTGACTCTAACTTCGCGTGCAATCGTTCTCAAGCCTTAAAAATGCCCCAGCAGCGGCGGATCCAGGGGGGGGGCACTCGGGGCACGTGCCCCCCCCCCCCCCCCCCCCCCTTCATTAATAAATTCATAACTTTTCGGGCCGCATTTTATAATATAGCTGCACGATTGCGCTGTCTATTGATATCCGCACGCATGAACTCTACTACTGTACTATATCCCGGGCCCCCCGATACGCGATCATACTTCCCCCCCCCCCGCCCTTCGTATCGGGCCAGAAACCAACAGCACCCCCCCCCCCCCCCCCCCCCCCGCTCTTCGTTTTGGGCCAGAATCCGACAGCACCCCCCCCCCCCCCCCCCCCGCTCCTCGTATCGGGCCATAAACCGACAGCACCCCCCCCCCCCCCCCCCGCTCCTCGTATCGGGCCATAAACCGACAGCACCCCCCCCCCCCCCCCCCGCTTTTCGTATCGGGCCAGAAGCCGACCCCACCCCCAGCCACACCCACCATCCGTGCCCCCCCCCCCCCCCAAAACCTGTATCCGCCGCTGCCCAGAGTAATACTTGCTGCTATACAGCAAGTGACAGGACATAAGACGTGTTTTAAAGTTCTTGTGTTCAAGAAAATTACACAACCAAATACATGGGCGGTCTAGGACCGTGTCCTAATATGATACGTAGACATGCAATACAAAACACTTACCTTCCTTCTTGTTGGTACCACAGGCTATTTGATGTACGTTAAAGTATGACAACACCTAAACGAAACCCTGTTTGACAAAACTTACAACTATTTCAGTCACGGAGTAGACGCGGGAAGTGACGTCACGTACGTATTAATGTACAGCGTTTCCAATCCATGTATTATACTATCTATGGTCCTTCGTACGGGACATCAGGTGAATAGGGGTTAACATTCACAATAGCTAAGCATCCTAACACAATTAAAACGTAGGCCTAAGACAAACACAGTATATAGCTACAATCTAAACCAGCACACCCAAGAACAGAGGCATACAGCATTGCCTCTCTCCACCACAACACTGAGATATTTGTTGGGAAAGGTATGCCTGCTCATAGGATGTGGCTTTGATTTTGCGAGCCAAATTGCATAAGACGTCATAGGCATCTGGGCCAAAGGCATCTGGTCAAAGACGCCTGATGTCTCGATAGCAATTGGGTTGGAAGAGATGCCGTGTTTGTGCAATGACCTCATATTTGGTCTTCTTCTTCACCTCAGCCAAACCTGCAACAGTTGTTGTTGCTTCTGATGCTGCAACAGTTGTTGCTTCTGACGCTGCAAATGTGTCAACACAAATGACTTCCCAGAAAAGTGGACGTCAAGGTGCAGGGTGTTATTTAAAAAATTATTATTATTTTTTAATTGGTACTTTAACTTTCATAGCATCAGGGCAACTACAATATCTTTTATGATTTTTTTTTTCCATCTTGCAGCTTTATTACTAGCTGTAATTTGGCATTGGATCATTGCTGCAAAAAGGAACCTGACACCTTTTTGTGATCAAGATTTCAAATATTTATGGAAGCCTAAAATGCCCTCTAGATACAATGAGAATAAAATCGAACCATCTATAATTAAGGCTGGCACTTAGTCCGGCCAATGCAAGCATTGCTCTTCTTTTGCTTTAATGCCTTTTCATGGCAAAGATCCCATTAATATTAGTGCTTGGCAGGAGTTAAGGTTTAATAGTTTAACGTCAACTGTAATGATATTTGATTGTTCACACCTTACCAAGGCAAGCACCAACAAGGTGAAATTCAACTTCAAAATCAGGCCAGCAAAGATCAAGATGAGGTGTCGCAAGATACTAAAATTGATGTAAAAGGTAAGAATGCGGGTAATCCTGCATCACATGGCTCTAAATCCTTATCCATGGTCACACCAAGCGGGAACAACTGGTGGCCATTTTGTAATAGTTGGAAGGGGAAGAAGAGGGGACACAATAACCATCATCTCCTACCCCTCCTCCTTTTACATTATAATATTATGCATTTTCATTACTTTTGTAATTTCACCAGATGCCAGTGCAAAGTCTGCAGCAAGAAAACGTTTGATATCACCATTAGGTAAAAATGACACCTTCTTGTGTAATGTTCACTCTGTGTTTGTATAATATCCATAATGCACTTAATTTTCTTTCTTCGCACACAGACAAAGCACCAAACTTGAAAATGCTCAATAATATTAAACATAATGGTAAAACTATATCTGTGGTAACTTCAATGAAAGGTGGCAAGTGGAAAGAACTGGCGAGAGAGTTAGGCTTACCAGAGTCCACTGTTAATGAGATTCATGAGAGGGAACCAAGCAGCATACGGGTCTACAAGATGTTTGAACGGTGGACATCAGGTAGTGGGGGAAAGTCAGTAACATGGCGAGCCCTCATTGAGGCCTTGAAGAGAGCTGAGATGGGAGACCTCGCTAATGAACTACGGGCAGCAGTAGACACCAAGTACTAACTAGTGCTTTGTTCAGAATAATAGCACAGGTGTAGTGTACTTGATGTAATAACCTTCACTTCAAGGCCGTAGTCAGGGAGGGTGGGGGGTCTTAATGAGTTAAAATGTAAATCAGACAATGCACTTTACTGCACAAGTATTGAATCATAGTTGCGCAGTAAAGTGCATTGTCTGATTTACTCATTTGTTATTGAAGTAAATTAAGTAAAGATGATTACAGTAGAAAACACTATTGGAGCATGCAAGTGTGATGTTTCCCACTGTAATACAGCCACAACGACGTAGAGGGTCTGGGGACTAGTTTGTCTGTCAAAAGTGTGTCACAAAGCAGGTCATAATTTGGAACTTCAGACTATTCATCCAGGACCTGCACTACTATGCCACCCATCTAAGCACCATCTCTCCTGCAGCAGAGACTGTCCAGTCATTTATCATCAGGCAGCAGCCTAGTGCCAGCTCGATTCCAGCTTCCAATTTCCACTATCATGCCCAACTACACACCATCACTGAGTCTTATGCAGAGAGTGCCTGTCAGTAGTGCCAGTCATTTAGCGTCAAGCAACAGCCTAGTATAATGTCTACCAGCTAGAACCCAGCCTCCAGTCTTCACTATCCTGCCCCAACTAGAATTAAAATGTCCTGCCGCATAGCTTGTACATGAATTGTTTCATGAATATTAATAAGCCATCACCAAAATGTCTACAGCCATGTTCTATGCCATGAACAATGCTTAAGGCTGTAATGCACAAACTATACTGAGACAAAAGGTTAGTGCAAACGTCTTGCCAAAATGGCTCTTGTGTGAGTCTGCCATAAAGATCTGCCGTGACCTTAACTTCAGGCAAAGAAGCACATATTTGTAAGGAGAGAGGCGAGATGTGATGTCAGCTTCGTTACCCCAGTTGCCATATGTCTCGACAACCGGGGTCAACCTTGTGAGGCTGCAAAGCGGCTAGCGGTAACCGCATTACGTTTGGCGGCGGTCGCGCCGGTGCCATGTCATTGCATGATCGATCAGTCACAACTAGTTAATTAAAACAAGCTTTTCCTAATATGCAAATGGTAGATGCGAGCGTGAGAATGAAGACGCTGCTGCTTACGATGACTGTTCTCCTCTCGCTGTTTTCAAGCGTGCAGATGGGTATGCATGTGCAACGCACCCAGTTTGGAGCTTGAGCTTAATGAGATCCCGCCTTATCGACTTTTTTTTGTTGTTATTTCAGAGTGCACGAACGGTGACATCCGTTTGAACTCGTCAAGTCCTGCGGCCCAGCAGCTGCCTTCAAAGCTGGGCTTCAGGGGCGGGCGGATCGAGGTGTGTGCGGCAGGAGCGTGGGGTACGGTGTGCGATGATTCCTTCGATGACGTGGACGCTGGTGTGGCCTGCAGGCAGCTCGGATACTCGGCGAGAGGTGCGTTACGCAGTTTAGTTTTTTTTTTTTTTTTTTTTTTTTGTTTGTTGTTGTTGTCATGAGAGCTGGAGTTACGCGTACTTCCACACACCCCACTGTAACCACCTTCCGATAGTTCTCTTGAAAACGATTGATTTGGCATTGAACAAGCTGTCTGCAACAGCTGTAAAAATCACATGGTGTCTTGTAGCAACAAACACTTAGCCGATGTCTGTTTAACGCTCATGAAAAAAAAAAAACAGTGTGGAAGACTTCCTTGCTGACTTGGTAGGCTAGCTAGATGTACATTGCTGACCTCCTGGGGGGTTGGGCAGGGGGGGGGGGGGAATATGACGATCGCGGTTTTTTCGAATCCCCCAGGGCGTAATTATCATTTCTAATTAAGCAGCCAACTCTCAATCCCCACCCAAACACGGATGGCAATTTCATCAAAAGGGGCAAATACAAACGACAAAAAAAAAAAAAAGGCGGATAGCAATATTCATCTATGCCACACACTGTAATGAAGGTCTCATTCACAGCTTTCATACTTTCATACAAAAGAAACAAAAAAAAAAAAAAAAACTTTGTAGATCTAATTTGAAGGAAATTTCAAAATGTACATACATGTACCGGTTCCTCTTTTAGCAAAAACGGTCACTGTTAATGTTATTACACAATCGTCTAGACATTACAACCCATAAAGAATACCCCTACACACAAACACACATACACAACACACACACACACAAACACACATACACACACACACAACACACAAACACACCAATACACAGACACATACACACACACACGCACACAACACACAGAACATGTGACAGCACATGTTGGGCCATTAGCCACCCACTGCAGTGGCATTGCCATTCATCATGGAGAATAGCAATACATGAAGTGAATTGGCTTAAATGTACATATGTCACTCGTTGATGCCCCAAACACTACTGCCATGGATTGTTCTATGGTCAATAATCATGTATGCATGACTGCAGCACTGTCACTATACAAAGAGAAATAAAACGTCATATGGGAGCATCAATGGATGGCCTGCTCAAACCAGCAGCTAAGGGGTCAACTGATCCATCACACTGCTTGTTGCTCAGCCACACTATTGTGAATACACTTGAGCACTTGAGCATGTTTACCAGTTCCTGCTTGCGCACAACATGTGACATGACGCAATCTCACCACATCTCACAACACCCACACATGTCAGGGTATGGGTGCACTACCCATTTCCTTTGCACACCCACATTCTGGTGGTTTGGCAAAGATGGAGAAAACATAAATTTATTTCACACGGTTTGTGCAAAGGGGGCAGCTGCATGTCTCGTACCATCGCTGTAGTGTCTCGGGCTGTCCTTGTTAGGCAGTTACTCAAAACACTGATGTCGCCAGGTTGCCAGCAGCCATAACTGAAAAGAGTATGACCCCCCTAGCCTGGCCTGGATGCTGGCACCTCTCTATAGAGTATGACCCCCCTAGCCTGGTCTGGATGCTGGCACCTCTCTATAGAGTATGACCCCCCTAGCCTGGCCTGGATGTTGGCACCTCTCTATAGAGTATGACCCCCCTAGCGTGGCCTGGATGTTGGCACCTCTCTATAGAGTATGACCCCCCTAGCGTGGCCTGGATGTTGGCACCTCTCTATAGAGTATGACCCCCCTAGCGTGGCCTGGATGCTGGCACCTCCCTATAGAGTATGACCCCCCTAGCGTGGCCTGGATGTTGGCACCTCCCTATAGAGTATGACCCCCCTAGCGTGGTCTGGATGCTGGCACCTCTCTATAGAGTATGACCCCCCTAGCCTGGCCTGGATGTTGGCACCTCCCTATAGAGTATGACCCCCCTAGCGTGGCCTGGATGTTGGCACCTCTCTATAGAGTATGACCCCCCTAGCGTGGCCTGGATGTTGGCACCTCTCTATAGAGTATGACCCCCCTAGCGTGGCCTGGATGTTGGCACCTCTCTATAGAGTATGACCCCCCTAGCGTGGCCTGGATGCTGGCACCTCTCTATAGAGTATGACCCCCCTAGCCTGGCCTGGATGCTGGCACCTCCCTATAGAGTATGACCCCCCTAGCCTGGCCTGGATGCTGGCACCTCCCTTACATACACAACAACCTACACCCCCCCTATGTCCCTAGCTCTGTTCATGCAGTTCTCCCCCCCCCCACCCCACCCTCTCCCCCTTCCATAGAACTGCTAGTATGACCTGCAAATTGTGTGTGTGTGTATGTGTGTGTGTGTGCATGTATGTGTGTGTGTATGTGTGTGTGTGTGTGTGTGCATGTGTGTGTATGTACGTGTGTGCATGTATGTGTGTGTGCATGTATGTGTGTGCATGTATGTGTGTGTGTGCATGTATGTGTGTGTGTGTGTGTGTATGTGTGTGTGCGCATGTATGTGTGTTACAGTTTGGCTGGGTCAGAGTGATCTCATCACAAACAGGAGCATCGTTTGCGGGGTCGGCCTACTTTGGAGCTGGGCAGGGTCAGATCGTGCTGGACGACGTTAGGTGCAGGGGAAATGAGACCCGATTGGTCGACTGCTCCAATGGAGTCCCTAACTGCCAACATTCTGAGGACGTTGGAGTGACGTGCCAAAGTGAGCCAGTGGGTCTTGCTGTAGAGGGGGAGAGGGGAGGAGGGGGTGTTCCTTTACAATAATGGGGTTACAAGCTAGTAGAGTTTGAAGAATAACCTGCAATGACTTCACAGATGCATAATGATTCAGATGTCCAGGTATTACGATCTACAAAAGGGGTATCATCTTTCTTATGTATCCAATGATTGTATTTACCATAGATTTGAAAGTATGGTATGCAATCTACAATTGGGGGGGGGGGGGGGGGGGGGGGCATTTTAAAATTTACATTCGGTTGTCCCGCAGTCAATAATTTTACCTGCACGGATGGAGAGATCAAGCTGATTGGTGGAGATGCTGATTACGAGGGGACCATACAGATGTGCTTAAACAACACATTCGGCACCATCTGCGATGATAGGTTCAACAGTCTTGCAGCCGGAGTGGTGTGCAGCTCCTTGGGCTATCCAAGACAGGGTAAGCGAGCTGTGGGAGGTACGTACCCATATAAGTGGGAGGTATGGTACCTATATAACATGGTGTGTGCTGTGGGAGGTACGTACCTGTGTACCTATATGTAGCCAATAATTTTCAGGAACTCATTAGGGGTGAAAATAATTTAAGCATAAAAGCTGAAGCAATTAGAATCAATGAAATGGATTAATGCTCCAAGGTTTACCATTACAATTAAGGGGTTAATCCCGAATAGGTAGAGCTTGAATTACCAGCAAATAAACCACCAGTGAAGGGTTAACATAAGTTTATCTACCTTTGCCTAAGGAAAGTACTACATTTTATAACACAAATACCTTTTAGTGCTAAGTTATATCTGTAGCGTATGTACCTCCTTATGTTGAGAAATACTGCTTGTGTGTATATTGACTCTGGTTAGCACTCATAAACTGCGTGATAAGCACCAAATAGGTTGACTGTCTGCTCTAACAATTGGTTCCATTAATGAACCATGAATTGACATTTTAAAAACTACGGGGTTAACCCCAATAATATCCAGCCGATATGATATTCAAACCAACTAAACACTTTTGGGAGGAGCTACAGTGCCCTCACCTAACCCTAACCCTCACCATCGGGGTGCATACAAGTTTGCTCATAACATATTCTAACAAGGAATGATTAATCTTGAGCAGTTGGTTATGATTCCCGAAGGTTTTGTTATGATGAACATCCAGCTTTACTTGATGTATCAAGGTTGTCAAGGGTAGCAGATCCAATGGTACAAGGGTAGCAGCTTTCTAGTGCATTCAATGGTTGGGTGTAAGTTTCTGGTAGTCTCCAAGGTTAAGCACTGGGTTGTGTTATCCTTTAAAAGGGCACCCATAAACACACAATGATATAAAGAGTTAGCTCAAGGCCTGGTACTGTAGTAGGGAGAGTTAAATTGGTTTAATAGTGAGGGTTTCTCTGTACCGTATCAGAAATCTGCAACTATTTTCTGTGGTTGGTGCATTGGCATCAACTGTACACTGCAATCCTCCTTCCTCATTCCTCCTCCTCCCCTCCTCCTCCTTCCCATCTCCTCCTCTCCACCTCCTCCTCTCACCTCCTCCCTCATTCCTCCCACCTTCTCCTCACACCTCCACCTCCCCATTCCTCCTCCTCCCTCCTCCCATTCCTCCTCCCTCCTCCCCTCCCTCCTCCCCCTCCCTCCCTCCTCCCCCTCCCTCCCTCCTCCCCCTCCCTCCCTCCTCCCCCTCCCTCCCTCCTCCCCCTCCCTCCCTTCTCCCCTCCCTCCCTCTTCCCCCTCCCTCTCTCCCTCCTCCCCCTTCCTCCCTCCCTTCTCCTGGACCCTCCCTCCTCCCCCTTCCTCCCTCTCCCTCCCCCTCCTCCCTCCTCCCCCTCCCCCTTCCTCCCTCTCCCTCCCCCTCTTCCTCCTACCCTCCCTCCTCCCTCCCCTCCCTCTCCCTCCCTTCTCCTGGACCCTCCCTCCTCCCCCTTCTCCCTCTCCCTCCCCCTTCTCCCTCTCCCTCCCCCTCCTCCCTCCCCCTCCCCCTTCCTCCCTCCTCCTCCCCCTCTTCCTCCCCCATTCCTCCTCTCCTTTCATTCGTTCATGCATTTATTTTGTGTGTGACGTTTTCATTTTTATCTTTCTCTCTAATACTTCTCCAAATAGGAGCCGTTGCCGTGGTGAGGGCTACATATGGGATGGGATTTGGTCCAATCCTCATGAGCGGGGTGATGTGCAATGGAACCGAACAGAACATTTCTCAGTGCCGCAAATCTCAGATAATAAGCAGTTGCTCCCACCTCAGAGATGCTGGGGTGATCTGTAAACGTGAGAGAAGGAGGGCTGGGTGTGTGTGTGTGTGGGTGTGCATGTGCAGTATGTGTGTATGTGTGTAAGTGCATGTAGTGGTGTTGTCTCCAGGACCAGTGAGGACATGTAGTGGTGTTGTCTCCTGGACCAGTGAGTGCATGTAGTGGTGTTGTCTCCTGGACCAGTGAGTGCATGTAGTGGTGTTATCTCCTGGACCAGTGAGTGCATGTAGTGGTGTTGTCTCCTGGACCAGTGAGTGCATGTAGTGGTGTTGTCTCCTGGACCAGTGAGTGCATGTAGTGGTGTTGTCTCCTGGACCAGTGAGTGCATGTAGTGGTGTTGTCTCCTGGACCAGTGAGGACTTGTAGTGGTGTTGTCTCCTGGACCAGTGAGGACATGTAGTGGTGTTGTCTCCTGGACCAGTGAGTGCATGTAGTGGTGTTGTCTCCTGGACCAGTGAGGGCATGTATTGGTGTTGTCTCCTGGACCAGGGAGTGCATGTAGTGGTGTTGTCTCCTGGACCAATGAGGGCATGTAGTGGGGCAATGCACACTGTGTACACAAAGACTTAGGGGTTAAAGTTTACAGCTGCTACCACTACTTGGCTTAAAAGCGAAAGGATTAACCCCATGCCACATATATACATGTACACACGCATGTGGCCCTCATAAGTTAACAACATGCCCCAAAGCTGTCACAAAATGAAACTTTGTTAGTTGCATTAGAAGTTGACCCCTTAACTAGTTGCAATGTAAACTGTGTATACAGTATTTTTTTTAACTCTCCTCCCCTCCCTCCTCTCTTCTCCCCCTCTCCTCCCTCCTCCCCTCCCTCCTCTCCTCTCCTCCTCCCCTCCTCTCCTCCCCTCTCCTCCTCTCCTCCCTCCTCCCCTCCCCTCCCACATCTCCTCCCTCCCCTCTCTCCTCCCTCTCCTCCTCTCCCTCCTCTCTTCCCTCCATTCTCCCTCCTCCCCTCCCTCTCTCCTCCCTCCCCTTCCTTCTCCCTCTCCTCCCTCCCTCATCTCCTCCCCTCCCCTCCCTCTCTCCTCCCCTCCCTCCTTTCCTCTCCCTCACTTGCATTAGATGCAAATACCAGCTGTGCGGACGGTGCTGTGAGGCTAGTTGGAGGTTCGATGCGATTGGAGGGGAGGCTGGAGGTGTGCTTTGGTGGAGAGTGGGGCACTGTGTGTGACGACGAGTTTGATAACCTCGCTGCAGATGTTGTGTGCAGGCAGCTGAACTACACCACACCAGGTTAGAGCATCGGTTTGTCACACACTGATATTCACGAGTGGTGCATGTGTGTACAGCACACACACACACACACACACACACACACGCATACACACACACATGCACACACACACACACACACACACACGCACACACACAGATATGCACACGCACACACACAAATATGCCCACACATACACTTCCGCAAGATAAGGCACTTCATTTGCACACAGCCAGCTATACATACACATGCACATGTGCGTCCACACATGAATGCTTAATATTGTACACTGTACACAGAGAACACTGCACATCATATTGCACACACAACACACACACACACACACACACACACACACACACACACACACACACACACACACACAACTTGCTACATAACTTGCTTCTTTCCTAGCTCCCTGTCTGCTAGACCATCTTTCTCATAAATTATAAAACAGCCAAATCAGGGGCCATGGTGGCACACCCCCTTAGGACAGAGCCACAACGACTCACCTGTACCTCACGGCTTGCTTTCTTTCCCCAGGCTCCCTGTCTGTTGGACGTTCTTTCTTTGGGCAGGGCACCGGGCCCATTTTCATCGACCCCATTCGTTGCTATGGCAACGAAACCTCCTTGCTCGACTGTCGACGTGATGAAACTGGTCTGAACGACTGCAGCCATTTAGAGGATGTCAGTGTTGTATGTGTTGGTAGGTCGTGAGACTGTGCAAGTGTCAGGGCATGAATTTTGAACTGTTTATGTGTGTGTGTGTGTGTGTGTGTGTGTGTATGTGTGTGTGTTGTGTGTGTGCGTGTGTGTTTATAGGTTTGTATATTTGTGTGTTTATATTTCTGTGTATTTGTGTCTGTATGTGCACGCACGTATATACGTTATGCGGGTGCGATTGCATATGTGTTCGTGTGCAGTTATGGTATCAATGGATTGTCTTCCTACTCTTCCCCAGACCAAAATAATACCTGCAATAATAGCGACGTGCGTCTGACGGGAGGCCCCTATGCCAACCAGGGGAGGGTGGAGCTTTGCCTCAACAGACGATGGGGAACCATCTGTGACACTAATTGGAACAGTGTGGCTGCCCAGGTGGTGTGCAACCAGCTCGGATACATTAATGCAAATGGTAGGTGTGGTCAGTAACACAAATGGGTGTGGTCAGTAACACAAATGGGTGTGTTTATAGTAGCACTGATGTAACACTCAGTGTGGTAGATTTTTTGTGGTTGGTGTATGCGTGCATTTTGTGTGATACGTTTCAAGGGACACACAGACTTGATGAGCGTTTCACCTTACCACCACCTCAGAGACCGCAATAGCTGTATCCAACTCCTTTTTTGGAGCTGGGAGTGGCCTCATCTGGTTTGGCAACGTCAGGTGCAAGGGGGGGGAGGCCAACCTCCTCCAGTGTACCGTTCCAGCACAGCTGTTCTCCTCCTGTGCTCACACAGATGATGCAGGGGTTGTCTGTCCAGGTGATCACATCTTTGGCCCTCCCTCTCTTCCCCTTTCTCACTGTCTTCTTCCTTACTAGATGGTCCCTATCTCTCTCACCTCTCCATCATCAATTTCCCTTCCCTCCTCCTACCTCCACTTCCCCCTCCTTTTACTTCCTCTCTTACTTCTTCTCCCTTCTCTCTCCTCCTCCTCCTCTCCCTTCTCTCTCCTCCTCCTCTCCCTTCTCTCTCCTCCTCCTCTCCCTTCTCTCTCCCTCTCCTCCTCCCTCCTCCTCCTCTTCCCCTCCCTTCCTCCCTCTCCCTCCTCTCCCTCCTCCTCTCCCTCCTCCTCTCCCTCCTCCTCTCCATCTCCACCATCTTAGTAATATCATTAAACTGCAGTGCCATTCACTGCCTTTCTCTACCATTGTGCAGCAAACAACAAAGTTAACTGCTCATGTCAGACAGGAGATATTCGCCTAATGGCCGGCAATTCGACCAATGAGGGACGTGTGGAGGTGTGCTACAGCTGTATGTGGGGTACTGTGTGTGACAATGGATGGACCGACAAGAATGCCCAGGTGGTGTGCAGACAGCTGGGGTTCAAAGGGCAAGGTAAGGCAAACAAAACCACTTATATGTATCATGGTGGACTAAGGGTCATTTGTGGTGCCATGGCAACTGTGTGCAGAAATGTACCCTCTCTGTTTTTCCCCTCCACTGCATTGATGTTATTGCCATTATTTGAGTTGGGTGTATAGCTTTGTGCATTTTGATAAATTGGTTTAGTACATAACACAAGGGTTACATTTGCTTGGCCAAGGTTAGCGTACTCACATGGATGTTTGTACAACTGTGGGCGGTGTGGGAGTGGGGGAGGAAAGGAAGTAAGGACACCGTGATAAACAGGAGACTATGTACACAGTTAGGGTACACGCCTCACCGCTTGCAGTTAGGGTACACACCCCTCACCACTTGCACACACCCCTCACCACTTGTACACACACCCTCACCACTTGCACACACCCCTCACCACTTGCACACACCCCTCACCACTTGCACACACCCCTCACCACTTGCACACACCCATCTCAACCGCACTCCACCCTCCATGTATTTCCTCCTCCCCAGCCCTTGCCATGGGCGGTGGCATTTTCCCCAGCGGTGGTGCCAGCAGTTTAGTCCTCTTGGAAACCGTCAGTTGCCTTGGCAACGAGACCTCCCTGATCCGATGTCCCAGAAGGGTGGCCGTGGGTCAAAGTACCTGTGCTCACTCGCGGGATGCTGGTGCCATCTGCCTAGGTAAAAAAAAAATTTTTTTAAACAGGACCGTGCTTACACCTAACATGTCCCTCCATCATACCCCCGGCCCCCCACTCTCACCGTCGCATGCCTTTCAGGTCAGAATTATTTATCCTGCTCCGATGGGGCCATCAGGTTGAGCGGCACCGAGGATGTGAGCCTTGGCAGGGTGGAGGTGTGTGTGAACAACCAGTGGGGCACGGTATGCGACAACAGTTGGGACAACAGTGAGGCCAGGGTGGTCTGCAGGCAGCTGGGGTTCTACAGCAGCAGCAGCAGCTGTGAGTTTATCTGTGTGGCTAGTTGGGAGATCACCACCATGTTCATGCGAACATTGGTTCCCAGGGAAAGTAAAAAAATAAAGCATGCACTCGTACATGTACATGTGTGTGCTTGTGTCACGAGATGTGTGTATCAGTGTTTACGATACATGTACATTTGTACTACATGTGGTGACACGTTACACAGCTGATCCGTGCATATCATTTCACATATGCATAAACATGTGTGCACATGACCACATATCAATACATGTACTGACCCATCACCTCTCCCCTCCCTCCCCCATATGTACTGACCCATCACCTCTCCCCTCCCTCCCCAGTATGTACTGACCCATCACCTCTCCCCTCCCTCCCCCAGTATGTACTGACCCATCACCTCTCCCCTCCCTCCCCAGTATGTACTGACCCATCACCTCTCCCCTCCCTCCCCCTGTATGTACTGACCCATCACCTCTCCCCTCCCTCCCCAGTATGTACTGGCCCATCACCTCTCCCCTCCCTCCCCCAGTATGTACTGACCCATCACCTCTCCCCTCCCTCCCCCAGTATGTACTGACCCATCACCTCTTCCCTCCCCCCCCTGTATGTACTGACCCATCACCTCTCCCCTCCCTCCTCCCGTATGTACTGACCCATCACCTCTCCCCTCCCTCCCCCCGTATGTACTGACCCAATCACCTCTCCCCTCCCCCCCCCCCCTGTATGTACTGACCCATCACCTCTCCCCTCCCTCCCCAGTATGTACTGACCCATCACCTCTCCCCTCCCTCCCCCAGTATGTACCGACCCATCACCTCTCCCCTCCCTCCCTCCCCCAGTATGTACTGACCCATCACCTCTCCCCTCCCTCCCCTAGTTTGTACTGACCCATCACCTCTCCCCTCCTCCCCATGCAACAGTGGCTGTTTCAGTACCGGGGGGCCGGTTTGGAGCAGGAACTGGGCGAATATTCTTGAGTGGATTACAATGCACGGGAAATGAATCTTCTCTCTTGGACTGCCTTCGGACATTTTCAGGGGTCCAGGGGTGTGCCCACAGTCAAGACGCTGGTGTGGTTTGCACTAGTAAGCTCTCAAATATGTCCATCTGTGTGCCCCATTCCTGTGCCTGGCATAAGAGTGCCAATTGATTTGATTGGTTTATGTCTGGTCGTCTCTCTGTACTTCTAAATTATGTGCGATGACCTTTAACTGATTACCGCCGAGTACGCATATCTGCCTCAAAGATGTGTTTACCGTTACCAATGAATTCTTCTAGACCCTTTGAAAAATTATACCAGTTTGATGTGCACGGCTTCAGATTATGTTGTTGAAACCCCTTCCAGCTACCTAAGATTCCTCTGCTGCCTCATTTAGTTGTCTGTGGACAACTCTACTTTAGCTAAACAAAAATACTAGAGTGTACACTTGTATTCAGTTTCAATGTGCTTATAACTCCAACTATACTAGTGTACACTTGTCTTCAGTTTCAATGTGATGTGAGATGTACCATGGTTGTGTACTAGTTGGAAATAGACAGCTACAGACTACAGACTGGTAATCATGTTTTAACATTATAGTTGTGCCACCAGCATTCATTAAAACTTTTATGAAATGAGAACATACACTCGACACACACACTCTCACACACACTCTCACACACACATACACACACTCACACACACACACACACACACACACACACACACACACACACACACACACAGCCCTGCCATGTACTAATGGAGCCCTTAGGTTGGCCAATGGAGTGGACAAGTACAGTGGACGTCTTGAAGTGTGCAATGGAGGACAGTGGGGTACAGTGTGTGGAAAGGGTGTCTCCAACGACCTGGCCACTACTGCATGTGGTCTGCTGGGATTTGGTACTAAAGGTAAATGCACTTACTTTTATAGGAGAGAACTCACACACACACACACACACACACACACACACACACACACACACATGCAAACACACACTGGCATCACAATATAAATTCAATGCAATCCTTATGTACACATATATACTTACACAGGAATTTAGTTTTTAAATCCTCCCCTCCCCTCTCTCTCTCTCTCCCCTTCCTAGGTGGTAGTGTCCTCAACAATGCCTTATTTGGTAGTGGGTCGACTCTTATGTTTGGGCTGGTTCTGGTACAGCAGTGCAGGAACCAGACATCGTCCTGCACCCTTGCCGTGAATGGAACCAGGACCACGTGTAGCCGCTGGGACGACCTCTCCTTGCTGTGTGCACCCCCAGGTGAGGGAAAGGGATGAGGGTGAGGAATGGAGAAGAGGGGGGGGGGGTGAGGGAAGGGGAGGAGGAGGTGAGGGAGGGGAGGAGGAGGTGAGGGGTGCAAACATGAGCTGGTATTAGGTACATAAAATTCGTACTGGTTTGTACATCCTTTATGATTGATTGCATGCATATTAATAATGAATTTGTAGTTTTTTTTTAATTCAGATCAAATGCTGTGCAGTTTACCTTGGATAAAATAATGAACTGAAATATTCAGCTGCAGTTAATTGGAGGGTTAATAATGAGCCTTAGTATTGTATTAATTACTAATGGCCCTGTGGCCTATTCAATGTCGAAGTGTTTCATATATTTTGAACCTACCAGAGGTCTCCCAGAGGTCTCGTTTTTGTCTATCATAATTCTTGACATTTGCCTCATTCTTTAGTACCATTTTATGTTCTTATTATGTAGTATGTTATAATTACAATGACATTACATATAAACTGATTGTGTTAATGGGCTTGTGATGTTGGAATGAAAATGTTTATGCCATGTTGATGACATCATGATCATGCATTCATAAAATTCTCTACAGGATCTATAGCTAGTAATGGACTGAGCATCCTTATTCTAGTGACTATGTATGTGTTGAGATATACTTCCTTCCCTCTCCTTTCCATCCTCCTCCTCCTCCTCTCCTCCTCCTCCTCCTCTCCTCCTCCTCCTCTCCTCCTCTTCCTCCTCCACCTCTCCTCCTCCTCTCCTCCTCCTCCTCCACCTCTCCTCCTCCTCTCCTCTCCTCCTCCTCCTCCTCCTCCTCCTCCTCCTCTTATAGCCACCGTCACTCTCAACTGTTCTACTGGTGATGTCAGGCTGGTTGGAGGTCAGACTGAAGGCCTCGTGGAGGTGTGTCTTGGAGGACAGTGGGGAACAGTATGTGATGACTCCTGGACAGACAACAGTGCTAAAGTCGTGTGCAGACAGCTGGGACTACCCAGTGACTGTACGTTGGAGGTCTTTAGTCTGCCATTACTGGAGGCATATCTGACCACTGTGGTGACCCTTTTATCTCCTCACCCATAGATGCAGCGGCTGTACCTTACAACTCTACCAAGTATGGATCTGTCCAAGGTCCCATTGCCCTGAGCAGAGTGAAGTGTGTAGGAAATGAGAGCAGACTACTAAACTGTCAGCTGGTGTCCATAGCTGCAGCCTCCAGGCACTTTTGTACCCATGGCAATGACATCACTGTCCGATGTGAAGGTAGCTTATGCATGTCAACAACCTCTTTTGGGGGGTGTGGTTCATGGGTGCAATGTTTCACTGTGCCACGTATTTCTTTGCATGTGTTGCCGAGAAACCATTCAACAGCTAACCCTAGCCCTGAAACTATGCACACCTCCTCCCCATGCCCAAAAGGGGTGCATGTTGTGTAGCCATCCT
>OY811978.1:2282747-2565247 GCA_963681505.1 Eunapius fragilis | reverse complement strand
CCAGATGAGCATTGTGGCAAATTGCCTTAGGTCAAGGTGTTTGGTGACTACTAATCTCCACCTTAGCTCCCAGATGAGCATTGTGGCAAATTGCCTTAGGTCAAGGTGTTAGGTGACTACTAATCTCCACCTTAGCTCCCAGATGAGCATTGTGGCAAATTGCCTTAGGTCAAGGCGTTAGGTGACTACTAATCTCCACCTTAGCTCCCAGATGAGCATTGTGGCAAATTGCCTTAGGTCAAGGCGTTAGGTGACTACTAACCTCCACCTTAGCTCCCAGATGAGCATTGTGGCAATATATATCGTAGCCAATTATGATGCTGTGTCACCTTCGTGTCTGCAGGTCACTGCAGGATGGCCCAGATATGAACATACCAAATACATGAATGCATTATACAAGAAGGGTAGGTAGTACCAGTGAGGAGGGGAGGGGGTTAACACTGGATAGAGTAACACCACACCAGGGGGAGAGGTAGCATCAACCAACGATGAGGGTATATATAACACCACACCAGGGGGAGGGGTAGCACTACCAGACGATGAGGGTAATAGCAGCACCAGGGGGAGGGATAGCACCACCTGATGAGGGTAACTGCAGCACCAAGGGGAGGGGTAGCACCAACTGATGATGAGGGTAACTGCAGCACCAGGAGGGGTAGCACTGCCTAACGATGAGGGTAATAGCAGCACCAGGGGAAGGGGTAGCACTGCCTGGTAGTCATGACATCACTACTAATAGAACCAAGGATAGCAGACTGCTATGGCTGCTGACCAGGAATGACTTCAACATGGCGTACCTTCCCTATGTCCTCACCCTGCTGGTGGTCATATGCTACAGACCACTCCTCTTCAATATAGCCAGGGGTGCCCTTGACCTGAACGTGTGGGTCCTTATGGTAGTGAAGGGTGCTATGGGACTACTGGCTGGTGTGTTGACCTTGCAGCTCTGTCGAGCATTAGCAGTGTGATTTTTAAAATTTTATTTGTGAAATCAGCGACCATCATTAATCATGTGAGCACATTCAAGACCTGCCACATAGCAAATATTCTATGCTGGCAGCACTAATATATCATTGAAAGCACCTTTATGATAGTGGTTACTACAGATTATGGAATGAACTGTTTAACACATACACAAACAAAAAAAAAAACTTGGGAGTAATATGAAAGGAGTGGAGAAAAAGAATAGTCAGTCTGGGGAGGAGGATCAGTCAGTCTGGGGAGGAGGATCAGTCAGACTCACTATCATCCCAGTCATCGTCAACATCACCCACAGGTACCCCTTCTTCCTCACTCTCTGTCAGCCAGTTATGCTGAGGAACTACACCACCTCCACTAGCCGCACCAACACCAACATTAGCACTTACACCACTTCTACCGCTGACACCTACAGTACTAGCACTAACACCTCCAGCAGTAACACCAACACCTCCAGCACTAGCACCAATACCCCCTGCATTGGCACCAGCACCAGCAATTGATGCAGTAAAACTGCTCAAACCAGCCAACCCAGCTGTGACTCCGCCCCTAGCAGCCATCAGCTGACTAAGCAGCTGAGCTGCATCCAAGGACAGCTGGGTGGTGGTTCCCTTCCCTTCGTGACCACCTCCCCCAAGCTGCAGGCCCAGCTGACTGCTCTGCTTAGCCAAGGCCTGCTGCACCAGAGCCAGAGTGCTAAGGGAGGCCTGCTGCTGCTGCTGCTGCTGCGAAGAGCCCGCCACTTTCCCGGGCATGATGCTGGCCACCACCACCTGCTTCCCTCCCGATGATACGACCGCAACAGGCGTGCTCTTGGAGCCCGTCTGCAGGGGAGGCGTGGCCTGGGTTTGCTGCTGTACGTGGGTGGTTTGGCGTCGAGGCTGGGACTTTGGGGAAGGCTTGGCCGGTGTAGTACCTGGTCCCATTCCCGAGCTGGCACCTGACGCAATCAGTGCGGGGGTGGGAATTGGTGTGAGGATGGGAGGGAGAGTAGGGGTAAGAGGGAGAGGAGTGAGGGGAGTCTTTGGGGTAGCTACAGAGCCTGAGCCGGGAGAGACCTCAGTCATCTGGCCATCCGACGTCTTGATTATGATTTTCTACATACCAAAATGTGTAAATGATGTGGCCCAAATGGCTATGGAGGTTACCTACTGGTTTGAGTTTGAGCCTTGACATCACAAAGTACTTCCTTTGTTTGGCAGCAATTTCACTGGCCCAATGAATGAGTTCTGTGGGATGTATGCAATGAGGAGAGAAAAGGAAGGAGAAAGGGAGGGATGGAGGGGAGTGGAGGAAGAGAGGGAAGGAAGGAGAAAGGGAGGGGTGGAGGGAGAGGAGTGAGAAAATGATGAGAAAAGTAAGAGGAAGGGGGAGGAGACATAAACTAAGACATACCAAATTCTTCTTCGCTCCTGCCTCTATGCAGGTATATCCAAAGCTTCCTTGCATTGTCGTACCGTACACACGGATCCTTTTCATAGTGCAATCTGTCCAATGCACCACTCACAGCATTGTTAAGCTACCATAACAAAAACATTTGTAGTAGCAACTGATGGGATCCCCCCCAAGCATCAATACATAGACCCCCTGCATCAACACGTGGACCCCCCTTACATCTAAACATAGAACCCCCCTTGCAAACCTGAGTGTCAGAGACTGTCTCTTGAAGGTACTGAGAGTCCCGTACTAAGATGCACAGCTGTGTCAGGGCAAATGGTGTGGTAGGATGATCAAACTAACATCGTACGTACATATGATGTAAATACTCAAGTAAATGTGTTTGCGGGTATACATACAACTTCATACACACGTAAAGATAACTCACATCAATCCTGGTCCCCTCTCCATTGGGGAGACGTGAAGTGGCATCTCTCACTGAAAAACAACAGAAATGAACATGTCATCACAGATGTCATTCATTGGGATAATTTTCCCCACAGATAACTTCATCTCCCTACCAAGCAAGGTCCATCCGGTCCAAATCCATCACGGCATCTCTCAAAATCAATACCCACTCATCACGCTTAGCGTCTCTCTACCAATAATTTTTATCCAACCCATGATGCAAATCCACCAAGAGCTTCCTAGTTTATTTATATTAGAATTACTACTTGAAATGGGTGGTCACTTAGCGTGGACTCAGTGGACCTTTTACCGCTGATGTCATAAATTAATTTCCTATGTTTGACAATACATAAGAAACTTCAATATTTGACGTTCCTCTAGATATTGAGAGCACCTCATCTTGTGTGCATTGGGAAAATGAACTTGAAGCTGGATTAATTAAAAGGTCACTAACAGTGCACCCGCCATGGGTATGAGAATCACGAAAGTAGGTTTTTAAATACAGCCTCCAGTGGGATTTGATGTGTGATAGAAAAAGCAGGGCCCCTTCTACACCCGCTCAAATAACCCTTCCTGTCATTGCTGCATCACAGCTCCAACCCTCCAGCTAACTACCACAACATGATCCCCAGTAACTAGGCAGCTCACCAAGAGACAGGATGGTCACACAGTTTGGTCGCTCAGCAACCAGCAGGGCGTGTCCCCTGGCTCTGCTCCCACCACCCTCTTTCTTACCACTTGGAGCACGAGCACCCTGTGTGCACACACACACACACACACACACACACACACACACACACACACACACACACACACACACACACACACACACACACACAGCTAATAAAATGGACAAGGATAGTATCGACTGGACTATGGAGAAGGGATGTTCGTTCATAATGCTGTGTGCATCGTGGTGGACAATGTACGCAGCACACAACACACCTTCACAGGTCCAACAGAGGCTTCATATCCATGTATGTTGAAAGTGTACGCTTTATGAGGCCGTAGGTACCTCTCTACCTCCTGCAAAAAGTAAGTTACTCCGTGAACTGTTCACAACACCCCACCAAAATAATTGCACATCCTTCATAACCTGTCTTGAATGTTACAAGTCACATGTAGGTCACTCTTGTTGTTTTTTCACCTCTACACATGCACACAATCACATCTCTCACATGTACACACTCACATCTCTCACATGTACACTCACATCTCTCACATGTACACACTCCCATCTCTCACATGTACACACTCACATCTCTCACACGTACACTCACATCTCTCACATGTACACACTCCCATCTCTCACATGTACACACTCACATCTCTCACATGTACACACTCACCTGTTCCCTGAATCTCTGCACTTCGCTCGGTGTGGTCTGTTTAAAAACAGCATGTGTCCATCTGTGATGACAACATACATAGGCTATTATTAGAGCAATGAGACCTTGCAGTCCTAACAGGATATAGCAGCACTTTGTCCCATGTGAATGTACAGTTTTTTTTTTGTACAAGTGCTTAAAATGACATTGGATACAGCAACTATGAGAAGTGAAAATGATTTGTTTATAAAAATGCTATTGCTCATTTTTTAAGGCTGAAATACAGTATTACAAGTCTCAATGCATGTACCTTCGCAATGAGTGAACTTAAAGAATTACACCAAACATTTAAATCGAAATTCCTGGGAATTGGGCATGCAATCTTATACCACAGCCCTTCCTTGGTTAATAATATATCGTCTTATGATGGATACGTACTTAACCACGCATGTTCAGTGCGAAACTTAATTCATGACATTTGTATGGCCAATGACCACTCAATTATGATACTGAGTGGCCCTTTACAGGATTTGGTCGGCCACTTTTGTACAGTAGTACAATTGTACATTTTTACTCTGGTTTGAACTGCATGTTAATCATTTTCATTTTTCAAATACAGACGTCACACGCACTATTAGCAGCTATAGTTGCCATTCCAATTAAAGAACGCGCTAATCGGACCTAAACGGTAGCATGCGTACTCGTCATCAGTACACCAGTGTGTGATGAAAAGTTCGGTATCCGTTATCGATGGTGGGAATAAATATGCACTCGCGTCGCGGTACAATAGCGCAATAAATAATCGGTCAAATGACCGATCACGGACAATATTGTACGGCCATTTTAGCAAAATGATCTGAAAATGGCAGTGGGCCGGCCGTTAATTCCCGCACTGCATGTTAGCAAGATAATATCATCTGTGATCATACGTTTGTGGCTATGCACATGTATCTAGCACATTCTGTCCTGACATCACACATACATTCCCTCTCAATTACAAACGTACACTCTTGGAGTAGGAGGATCGTAGTCAGAGAAATCCACGATTGGCTGTGTGTGTAAGAGAGTGATGATGTAGTATACATGCACATACATGATGATGTAGTATACATGCACACACATGATGATGTAGTATACATGCACACACTACATGATGATGTAGTATACATGCACACACTACATGATGATGTAGTATACATGCACATACATGATGATGTAGTATACATGCACACACTACATGATGATGTAGTATACATGCACATACATGATGATGTAGTATACATGCACATACATGATGATGTAGTATACATGCACATACATGATGATGTAGTATACATGCACATACTACATGATGATGTAGTATACATGCACACACATGATGATGTAGTATACATGCACATACTACATGATGATGTAGTATACATGCACATACATGATGATGTAGCATACATGCACATACATGATGATGTAGTATACATGCACATACATGATGATGTAGTATACATGCACATACTACATGATGATGTAGTATACATGCACACACATGATGATGTAGTATACATGCACATACTACATGATGATGTAGTATACATGCACATACATGATGATGTAGTATACATGCACATACATGATGATGTAGTATACATGCACATACATGATGATGTAGTATACATGCACATACATGATGATGTAGTATACATGCACATACTACATGATGATGTAGTATACATGCACACACATGATGATGTAGTATACATGCACACACTACATGATGATGTAGTATACATGCACATACTACATGATGATGTAGTATACATGCACATACATGATGATGTAGTATACATGCACACACATGATGGTGTAGTATACATGCACATACATGATGATGTAGTATACATGCACACACTACATGATGATGTAGTATACATGCACATACATGATGATGTAGCATACATGCACACACTACATGATGATGTAGTATACATGCACATACATGATGATGTAGCATACATGCACACACTACATGATGATGTAGTATACATGCACATACATGATGATGTAGTATACATGCACATACATGATGATGTAGTATACATGCACATACATGATGATGTAGTATACATGCACATACATGATGATGTAGTATACATGCACATACATGATGATGTAGTATACATGCACACACTACATGATGATGTAGTATACATGCACATACATGATGATGTAGTATACATGCACATACATGATGATGTAGTATACATGCACATACATGATGATGTAGTATACATGCACATACATGATGATGTAGTATACATGCACATACATGATGATGTAGTATACATGCACACACATGATGATGTAGTATACATGCACACACTACATGATGATGTAGTATACATGCACATACATGATGATGTAGTATACATGCACATACATGATGATGTAGTATACATGCACATACATGATGATGTAGTATACATGCACATACATGATGATGTAGTATACATGCACACACATGATGATGTAGTATACATGCACACACTACATGATGATGTAGTATACATGCACATACATGATGATGTAGTATACATGCACATACATGATGATGTAGTATACATGCACACACATGATGATGTAGTATACATGCACACACTACATGATGGTGTAGTATACATGCACATACATGATGATGTAGTATACATGCACACACATGATGATGTAGTATACATGCACACACTACATGATGGTGTAGTATACATGCACATACATGATGATGTAGTATACATGCACATACATGATGATGTAGTATACATGCACATACATGATGATGTAGTATACATGCACATACATGATGATGTAGTATACATGCACATACATGATGATGTAGTATACATGCACACACTACATGATGATGTAGTATACATGCACATACATGATGATGTAGTATACATGCACATACATGATGATGTAGTATATATCAATATCAGCATGTAGCAAACACACACACATACATGTATGGCAAAAGAGACCACTACCTAGGAACATTTATTACAACAACATGGTACTATGGTACAGAAGGCAGTCTGATTCATACTGAGAGTGGAAAGTCATCCCACCCCACATGGCCTTTGGCATACCCAAAACTATTACCTTCACATGTAGCTCTAAATATGTAGGTGTGTAGCTCTAAGTGTGTATGTGTGTAGCTCTAAGTGTGTACATGTAACTCTAAGTATGTACATGTAACTCTAAGTATGTACATGTAGCTCTAAGTATGTACATGTAGCTCTAAGTATGTACATGTAGCTCTAAGTATGTACATGTAGCTCTAAGTATGTACATGTAGCTCTAAGTATGTCTACAAATCAGTTGGGCAGTCACCACTAGGGGTGATAAGAATGGAGGTATCAATGGGGTCAATACATGTAATGTGCACACAGTGGGATGTACGTGACCACGCCCCTCCTTACCAGAGCTCTGCTCAGTGTCTCCAGCCAGTGGTTGCAAAGCACCAAGAGCTCCAGTTCAGAGTCTCTCTCCTGACCTGAGGCAGGTGACATTTTACAGCTGATCATGACCCACACGTATAACAGCTGAACATGTGTAACAGCTGATCATGACCCACATGTATAACAGCTGATCATGACCCACATGTATTACAGCTGAACACGTATAACAGCTGATCATGACCCACACGTATAACAGCTGATCATGACCCACACGTATAACAGCTGAACACGTATAACAGCTGATCATGACCCACATGTACAACAGCTGATCATGACCCACACGTATAACAGCTGATCATGACCCACACGTATAACAGCTGAACACGTATAACAGCTGATCATGACCCACATGTACAACAGCTGATCATGACCCACACGTATAACAGCTGATCATGACCCACACGTATAACAGCTGATCATGACCCACATGTATAACAGCTGATCGTGACCCACACGTATAACAGCTGAACATACAACAGCTGATCATGACCCACATGTACAACAGCTGATCATGACCCCCACACATATTACAGCTGATCATGACCCACATATAACAGCTGATCATGACATGTACACATTCATAAAGGTCACAGTTACAACATGACTAACCAATCCACTTCCAGTGGTCAATTCGGTCTCTGAACTCAATGAGGGGAATGAAATGCGGCAAAGAATCGAAAGTGCACACAGCTGCAGAGAGGAACACAGTATAATTTAACATGCGTTATAGATTTAAACCCCCGTATAATTTAACATGTGCTGGTACTACGTGTGTTCTGTTATTTCATTGGTGGTTTGGTATGGTTCATCAAACAGGGGTGACATGTACATGTACAGGCCAATCACTGCAAGTCACCACATCTACCCAGCAGTGATGGGAAGTAAGATTACAGATTGAAATAGTACAGTTGTTGTTGTTGTTATTCACAATTATAATTGAAAGATGCCCCCTATTTCATGTGGTGGAAACGCGGCCTAAAAAGTATTCTAATTCTCTGGAAGCCTGAAATATTAAACGACTCCTACACTCTGAGAATATAATGAGCCATATTTCTTTTGCTTGGCATTGTCACGGCAACGAGTCCCAATATAGAGCAGTGATTTATAATAGGCCCACAATATTATTAGTAGATCAATAAATAATGTACCAAACCAGACATGGGGCACCTCCCCCTCACAATCCCGGGGCACTACCCCACACCCCTGTCCCAACCCACACCTGTCCTCCCCACACCCACTCACCTTCCACACCCCTGTCCCAAACTACACCCACTCACCTTCCACACCTGTCCTCCCCCCACACCCACTCCCTCACACACCCATCCTCCCCCACACCCACTCACCTTCCACACCCTGTCCTCCCCCCACACCCACTCACCTTCCCCCCCCTTGTCCTCCCCCCACACCACTCACCTCCCACTTCAGCAGACAAGTAGAGGAGAGCAGGAAGGGTGAGGTCAACCCAGTCCTTCTGTGCCTTCAACCACGCACACCCACTGCACTCTGGAGCTTTCTGTGTACAAAAGAAGACATAAAAGAAACAAGGATGGGGAGGAGGCAAGGATGGGGAGGAGATAAGGATGGGGAAGAGACAAGGATGGGGAGGAGACAAGGATGGGGAGGAGACAAGGATGGGGAGGAGGCAAGGATGGGGAGGAGACGGCAAGGATGGGGTGGAGGCAAGGATGGGGAAGAGACAAGGATGGGGAGGAGGCAAGGATGGGGAGGAGACAAGGATGGGGCGGAGGCAAGGATGGGGTGGAGGCAAGGATGGGGAGGAGGCAAGGATGGGAGGAGACAAGGATGGGGTGAAGACAAGGATGGGGAGGAGGCAAGGATGGGGAGGAGGCAAGGATGGGAGGAGGCAAGGATGGGAGGAGGCAAGGATGGGGAGGAGGCAAAGGTGGTGAATAGTAACTTACCAAAATTATTGCAACACTTTTAGCAATCTGCGATGACAGATGGAATTGCATGAGAGGAGGTGGTGGAAGATAGTAACCATCACATATCATTCATTGATAACTCCGTACATGTGAGCTCATTCTTAGCCCTTTTATTTTACAAGTCCTTTCATGCATATCCTCTTCACAATGCCCCACCCAGTCACAGAGAACCCCCCAGTTGTGTGAAGACACATCCTCCCTGTGAATACCTCCTCCCCTCTCCATGTGACGTACTTTACTAAGCTCTCCTTTCTTATCTGGTTGGGCTTCAAATGCACTCTTGAGGACGCCAAAGAAACTGAAATATTTATCTGGAGGAAGGGGTCCCATAATTCTGTAGACAAAGGGGAATAGGTGGCACCATATTAGGAGGTAACATGACAGAGCTGTAACGGAACAGACACATGGGCACACACTGTGAGATACAGAGGTGTAATGGAACAGACACATGGGCACACACTGTGAGATACTGAGGTGTAATGGAACAGACACATGGGCACACACTGTGATACACAGCTGTAACGGAACAGATACATGGGCACACACTGTGAGATACGGAGCTGTAATGGAACAGACACATGGGCACACACAGAGCTGTAACGGAAGAGACACATGGGCACACACTGTGAGATACGGAGCTGTAACGGAACAGACACATGGGCACACACTGTGAGATACAGAGCTGTAACGGAACAGACACATGGGCACACACTGTGATACAGAGCTGTAATGGAACAGACATCAGTTACGTAATGTACATTCACGTGATGGTCACAGGGTACTCGCATAATGGTCACAGGGTACTCACATAATGGTCACAGGATACTCACATAATGGTCACAGGGTACTTACATAATGGTCACAGGGTACTCACATAATGGTCACAGGGTACTCACATAATGGTCACAGGGTACTCACATAATGGTCACAGGGTACTCACATAATGGTCACAGGATACTCACATAATGGTCACAGGTACTCACGTAATGGGGGTGATGGGAACCTCTTTCTTCATCTCAGCATCCACAGATGAGTACACGTCGTACACCTGCTGTAGCTCAAAGTTGGGTGAGGCCTTGGTGGTGCGGGGAACACAGCTGATAGGCTCATCAATGGACCCCGCCTCTGGCTCCTTGGGCCGAGGGGAGCTGTCCAGTACGGGAGAGTTCTGACGAGATGGCACTAAGACAAAGAACATGTGTAGATGGCACTAAGCAAGACAAAGAACATGTGTACACATACACAAGCTAGGTGGACTGACACACACACACACACACACACACACACACACACACACACACACACACACACACACACACACACACACACACACACACACACACACACACACACACACACACACACACACACACACACACACACACACACACACACACACACACACACACACACACACACACACACACACACACACACACACACACACACACACAGGACTGGTCATAAATGCACATATATACGTACATGTAGGAAGAGGACCGGTCGGAAAGACACTTACCGGATACAGATTCTTCATCAGCCATTGGAGGTGGCCTGGTCTGACTTGCTGCTACAGTATTCACAGCTTCAGAACTGTTCTGAAGTGGATGACAACAACAAAATGATGAGGTATACGAATGACATGTACACTGGTTGAAGCCAACAACGCTATGTACAATACTATAGTAACATAAAGGTCCCCCAACTCTCCTGACCTCTGCTATAGCCTAAAGGTCAGAGGTGTCTTACTCTAAAGGTCAGAGGTGTCATACCCTAAAGGTCAGGTGCCTTACTCTAAAGGTCTGAGGTGTCTTACCCTAAAGGTCAGGTGCCTTACTCTAAAGGTCAGAGGTGCCTTACTCTAAAGGTCAGAGGTGTCTTACCCTAAAGGTCAGGTGCCTTACTCTAAAGGTTAGAGGTGCCTTACTCTAAAGGTCAGAGGTGTCTTACCCTAAAGGTCAGAGGTGCCTTACTCTAAAGGTCAGAGGTGTCTTACCCTAAAGGTCAGGTGCCTTACTCTAAAGGTCAGAGGTGTCATGCCCTAAAGGTCAGGTGCCTTACTCTAAAGGTCAGAGGTGCCTTACTCTAAAGGTCAGAGGTGTCTTACTCTAAAGGTCAGAGGTGTCATACCCTAAAGGTCAGAGGTCTTACCCTAAAGGCCAAATTTTTTATCCAAAGGTCTGAGGTGCCTTATCTAAAAGTCAGGTACCTTACCCTAAAGGTCAGGTACCTTACTCTAAAGGTCAGAGGTCTTACCCTAAAGGCCAAATTTTTTATCCAAAGGTCTGAGGTGCCTTATCTAAAGGTCAGAGGTACCTTACCCTAAAGGTCAGGTACCTTACCCTAAAGGTCTGAGCTGTCTTATCTAAAGGTCAGGTGCCTTACCCTAAAGGTCTGAGGTGTCTTACCCTAAAGGTCAGGTGCCTTACCCTAAAGGTCTGAGGTGTCTTACCCTAAAGGTCTGAGGTGCCTTACCCTAAAGGTCAGGTGCCTTACCCTAAAGGTCTGAGGTGTCTTACCCTAAAGGTCTGAGGTGTCTTACCCTAAAGGTCTGAGGTGTCTTACCCTAAAGGTCTGAGGTGCCTTACCCTAAAGGTCTGAGGTGTCTTACCCTAAAGGTCTGAGGTGTCTTACCCTAAAGGTCAGGTGCCTTACCCTAAAGGTCTGAGGTGTCTTACCCTAAAGGTCTGAGGTGCCTTACCCTAAAGGTCAGAGGTGTCTTACCCTAAAGGTCTGAGATGTCTTACCCTAAAGGTCAGGTGCCTTACCCTAAAGGTCTGAGGTGTCTTACCCTAAAGGTCAGGTGCCTTACCCTAAAGGTCTGAGGTGTCTTACCCTAAAGGTCTGAGGTGCCTTACCCTAAAGGTCTGAGATGTCTTACCCTAAAGGTCTGAGGTGTCTTACCCTAAAGGTCTGAGGTGTCTTACCCTAAAGGTCAGGTGCCTTACCCTAAAGGTCTGAGGTGTCTTACCCTAAAGGTCTGAGGTGTCTTACCTTCTTCCACAGCTTCATACGATAGTGTGCCTTCAGCATCCTCCTATAGTCTCCCTCGGTTACCATGGGAGGTCCATTGTCGCCGTCATCACCATCACCATCATCATCAGATGATGGTACATCGTCATCAGATGACAGTGATCCATCACAACCACATTCCTTCCGACACTGAGACAGAATCCTGAGGGGGACGAGAGGAGGAACAGGAGGAAGGAGGGGAGGAGGAGGAGGAGGAGGAGATCGAACAGGAGGAGGAGGGGGAGGAACAGGAGTCCTTCAAAAACCAGCCCTTAAGTCAAGCTACATTATTAACCTGCGGAACTTGACCTCAGCTTTCTTCTGTATAGTGTTCCTACTCTTCCTCTTGTCAATCCGTTTAGCCCTACAACCACAGAGACACATCAATGCTACACCCACTAGTCCTGCAACCGCAGGTTACATCAATGCCATATCCACAAGCCCTGGTCACTAGCACACTACCCACACATCAACACCACACCCACAAGCCCTCAGCAGGTACACTGCATGGCACATCCAAGTCACTAATACATTCAGTTATAAGCCGGGATCAAAACTGGCAGCAAATGTACAGCAAAGAGTGCAATTACAAGGGGCCATACCTAAAACCTTTCAGTGCAAAAAACTTTTACATTGTACACACAATACCAGAGTGTGTACCTTTTTGGAAGGTTGTCTAGAGAACCAGACGCTAGTGCTGTTTGGAGCATTTCCTGACAACAGAGGCAACAGGTGACGTACAGAAGTATCAGGTGACATACAGAGGTATCAGGTGACATACAGAGGTATCAGGTGACGTACAGAGGTATAAGGTGATGTACAGAAGTATCAGGTGATGTACAGAGGCATCAGGTGACATACAGAGGTATCAGGTGACGTACAGAGACGTACAAAGGCATCATGTGACGTACAGAGGTATCAGGTGACGTACAAAGACATCAGGTAACTTACAGAGGTATCAGAGGTATCAGGTGACATACAAATACAGATGCATCAGATGGTGTACAGAGTGAGGTACAGATGATAAGGGATTCATGAGTGTTAAGATGTCGCACTTCACTAAAAGAAGCGTGCACGCACACACACAAGGTGAGGGTATACCTGCCGTGCAAGGAGGAGTTCTTGAAGTACTCTCAAGTGGTAGCGTTTCTGGTCAAGCTGTGTGGGGTGACAGGAGCAGCTCAAGTACAACAACAGTTCACCACGGCAACATAAACAGTAGACATATATACACACACAAAATACACACACACACACACACACACACACACACACCTGATACTGTTGGTACTTGAGGTCCTTCAGTTGTTCTTTAGATTCAAAGGTCTCTGGTGAGTATGAACCCTCTATACCAGGACATGAAGTTGGTTAACCACAAACCAGAACAACTTGTTGCACACACCATTCAGTTTATCCCAAACCTGTTCAACAGGGTTCCCAAACTTGAATGCTTGTCCAGAAAAAAGCAACCTATTTTATATGTGTATGTGGGCATGAAGTGTTCCAGTTTGAACAAGTCCCACGTACAGATGAGAGAAAGCGTGCACACGCACATAAACTGGGGGTGGGGTGAGAGGTGAAGATGAGGGTGAGGTGAACATGAAAGTAAGGTGAGGTGAGCATGAGGGTGAGGTGAAGAGGGTGAGGTGAGAAGTGAACATGAGGGCGAGGTGAAGAGGGTGAGGTGAGAGGTGAACATGAGGTGAGGTGAAGATGAGGGTGAGGTGAGCATGAGGGTGAGGTGAAGATGAGGGTGAGGTGAGCATGAGGGTGAGGTGAAGATGAGGGTGAGGTGAGCATGAGGGTGAGGTGAAGATGAGGGTGAGGTGAGCATGAGGGTGAGGTGAAGATGAGGGTGAGGTGAGCATGAGGGTGAGGTGAGCATGAGGTGAGCATGAGGGTGAGGGTGAGGTGAGCATGAGGGTGAGGTGAGGTGAGCATAAGGGTGAGGTGAGCATGAGGGTGAGGTGAAGATGAGGAATATGATGATGAGGTGAAGATGAGGGTGAGGTGAATATGATGATGTGAGCATGAGGAGAGGGTGAGGTGAGAGGTGAACACGAGAGTGAGGTAAACATGGGGATGAGGTGAATATGATGATGAGGTGAACATGAGGCAAGGTGAACATGAGGGTGAGGTGAGCATGAGGGTGAGCATGAGGGTGAAGGTGAAGATGAGGGTGAGGTGAAGTAAATAAAAGGGTGAAGTGAACATGTCATAGATGGGATGCTGATATTAAGTGATGGTACTGAACATGTACAAGATTTATACTATACTTATATGTACAAACAATCATCAATAAAGTCACCTTCACACGAAATTTTGGGGGGGCGTTTGCAGGTGTATAAAATAATACATGCTCTGCCTACCCGATGACTTCATCCTTGAACACGGCGCTTGCACCAGCAGGCAACAGACCCTGTAGAAACTGCCTGTCCTCTGATGTCAAAACGTTGTGCCACGTTTCCAAGCTCAATACCTTTTTAAATATACTTTTCTGAGGTTTAAAGAGAACACTTGGGTTTAAAAAAAAGTCACTTTCTAAGCTACAAAAGCGCGACCATTCTATCTGAAGCCCACCAAAGTACTAACGTGTCTTAATCTCAGCCGCACATAACTCGCTCTGGGCTTACGTCTTGTAGAAGTTCCACCGGGACTTCAAATTCTTCGCCATCATACAACAATGTAGCTAGCTCTCTCACCTCGCCGCCCGTCTCCATTACACTCTCTGCATACTCTCCGCATACTAACAATTGCAACGCGCCGAGTGGGAAGGAGCATTGGGAAACCCATATGGAATTTTTAAAAAATTGAACCGTACGTGTAAGACGCGCCGATATTATATGCGCAATGGAAAACGCATGGCGTTATGCGGTAGTGGGCGGCAATTAAGGGCTGCGCGTTTTGTTTTCCCTTTCCAGCAACGAAGATGAACCTCGACGAGTTGTTGGCTTTTAAGCCCAAGAAGGTAGAGCTGCGGGAAACAGAGGACGACCTCGTGGAGAAGACGCCCCCCCTCAAGAGGGCCCGCAAGGAGGAGACAAACACGCCAACTTCGACCGACGAAAATGGCCTCACGGACGAAGAAAAGCTCAAGCTGCTTCAAACAGTGGCGGAGGACGAAGACCTTGGGGAAGCCCTGGACGCCGGGGCGGTGAAGCGAATGCTGCTCAACTTCGAAAAGAAAGTTCTCAAGAACCAAGAGATGCGCATAAAGTTTCCCGACTTGCCGGAGAAGTTCATGGAATCCGAAATCGAACTGAACGACGAGATACAGAAACTGCACGTGATAGCCACGGTACCGGAGCACTATCCCATACTGATCGAACTGAACATCCTGGAGACGCTCGTAGGCCTGCTCAGCCACGACAACTCGGACGTAGCGATAGCGGTGATCGACCTCCTGCAGGAGATGACTGACGTGGATGCCCTCAACGACAGCGAGGAGGAGGCGATTGGTTTAATGGACGCCTTGCTGAAGCAACAGGTTCGTTTGGGGGTGGGGGTGTGGCGTGGTAAAGGAGACAAAAGAAAAGGAAAAGACTTTCCGTCCAATCAAATAAATGGGAAGAGGGGCAAAGGGTTACCCCATCTTCTGCATGTGGCCCGCTTCATTCCTTTGTTCATTATGATTCAAGAAATGTGAACCCCCCTCTGCTTAACCCTCTCCCCTGTAACCCCCCTCCCTCCCTCCTACCTAGCTATACATCACCCAACCCTTACTGTAAAGACTGCTTCGAACCCTAACTTCACCTGTGCCCCCGCTATTTTCATTCATACACCCGTACACACGTACACTCCCCCTCCCTCCCCTTTCCATCAGCTGATAGCCGTCCTGGTGCAGAACCTTGAGCGACTGGACGAAAAGGTTCGCGAAGACGCGGACGGGGTCCACAACGTCCTAGCCATCATCGAGAACATGACGGAGTTCAAGAGCACCGAGGTGTGCTCGTGCGCGGGGGAGCAGGGGCTCCTCTCCTGGCTCCTGAAGAGGGTCTGCCTCCGCCCTTACGACACCAACAAGCTCTACTCCACGGAGATCCTCGCCATCCTCCTCCAGAACAACGAGGCCAACCAGCGTCTCCTCGGGGAGAGGGACGGCATCGACGTTCTCCTCAAGGCCCTGGCCTACTACAAGAGGCGGGACCCCGGCAGCCTGGACGAGGTGGAGATGATGGAGAACCTCTTCGACTGCCTCTGCTCGGCACTCATGTTCACGCCCAACAGGGACCGCTTTCTGAAGGGGGAGGGGCTCCAGCTGATGATCCTCATGCTCAAGGAGAAGACCCAATCGCATCGCAGCGCCCTCAAGGTGCTCAACCACGCCATGTGTGGCGCTGAGGGGGTGGAGAACTGCGCTAAGTTTGTGGAGGTGTACGGGCTGAAGAGTCTGTTCCCCATGTTCATGAAGAGCCCTAAGAGGACCAAGAAGGGGACAGGGGGGAGCCCCCAGGAACACGAGGAACACGTGAGCTCCATCATTGCGTCGCTGTTCAGGAACGTGCAGGGGAATGGTCGGGAGAGGCTGATTGGAAAGTTTGTGGAGAATGACCATGAGAAGGTTGACCGGCTGATGGAGCTCCATTTCAGCTACCTGCAGAAGGTGTGTGTGTGTGTGTGTGTGTGTGTGTGTGTGTGTGTGTGTGTGTGTGTGTGTGTGTGTGTGTGTGTGTGTGTGTGTGTGTGTGTGTGTGTGTGTGTGTGTGTGTGTGTGTGTGTGTGTGTGTTTGTGTGGGGGGAGGGCACATGTTTACTAGCACAAGATGTCCGTTGTAGGGACTCAGCAAACATGTAAATTGTGACCACATTGTGGGGTGATGTTATTTATCCTTGTGCCTCATCACACACATACACACACACACACACACACACACACACACACACACACACACACACACACACACACACACACACACACACAGCTGAGAAGTGAAGATTGCCTGTTCCCAAAAGCAGTGGGTGCAGACAGCACAGAGGAGGAAGTCTTGGACAACTACATGCAGCGCTTAGACGCTGGCCTCTTTGTGCTCCAGCTGGTGGACTACATCATACTGGAACTGTGCCTCTCCAGGAACCCCTCCATCTCTGCCCGCATTCACACCCTCCTCAACCAACACGGGGATTCGCTCCACACCATCAAGAGGATAGTGAGCGAGTATGGGGAGAACATGGAGGAGGAGGGTGGAGGTGAGGCTGTAGGAGTGGAGAAGAGGAGACTGACAGCCATGATAGATGAACTGATGATTTAGGTGGCTTTCCTTTCTTCATGTGGTTTTCAATTCTTATGCTCTTTTTCTATCTGTTCTTCTTTGTATTGTCCCTCTCTTTCTCACTGTGCACAGTTGGATGCTAAGCTTTTCTTATACAACTAACGGTTGTCTCGTGCCCAGACCATCACAGCTGCTTCGAATGATTGAGGGCCTGTGCTGCTGTGGTGCGGGTTTTTTTTTCTTTTGAGGGTGTGTAAAGGTAGCTAGCTAGCTAGCTAGCTAACTCCAAAGGATTATAGAAAGAGCTAGAGATAAACAACTTACCTTGAAAGCTCCGGTTAATTAATGCGCTACAATATTAATTAACCGCATAGGAATAGGGGGCGTCCCTAGAAGAGTCCCTTACCAGTAAATTATGGAGCAAGGTAAGAAGAGTAAAAATTGACGTGTTATAAAACATTGTGCGATCTACGTGGCATGTGAGCCTTAAGATTAAGTATTATATAGATAATTATTTATACGCCAGTTTGTACCATGAAATTTTGGCGTTCGGGAGTCCACTGATCCGTGTGTGCTCATATCATATGGCCTCGCTAGCGTAGGGATGGATATTAAGGATAGCCGATACGTACCTGTGGCCTTCCATCTACACACACGTGCGCCCCAAGCTAACCACACACACACACACACACACACACACACGCACGCACACACACACATTTTATCCATGCAGTAAATATTTTCATGGCCCTATTAAACCACTTCTCACGTGGGAATGATGTGTACAGAACTTCGTATTAACGCAACTTGGTCATGGAGTTGGGGGGGGGGGGGGGGGGGATTTAGTAGAGTAGTTTTCCTTTGAACAATAGAAACTGGTCACGTGCACCTTCCATTTGCCAACTCATATACCCCTCACACACACACACAAACACACACACTCTGTGACCCATTTTCGGTTAACTGCTAGCACCAAATATACGAGACTTGCAAAGATACGTCGTCCCTCGTGTAAAGGATTGGGAAGCCCTCTGTATCGAGCTCAACTTTGATGAAGACGGCAGAGTGTCAGATACCATCAAGACAGAATGCAAGAGCGACCCAACAGCCTGCTGCAGAGAAGTGTTTAAGCGTTGGTTGAGAGGCGAGGGGGAGGGTCCACTCACATGGGGCAAAATGGCTGACTGCCTGGAGAGGATTGGAGCACAGGCAGCTGTAGGTGCCATTGAGGAGCATGTTTTGAAGGGTAAGTCAACTATGGGATACCATGGTCCATGCATATTAATGAATTGAATATTCTATGGGCAGACCATGTAAAATTTCTCACAGAACTAATATTACAGGCATGCAATTCTAAACTAACTATTGATCACTTTTCCTCAAAGGTGCACGATGATATCCCATCATAACAGAACAGGGTAGTGAACATGATAAATAATTTCATTTTCAAATTGATTTTATGATGAAAAAAAAAAAAATTGCCTCAGTGGGTTCACATACCCCCCCCCCCCCCCCCCTCCACTCATCGTAATGATCTTAATATAGTTTTTGCCAGGTGACATTGGTCAGAACTAACAGATGGTGTGTTTGGAAATGATACAGTCCTTGTAGTTATAATAGCGTGGTGGACCTGTGTGTTATTTATTTTCACTTTTGGTAGCAAAACTCGTAGCATCACCTTCAAACAGTCCTCAGCAAGCTAAGAGTAGCCAGCTGTCTCCAGGACCATCGGTGCAAAATGATATCCAATACAACCTTAGTGAAGAACCTCGTCAGTACCAGTTGGAGTTGGCATCACCAGGGATGGAGGGGAAGAACTGCATTGTGTGTGCTCCCACGGGAACAGGTAAGACATTGGTGGCCGCCCTGGTCATTGCACACCACCTCAACCAGAGGCAAGGGAAAGGAAAGGTTGTCTTTGTGGTGCCAACGCAGCCATTGGCCAAGCAGCAGCAGAAGTCCCTCCAGGCATGCGTTCCTTCAGCCAGGGTGGTCTGTCGTGTTGGTGATGACACGGGAGGGAGTGTCAGGATGGCCTTACCCGACAATGAGGTTGTGGTGTGTACGGCGGGTAAGCTTTGGGACGAACTGCAAGACATGCGTGATAGAAAGCTCAACTTTACCCACTTCAGCCTTATGGTGATCGATGAATGCCACAATACTCGCAAGAGTTCTCCTCAAGCCAGGATAATGACAAAGTACCTGAAAGAGAAGCTGAGGGAGAACAGCGTCAGTCTGCCTCAAGTACTAGGACTAACTGCCTCTCCAGGGGCTGGGGACAGCAAGGTTCCTCGTTTGGATAGCACGTACCAGCATCTCATCTCCCTGTGTGCTCTGATGGATGCCACTGAAGGCATTGTCACCGTCAAGTCCAACAGAAGTGAATTGACAAAGAAGTCAACCTCAACACTGAAACGCTACCCTGGACGTGATACATCGAAGGAAAGGTTTATTAAGATAATTCTCCAAGTGATGGTTGAGTGGGAGAAGGCTATTGAAATTAAAACTGCCTATGACAGGTGGGATCAGAAGTATGAAACAGTGATTCGGCAGCATAAGAAATTTCTTGAAGAGAGCTCTGAACCAATGAGAGAGAAGATTAGTGTTCTTGAGTTCCTTCTGTGTCTTGCCCAAGTCCTTAGCACCTACATGAAGCTGCGTCATGAAGATGCAATCGGTGTTTTGAATGAGTTATCTTTGTCAGGGAGTGAAGGCTATGAGCAGAAGATACTAGCATCCCTTGATGACTTGAAGATTACCCTCTCTTCCCTTGAACGTGTACCCAATCCACTGCTGGAGCAGATAAAGGATGCACTGGTAGCTCGGTTCATTGAAAATCCAAGCTCTCGGGCAATACTGTTTGCTAGTACAAAAAAGCAGGTTTCTTGCATTTGTGAATGGATCTCCAATCTCCCCCCTGATCATAACTTGAGGCCACGTGTGGTTGTAGGTCACACTGCTGACACCGGACCTGGCATGACTGATCCTGAGAAGGAAGAGGCCCTAGCTGGCTTCAGGGAAGGCAGGTACAACATTCTGGTGGCCACCTCAGTACTTGAGGAGGGTATTGATGTGCCCGCCTGTAACCTAGTGATCCGCTACGAGCATGTGACCAATGAAATAGCCAAAGTACAAGCTGAAGGACGTGCCAGAGCAGAGAACAGTGAGGGCATCACCATTGTATCCGATGCTTCGAATAAGATGGATAAAGAGATGCTGAACGAGGAAAAGGACCAAGTAGTGAAGGAAACAATGGAGTACATCCCTACTGGTGAAAGGCTTGAAGAGTTGATGAAGGAAAAGCAGCTGCTGATTATGAATAGAAATGAAATGAAGATGTGGCTTGAGGAGGGAAAGCAACGCTCAGGCATAGGAGCTGACAGGGAGAGGGTAGTTCTTAAATGTAAGAAGTGTAAAGTGGAGGTGTGTCATGGTAGAGACTTATACACCCTTCAGTCTGGTGGCTATGATGTCATTGTTCTGAACAAGTCATTCCTGGAAGATAAGGCGAAAAAGAAACCCCACCCTCGTCCTAGGCACGGTACTGAAGGATACTCGGCTGCAAAGGACAAGATCTATTGCATGTACATGTCATGTGATGCTGACTGGGGAGTGGTTGGAATTCAGCAGGGCAACGAGTTCCCAGTGCTGAAGTGCAAGTCATTCAACTACGAAATACAAGGAGTCCCAGTGAAATTCTCAAAGTGGTCTGAAGCTCCTTTTAAAATACCGCCACTCATAGCACATCCTGATTTTCAGAGTAACCTGATGCCTGAAGCTGAAGATGACGATCAGGACAGCATTATTTAAAACATTGGAGTTGATTTTGTAATTAGCATTAGTCTTGTGTTTTTTGCACTATTGCATTAGGTTACCTGATCGAATTTTGATAAATTATAAATGCCCTTAGTATGGTGACAGAGAGCCTCTGCATAACGTAGGACAATGGTTTTGTCCTCTTTACTTGTGGTCCCTTTTCGCTTGAACTGGTAAAATCTTAGGTTTCTACACACAGTATCATGAATTCAATTTGCTTAAGACATCACGGCACACAAGGCAAGAGCAAAGAGTCAAAGAACATTTACTGCTAGGCCATTGTCCCTTCTCTTTTTCTATTACAATATTTGCATCAAAGTTGACTTGTTCTGTTAAAGTGTAATTAAAAATTCAAGACTACTGTAACTATGTACACATGGACAGTGATATATCCAATGTGTAAGAAAGGAAAGACCCTACAGTTTTCTCTCAGAATTCAAACGTGAAAAACACTTGTGTTAGGTCTCTTATCAACACAGTGATCCCATATATTGCATAAATTGGACATAATGATATATCCGTCCCACAGCTACTAAGCAATGAATTTGGGAGGGGCAGGGGGTGTCCATTATCTATCAAACCTTGACATTTAAAAACGTTCAGGAAGACATGCAACACAGCATGATCTTAAATGTATGCATGCAGACGTGCAAGCTTTAAACTGTATCAGGTAATACACTCGTAAGTAATGCATGTGACCAAATATTTATGCATGTGTGCCCTCCAGGGCAAGGGGAAATAACGGTTGAATCAATTGGAAACCATTTATCAGTATGGAGATCACACCATATTGATTTTACAGATTACAGATTAAAATCCTTATAACATTTTACGCATTCTAACCAACATCTTGCATATCCTACAATTATGCCATAACAATGACGCATCACCCACAAACTGTGTGTTTCTTTTAACATTCAGACCTCACTTTTCTTTGTATAGACTAATCATCGCACACTGCCAAGGGTCTTGTTGGGAAGTCAGAGCCAATAGAATTCCTTGTACCCCACCCTTGCTCCACACCCGTTAACCACCGTGATAATTGGGTCAAAGTAATGTATTACAATCAACGGAAGCATATGTGTGCAAAAGGGTTAAAGCCTCATGGGTATACAAACAATCATACAATCTCTTGTCCTTTGATGATCGGTTATTGAAAGTCCTTACGTTCTTTTAAGTTTCATGAGTTGACTAGGCTCACGGGAATGGTGACGGCTTTGTTGATGGAGTGAACAGTTACGTTCAATGAAGTGGAGGTGTACGGGCTGAAGAGCCTGTTCCCCATGTTCATGATGAGCCCTAAGAGGACCAAGAAGGGGACAGGGGGGAGCCCCCAGGAACACGAGGAACACGTGAGCTCCATCATTGCGTCGCTGTTCAGGAACGTGCAGGGGAATGGTCGGGAGAGGCTGATTGGAAAGTTTGTGGAGAATGACCATGAGAAGGTTGACCGGCTGATGGAGCTCCATTTCAGCTACCTGCAGAAGGTGTGTGCATGTGTGTGTGTGTGTGTGTGTGTGTGTGTGTGTGTGTGTGCACATGTTTTTACTTGCACAAGATGTCCATTGTAAATGAGTTGTAGGGACTCAGCAAACATGTAAATTGTAACCACATTGTGAGGTGATGTTATTTATCCTTGTGCCTCATCACACACACACAAACACACACACACACACACTCACACACACACACACACTCACACAGCTGAGAAGTGAAGATTGCCTGTTCCCAAAAGCAGTGGGTGCAGACAGCACAGAGGAGGAAGTGTTGGACAACTACATGCAGCGCTTAGACGCTGGCCTCTTTGTGCTCCAGCTGGTGGACTATATCATACTGGAACTGTGCCTCTCCAGGAACCCCTCCATCTCTGCCCGCATTCACACCCTCCTCAACCAACACAGGGGATTCACTCCACACCATCAAGAGGATAGTGAGCGAGTATGGGGAGAACATGGAGGAGGAGGGTGGAGGTGAGGCTGTAGGAGTGGAGAAGAGGAGACTGACAGCCATGATAGATGAACTGATGATTTAGGTGGCTTTCCTTTCTTCATGTGGTTTTCAATTCTTATGCTCTTTTTCTATCTGTTCTTCTTTGTATTGTCCCTCTCTTTCTCACTGTGCACAGTTGGATGCTAAGCTTTTCTTATACAACTAACGGTTGTCTCGTGCCCAGACCATCACAGCTGCTTCGAATGATTGAGGGCCTGGGCTGCTGTGGTGCGGTTTTTTTTTTCTTTTGAGGGTGTGTAAAGGTAGCTAGCTAGCTAGCTAGCTAACTCCAAAGGATTATAGAAAGAGCTAGAGATAAACAACTTACCTTGAAAGCTCCGGTTAATTAATGCGCTACAATATTAATTAACCGCATAGGAATAGGGGGCGTCCCTAGAAGAGTCCCTTACCAGTAAATTATGGAGCAAGGTAAGAAGAGTAAAAATTGACGTGTTATAAAACATTGTGCGATCTACGTGGCATGTGAGCCTTAAGATTAAGTATTATATTGATAATTATTTATACGCCAGTTTGTACCATGAAATTTTGGCGTTCGGGAGTCCACTGATCCGTGTGTGCTCATATCATATGGCCTCGCTAGCGTAGGGATGGATATTAAGGATAGCCGATACGTACCTGTGGCCTTCCATCTACACACACGTGCGCCCCAAGCTAACCACACACACACACACACACACACACACACACACACACACACACACACACGCACGCACACACACACATTTTATCCATGCAGTAAATATTTTCATGGCCCTATTAAACCACTTCTCACGTGGGAATGATGTGTACAGAACTTCGTATTAACGCAACTTGGTCATGGAGTTGGGGGGGGGGGGGGGGGGGGGGGGGGATTTAGTAGAGCAGTTTTCCTTTGAACAATAGAAACTGGTCACGTGCACCTTCCATTTGCCAACTCATATACCCCCCACACACACACACAAACACACACACTCTGTGACCCATTTTCGGTTAACATCTAGCACCAAACATACGAGACTTGCAAAGATACGTCGTCCCTCATGTAAAGGATTGGGAAGCCCTCTGTATCGAGCTCAACTTTGATGAAGATGGCAGAGTGTCAGATACCATCAAGACGGAATGCAAAAGCGACCCAACAGCCTGCTGCAGAGAAGTGTTGAAGCGTTGGTTGAGAGGGGAGGGGGAGGGTCCACTCACATGGGGCAAAATGGCTGACTGCCTGGAGAGGATTGGAGCACAGGCAGCTGTAGGTGCCATTGAGGAGCATGTTTTGAAGGGTAAGTCAACTATGGGATACCATGGTCCATGCATATTAATGAATTGAATATTCTATGGGCAGACCATGTAAAATTTCTCACAGAACTAATATTACAGGCATGCAATTCTAAACTAACTATTGATCACTTTTCCTCAAAGGTGCACGATGATATCCCATCATAACAGAACAGGGTAGTGAACATGATAAATAATTTCATTTTCAAATTGATTTTATGATGAAAAAAAAAAAAAAATTTGCCTCAGTGGGTTCACATACCCCCCCCCCCCCCCCCCCCCTCCCCCCCCACTCATCGTAATGATCTTAATATAGTTTTTGCCAGGTGACATTGGTCAGAACTAACAGATGGTGTGTTTGGAAATGATACAGTCCTTGTAGCTATAATAGCGTGGTGGACCTGTGTGTTATTTATTTTCACTTTTGGTAGCAAAACTCGTAGCATCACCTTCAAACAGTCCTCAGCAAGCTAAGAGTAGCCAGCTGTCTCCAGGACCATCGGTGCAAAACGATATCCAATACAACCTTAGTGAAGAACCTCGTCAGTACCAGTTGGAGTTGGCATCACCAGGGATGGAGGGGAAGAACTGCATTGTGTGTGCTCCCACGGGAACAGGTAAGACATTGGTGGCCGCCCTGGTCATTGCAAACCACCTCAACCAGAGGCAAGGGAAAGGAAAGGTTGTCTTTGTGGTGCCAACGCAGCCATTGGCCAAGCAGCAGCAGAAGTCCCTCCAGGCGTGCGTTCCTTCAGCCAGGGTGGTCTGCCGTGTTGGTGATGACACGGGAGGAAGTGTCAGGATGGCCTTACCCGACAATGAGGTTGTGGTGTGTACGGCGGGTAAGCTTTGGGACGAACTGCAAGACATGCGTGATAGAAAGCTCAACTTTACCCACTTCAGCCTTATGGTGATCGATGAATGCCACAACACTCGCAAGAGTTCTCCTCAAGCCAGGATAATGACAAAGTACCTGAAAGAGAAGCTGAGGGAGGACAACGTCAGTCTGCCTCAAGTACTAGGACTAACTGCCTCTCCAGGGGCTGGGGACAGCAAGGTTCCTCGTTTGGATAGCACGTACGATCATCTCATCTCCCTGTGTGCTCTGATGGATGCCACTGAAGGCATTGTCACCGTCAAGTCCAACAGAAGTGAATTGGAACAGTTCACAAAGAAGTCAACCTCAACACTGAAACGCTACCCTGGGCGTGATACATCGAAGGAAAGGTTTATTAAGATAATTCTCCAAGTGATGGTTGAGTGGGAGAAGGCTATTGAAATTAAAACTGCCTATGACAGGTGGGATCAGAAGTATGAAACAGTGATTCGGCAGCATAAGAAATTCCTTGAAGAGAGCTCTGAACCAATGAGAGAGAAGATTAGCGTTCTTGAGTTCCTTCTGTGTCTTGCCCAAGTCCTTAGCACTTATATGAAGCTGCGTCATGAAGATGCAATCGGTGTTTTGAATGAGTTATCTTTGTCAGGGAGTGAAGGCTATGAGCAGAAGATACTAGCATCCCTTGATGATTTGAAGAAGGCCCTCTCTTCCCTTGAACCTGTACCCAATCCACTGCTGGAGCAGATAAAGGATGCACTGATAGCTCGGTTCATTGAAAATCCAAGCTCTCGGGCAATACTGTTTGCTAGTACAAAAAAGCAGGTTTCTTGCATTTGTGAATGGATCTCCAATCTCCCCCCTGATCATAACTTGAGGCCACGTGTGGTTGTAGGTCACACTGCTGACACCGGACCTGGCATGACTGATCCTGAGAAGGAAGAAGCCCTAGCTGGCTTCAGGGAGGGCAGGTACAACATTCTGGTGGCCACATCAGTACTTGAGGAGGGTATTGATGTGCCCGCCTGTAACCTAGTGATCCGCTACGAGCATGTGACCAATGAAATAGCCAAAGTACAAGCTGAAGGACGTGCCAGAGCAGAGAACAGTGAGGGCATCACCATTGTATCCAACACTTCGAATAAGATGTTTCAAGAATTGCTGAACGAGGAAAAAGACCAGATTGTGAAGGATGCAATGGGATTTGTACCTATCGGTGCAATGCTCCTTGAAAAGATAATAAAGGATGAACAGGAAAAAATAATGCAGCAGGAAGATATAAAGAGGTGGTTGGACGTAAAAAGGCAGGATTCTCTGAAGGATTATGACAGGGAGAAGGTTGTTCTGAAATGTAAGAAGTGTAAAATGGAGGCCTGTCGTGGCAGCGACTTGTACACCATTCAGGCTGGTGGATACCACATCATTGTTCTCAGCAAGGAGTTTAATGATGAGAAACTAATAAAAAAACCACATCCACGCCCTTACATTAACCCCGAGGGGTTCTCCAAAAAGGAAAAAATCCACTGCGCTAAATGCGAATCGGACTGGGGTGTGGTGGGAATATCGATGAGCACTGAGTACCCAATGCTCAAATGCAAATCTTTTTACTTCGAAATTGATGGAGCCCCAAGAAGTATCCCACAGTGGTCCAAGGCTCCCTTTGCAATACCACCCATTATGATGCATCCAGAGTACAGAAGTATCCTGACTCTTGACAAGGATGAGGAACAGGAAGCCTGAACGTTGATGTGTGAAGGTGTGGTATCAAAAGGGGGTATGGATAATACTTTCATTTACTTAATGTGCAGTTAGTTAAATTTAATACGTTTATTTGTGTTTTACGTGTCAACATTGAATTTTGATTTTATCTCCATCTGTTTTGTTATTACTGCTAGCTATTTTTGCTGTCTTGGGTTCTATGAAAGGCTGGTAATATTTATCTAGGAGACACCTATAACGTATTATGATCAGTTAACTTTAAAATAAAAATAGTACTAGTTGGCTGAAGTGGTTTACACGTTTTCATGAAAGGTGCAAGTGAATTGGCATTCAATTCTTGTGAAAATATTTGGGTCATGGCAGCGAAAAGGGGACCTAGCGCATGTTTTTCCAAGTTTTCAAATTATTTCATCTTCTATGTCATCTACAACTTCTTTCTTTTGCAGTTACAGTGGCCTGAATTTGTATTAACGCGTACATTTTAATTGCACGTGTCAACTTTGAAGTTCCTTCCTGGAAAATATGCGCTAGGTCTCTTTTCGCCCGCGTGCAGTGGTCTTAAAATATTCAGCAGTTCATGATACGTGTGCATGTAGTTAAGTATTCTCCGAGAAACATATCAACCTTGGGATTCTGATCCTCTCTATCTTAAGACCAGGAGCCCATTCATTGCTGTCCTAAGAAAGGATGAATATCTGCGTGGTTATCAGATATAAGCTGTTCATAATCAAATGAAATACTGGACACTTATCATTACAAGTACCCTTAGCTCAGCAATAATATAGCTTGGGCCGATTTTCATGCAGGCGGTGTATCACTGCATGTGTGAGGTAGTCTTGGGACCAGACGACTGGCATTCATGCTGACTGTGAAGGGGGTAGGTTAAGGGTCAGCATAAATACATCGAATCATGTCTATAAACATATTACTGCCCGTGCCATATGAGGTCGTCTATAGCGCACGTTGGTCAGTGCATTGCAAGATATATTCACGGGCAGTGGGTATACATGGAAACACCTCGATCAGTGAGCGTTGCGAGAAACAATCATTCATTGATGACGCTGTTATTCTTCGACAGTATATAAGTGCTCCACCATTGATCACGCAAGTGTAGAAGATCAACAATGGACCAAGGTGAGTAATATGGAGGCCGAATATTACGAAGCGCTGAATTGAAGTTAAGAGTATTAATGTACTATATTAATATCACCTATCACGCTGCCACAACTGCTTTTTGAGTGACCATGTACCATTGCCATAGCTTATTGAGTGACTTAAAAAAATATTTAAAAAGTAATTATGTGACCAGGGGCGGATACAGGATTTTTCAAAAGGGGGGAGGGGTGGGGAGGGGAGGGGGGGGGGGGGGGGGGGGCGCTTCAGGCCCGATACGAAAAGCGGAGGGGGGATGGGGGTGGGGGTGTGCTGTCCGCTTCAGGCCCGATGGTTTACACTATTTATGCGATGATCGTTGCCATTTTATCTAACTATATTCATATATATAATGGCATTACGATACATGTACATGTATTAAAGCCTAACGTGTATACGTACATGAAATATAGTGTATGCATTAATTTGCTGCAATATCCACTCCAAAAGAACCAACACTACGCGACTTGCAGCGATACGTCCTGCCTCACGTTCAAAACGACTGGGAAAGCCTTTGTATTGAGCTCAACTTCGATAGAAACGGCGATGTGCTGGAAGCCATACGGAAGGAATGGGGAGACAACTCAAAGGCCTGCTGCAGGGAGGTGTTAAAGCGTTGGGTCAAAGGAGAGGGGGAGAGTCCACTTACCTGGGGTAAAATGGTCGGCTGCCTGACAATGATCGAAGCACTGGGGGCTGTAAATTCCATCAAAGAGTACTTGTCAAGCGGCACATGTGCATGTAAGTCGTTATACTGTATTAACTCATGCATTGTGCGCAAAGCCTCTTTGTGCTTTCTAACGAGTGCTGCGCACAATAATATTTGTTATGTATTGAGTGTTCTGATATTCAACAATAAATACATTGCAATATTCAATTCTAAAAGTACAATATTTCATAGCCGCAAACAAAGCCAAAAGGGATGAGGGTGGAAGCTTTGATCTTTACAATAGACAGGCAGCCGCGGCTGAAGCCTTTTTAGTATCTTAATACATTGGTATAGTCAACCAATCCAGTACAATATATTGGTATTGTCAACCGATCCAGAACAATATATTGGTATGGTCAACCAATCCAGTACAATATATTGGTATGGTCAACCAATCCAGTACAATATATTGGTATTGTCAGTACAACATATTGGTATGGTCAACCAATCCAGTACAATATATTGGTATTGTCAACCAATCCAGAACAATATATTGGTATTGTCAAATGAATCAGTACAATATATTGCAATACAATGTATTGTTATGCAGTGCGGCTTTTAACATCTGAACAGTCATGTTCACAATGCTCATCGCATTGCACAAATGGATGCGCAGTAGCAGTTGGCGTTTTGATGAGCTCTTTGTTCGTGCAGTCTTAAATGCACATAGGATATGTGGGGCACTATTGTGATTCACCTTTTGTTTCTGTTTCTATAAATAGCATCATCAGTCCAGCCCTCCGACAATACGATCACAATGGAGCAATCACCATCAACCTCAGAAGATCCCCAGACCCATATCAGTACACTTGAAAGTAGCACTCAGCTCCCTTGCAATGAGGCTGCACCCCAGTCACTGCTGCCTATCTCGGAAGATACCCAGCAAAACCCTGGTAAGCCCAGTATTGAAATTATTAAAACCACCCAATCATTGCCATCAGCAATGGAATCAAACATCCACCAGGAGGAGGTGGTTGATGTAACAGAGACTGTTCCTCTAAAGGGTTATCTGGGTATTGACCATACACAACCTCTGACAACAAAACTTATTCCCTATAAGGTCAAGGATAAATTCAAGCCTCGTCAGTACCAGTTGGAGTTGGCATTACCAGGGATACAGGGGAAGAACTGCATTGTGTGTGCTCCCACGGGAACTGGTAAGACATTGGTGGCCGCCCTGGTCATTGCAAACCACCTCAACCAGAGGCAAGGGAAAGGAAAGGTTGTCTTTGTGGTGCCAACGCAGCCATTGGCCAAGCAGCAGCAGAAGTCCCTCCAGGACTTCATCCCACTGGCCAGAGTTGCATGTTGCGTTGGGGATGATACAGGCGGCACTATTCGAATGGCTATTACCAATAGTGAGGTAGTGGTGTGCACATCTGGTAAGCTGTGGGATGAACTGGAGCGTGAGATGAACGAGCGAAGGCTCAACTTTACCCACTTCAGCCTTATGGTGATTGATGAATGCCACAACACTCGCAAGAGTTCTCCTCAAGCCAGGATAATGACAAAGTACCTGAAAGAGAAGCTGAGGGAGAACAGCGTCAGTCTGCCTCAAGTACTAGGACTAACTGCCTCTCCAGGGGCTGGGGACAGCAAGGTTCCTCGTTTGGATAGCACGTACGATCATCTCATCTCCCTGTGTGCTCTGATGGATGCCACTGAAGGAATTGTTACCGTCAAGTCTAACAGAAGTGAATTGGAACGGTTCACAAAGAAGTCGACCTCAACACTGAAACACTACTCTGGGCGTGATACCAATGAATGCTTTATACAGGAAGTGATGAAGGTGATGAAAAGGTGGGAGAAAGATATTGACCTGAGCACGACATTTAAACAGTGGGAACAGAGATACGAAACATTTATTCAAAAAAATAGAAAGGAGCTAGAGAGCAGTCCTGTTCCCATGAGGGAGAAATTTAGCATCCTGGAGTACCTTCAGTGTCTTGCCCAAGTTCTTAGCATATACATGAAACTCCGACATGAAGATGCAATGGGAATTCTGAATGATTTTGTGATGCACTGTCCCAATGGGTCCATTTCCAATACTGAGCAAAATATTGTTGCATCCCTTGAAGCCTTGAAGATTACCCTCTCCTCCATTGTGCCTGTACCCAATCCACTGCTGGAGCAGGTGAAGCAAGAACTGTTGGCCCGGTTCAGTCAAAATCCAAGCTCTCGGGCAATAGTGTTTGCGAGTACAAAGAAACAAGTTTCTTGCATTTGTGAATGGATCGCCAATCTCCCCCCCGATCATAACTTGAAGCCACGTGTGGTTGTAGGTCACACTGATGACACTGGATCAGGCATGACTGATCCTGAGAAGGAAGAGGCCCTAGCTGGCTTCAGGGAGGGCAGGTACAACATTCTGGTGGCCACCTCAGTACTTGAGGAGGGTATTGATGTACCCGCCTGTAACCTAGTGATCCGCTACGAGCATGTCACCAATGAAATAGCCAAAGTACAAGCTGAAGGACGTGCCAGAGCAGAGAACAGTGAGGGCATCACCATTGTATCCAATGCATCGAATAAGATGTATAAAGAGATGCTGAACGAGGAAAAAGACCAAGTAGTGAAGGAAACAATGGAGTACATCCCTACTGGTGAAAGGCTTGAAGAGTTGATGAAGGAAAAGCAGCATCTGATTATGAATAGAAACGAAATGAAGATGTGGCTTGAGGAGGGAAAGCAACGCTTAGGCATAGGAGCTGACAGAGAGAGGGCAGTCCTTAAATGTAAGAAGTGTAAAGTGGAGGTGTGTCATGGTAGAGACTTGTACACCCTTCAGTCTGGTGGCTATGATGTCATTGTTTTGAACAAGTCATTCCTGGAAGATAAGGCGAGAAAGAAACCCCACCCTCGTCCAAGGCAGGGTACTGAAGGATACTCGGCTGCAAAGGACAAGATCTATTGCATGTCATGTGATGCTGACTGGGGAGTGGTTGGAATTCAGCAGGGCAACGAGTTCCCAGTGCTGAAGTGCAAGTCATTCAACTACGAAATACAAGGAGTCCCAGTGAAATTGTCAAAGTGGTCTGAAGCTCCTTTTAGAATACCGCCACTCATAGCACATCCTGATTTTCAGAGTAACCTGATGCATGAAGCTGAAGATGACGATCAGGACAGCATTATTTAAAACATTGGAGTTGATTTTGTAATTAGCATTAGCGTTGTGTTTTTTGCACTATTGCATTAGGTTACCTTATCGAATTTTGATGAATTATAAATGTTTACTGACAATATTGTTTTGTCCTTAGTATGGTGACAGAGAGCCTCTGCATAATGTAGGACAGAGATTTTGTCCTCTTTACTAGTGGTCCCTTTTCGCTTGAACAGTTAAAATCTACACACAGTATCATGAATACAATTTGCTTAAGACATCACGGCATCTAACTTCAGCACAAGGCAAAAGCAAAGAGTCAAAGAACATTTACTGCTAGGTCATTGTCCCTTCTCATTTTTATTACAATATAAGATTTGCATCAAAGTTGACTTGTTCTGTTAAAAGTGTAATTAAAAATTCAAGGCTACTGTAACTATGTACACATGGACAGTGATATATCCAATGTGTAAGAAAGAAGAGACCCCACAGTTTTCTCTTAGAATTCAAACGTGAAAAACACTTGTGTTAGGTCTCTTATCAACACAGTGATCCCATTTATTGCATAAATTGGAAATAATGATATATCCATCCCACAGCTACTAAGCAATGAATTTGGGAGGGGGAGGGGGAGGGGGGTTTCCATTATCTATCAAACCTTGACATTTAAAAACATTCATGAAGACATGCAACACAGCATGATCTTAATTGTCAATGCATGCATGCAGACGTGCAAGCTTTAAACTGTGTCAGGTAATACACTCATAAGTAATGCATGTGATCAAATATTTATGCATGTGTGCCCTCCAGGACAAGGGTAAATAAGGGTTGAAACCATTTATCATGCATGGAAAATCACAATCACACCATATTGATTTTTCAGATTATTTATGCATTCTAACCAACATCTTGCATATCCTACAATTTTGCCATAACAATGACGCATCACCACAAACTGTGTGTTTTTTTTAACATGCAGATCTCACTTTTCTTTGTATAGACTAATCATCACACACTGCCAAGGGTCTTGTTGGGAAGTCAGAGCCAATAGAATTCCTTGTACCCCACCCTTGCTCCACACCCGTTAACCACAGTGATAATTGGGTCAAAGTAATGTATTACAATCAACGGCAGCATATGTGTGCAAAAGGGTTATAGCCTCATGGGTATACAAACAATCCTACAATCTCTTGTCCTTTGATGATTGGTTATTGAAAGTCCTTATGTTCTTTTAAGTTTCATGAGTTGACTAGGAAGCTCACGGGAATGGTGACGGCTTTGTTGATGGAGTGAACAGTGACGTTCAATGAAGTGGAGGTGTACGGGCTGAAGAGCCTGTTCCCCATGTTCATGAAGAGCCCTAAGAGGACCAAGAAGGGGACAGGGGGGAGCCCCCAGGAACATGAGGAACATGTGAGCTCCATCATTGCGTCGCTGTTCAGGAACGTGCAGGGGAATGGTCGGGAGAGGCTGATTGGAAGGTTTGTGGAGAATGACCACGAGAAGGTTGACCGGTTGATGGAGCTCCATTTCAGCTACCTGCAGAAAGTGTGTGTGTGTGTGTGTGTGTGTGTGTGTGTGTGCACATGTTTAAGATGTCCATTGTAAATGAGTTGTAGGGACTCAGCAAACATGTAAATTGTAACCACATTGTGAGGTGATGTTATTTATCGTTGTGCCTCATCACTCACACACACACACACACACACGGCTTAGAAGTGAAGATTAAGTCTTCGAGTATTTGAGTCTGCCTCAAGTACTAGGACTAACTGCCTCTCCAGGGGCTGGGGACAGCAAGGTTCCTCATTTGGATAGCACGTACGATCATCTCATCTTCCTGTGTGCTCTGATGGATGCCACTGAAGGTATTGTCACCGTCAAGTCTAACAGAAGTGAATTGGAACGGTTCACAAAGAAGTCGACCTCAACACTGAAATATTACTCTGGGCGTGATACAGCAAAGGAAAGGTTTATTAAGATAATTCTCCAAGGCTCCCTTTGGAATACCACCCATTATGATGCATCCAGAGTACAGACGTATTCTGACCCTTGACTAGGAACAGGAAACCTGTACATTGATGTGTGCTGTTGGTATCAAAAGGGAGGAGTATATATAATACATTCATTTACTAAATGTGCAGTTAGTTAAATTTAATACGTTTAGATGCGTTTTACATGTCAATTTGAATTTTGATTTTATCTCCATCTGTTTTGTTATTACTGCTAGCTATTTTTGCTCTTTTGGGTTCTGTGAAAGGCTGGTAATATTTATCTAGGAGACACCTATATCGTATTATGATTAACTTTAAAAGCAGGAAAGGCTCCTTCACAGTTATCCATATATTTAGCTGGGGGAAGTCTGACGGCTCTTTCCAAAAACAAGCCAAATTGCCCTCCTGACGTCCGTCCAATTGCTGTTGGTGAGATTTTGAGAAGGTCTACCATATGCCATTTGATCAAGGACAAAGCATGTGACTTCTTTCAGCCATTTCAATTTGGGGTAGCTTGCCAAAGTGGTGCTGAAAAATCTGTACACAAGATGAGCCAATGTATTGAAGATAACTGGCCAAAGGATGACTTTGTTGTTCTGAAGGTAGATATGTCCAATGCTTTCAACCTTGTTTTCAGGCAAGCTATGCTGGATGAATGTGCCCAGCATTTTCCAGAGCTTCTCTCATGGTCATGTTGGTGTCATAGCCAGCATCCTATTTTGTGGCACCAGATTGGCGCTCTTTCCTCACAACCGCAGCAATGAGACCCCCTTGGTCCTTTTCTATTTTCTTTAGTGCTTCAGTGTGTTGTCAACACTATCAAATCTGATGATGGATGTGTTAGTCTAGATCTACATGCCTGGTGCCTTGATGATGGTGCACTGGCCGGTAAATCATCCTCAGTGCTGGAATGCTTTCAACATCTTGCAGTCATCATTAGGCCCCTCACTTGGCCTCTTCATTAATTTGATTCATTAATTTGAAGAAATGTGAATTATTTGGATGTGGAGATTTATCTCAGTTTCCTGTTTCAGTTTCATCTTTCAAAGTTTCCAATATGGAGATTTTGGGTTACCCAATTGCTGATGCACTTTTTTGTTCACAGTTTGTAGCCAAGAAGCATGAAGCTGCTTTGGCTCTCCTATCTGCTATTGAGCGAATAGATACTATTGACCCTCAAGTGGCACTAATTCTACTACGAAGTTGTGCCAGTTTTTTCAAACTAGTCAACATCACCAGGGCCACCCCACCATCTTTAATTTCTTCTGTACTGGAGAGTTATGATGCCACCATACGTCATACTTCTGCAGAATGCACAGGAGTTGATGCCACTGATGTTGCATGGGATCAAGCCCAATTAAGTATACGCAGAGGGGGCTTTGGGCTCCGCTCTTTAGTGCACCATTCTCCAGCAGCCTACATTGCATCCTTGTGCACTGCCACTGATATATCACCTTTACATCACCATCTAGCTGATGCAATATTACAGTTCAATAACCATATTCCCCAGTCTGCAGCCTTATCTATCCCTAATCTGTCTGCCCAACAGGCCATCTCAGAAGAAGTTGTCTGATTTGATGGAGGAAGTGCAGTTCAGCTCTCTTCTTGAAATGAGCTCATTGGCAGATAGAGCTAGGCTATTATCAATCACATCGCCACACGCCGCTGCCTGGATTTCTGTTACTCCATCCATCAGTCAGGGCTTACACCTCCTCCCCAATGAATTCCAAGTTGCAGTTCAGTGGTGGCTTGGCATTAATCCATCACCCACATCTAGTCAGGATGGATCTCTTTTGACATGCCCTTTCTGTCCCAGTAGTACATTGGACACTTTAGGACATCATCGTGTTACCTGTCGATGTGGTGGGGATGTAACGACATGGCACAATGCCCTGAGAAACGTGCTCTATACTACCCTTCATCACAAAGATTTGTCAGCTCATCTCGATGAGGGTAGCAGTTGGGGTATTGAAAAGCCAAAGTCTCGTCCAGCAGATATTTTAGTGGCTAACTGGACAGAGGCTTTTCTGCTGCTTTTGATGTCTCAGTGACACCCCCGCTTAATCCATTACACATTGTAGAAGCGGGCATATCACCTGAGGCAGCAGCAAAGGCAACAGAGGAACGCAAACATAGGAACAATGACGCAAAGTGTGCAGAGTTGGGATGGCGCTGCATTCCAATGGTGGTGGAGTCTTATGGTTGTTGGGGCACAGAGGCGAGGCAGGCGTAGTCGCAGCTGGCCTCACAACTGGCTGTTCGAACCAACACTTACAAATCCCAAATGCTGAACAGCCTATATGGTCGTCTTAACCTCACTTTGATTAGGTGCAATGCTAGAGCCATACTTAGCAGGTCTCACTTTGCCTCTTGTGAGCAAGTTGTTCCGGATGATGTTTTTGTCTAGTAACTTTAAGGTATTTGATTTATTGTGATATATATACATTATGTATTGTGAAGTTCAATTATAATAAAATTACAATAAGAACTTAATAGTATCAAAATAATACTAGTTGGCTGAAGTGGTTTACACGTTTTCATGAAATTTGCAAGTGAATTGGCATTCAATTCTTGTGACAATTTTTGGATCATGGCAGCGAAAAGGGGCCTAGCGCATATTTTTTCAAGTTTTCAAGTTATTTCATCCCCTCTAAAACCTCCTTCTGGAAATTAGTCTGTCCATCATGCAGTTACAGTGGACTGAATTTGTAGTTATAAATTGCACGCGTCAACGTTACAAAAAAATGCGTGGAATCGTTTAGAAATCATTGTGTGATTGATCACACGAAGCGTTTGATTTTTGTGTGATTTTCTGTTCAATCACACAATGATTTCTAAATGATTCCACACATTTTTTTCCCTGTGATAACTTCGAAGTTCCTTCCTGGAAAATATACGCTAGGTCCCTTTTCATACAAAAATCAAACGCTTCGTGTGATTTCTAAACGATTCCACGCATTTTTTCCCCTGTGACGTTTACGCGTGCAATTTATAATTACAAATAATTAATTAGTCCTGTAAAGTACATGTACTTACAAGTTTACAACACACCCCATGTTTTCAGCTTAGTTAGAAGTTAGACCTTCGACCTGCTAGCGTGCACTTAGCCTCGTCCCCGGGCCCTATTTTTATACTAAAGTTACGGGGGCGAAAAATATTTTTCGCCCCCGTAACTTTAGGGCCGGGGACGAGGATAGCGTGTACTTCTCTTTTGAACTTTTTTTACGTCATTTCTTCATGGTCCAGTTTATTTATTATTGTATGGTTTAACAAGCGATTCAAAAGTAGGTTCCCACCATCCATCTCTATGGGAAAGTTTAACTATATTAACGTCAAGGTGTTGATGAGGCTTCTTATCGAAGAAAACCAATGCATAAATGGAGATAACAGTTACCACACCTCTTTCTCTATTTGATGCCGCCTCATGCATACGTGCTTCAGTATGGGGTTAACAAGCACATCCCATAGTTGCATAAATCAGTGCACTGTCAACCAGTGTAGTGCGCTGTGCAATCAGAGATAATCTACTATAATTATATTTCCATATCGCTACCATGAGCAGGCTGCATATTTGGCATGATTTTTGCATAATATCTGCTGTAGTACCTTTTAAAAACTATTTTTATATGCAGGTATGTGTGGCAGTTACTCCTTATATATTTGGCTGCAGTAGCATGTTTAGTAAGTTCAGTGTAGCGAATATAAGTTAAACCGGCACAGTTTTTTTTTAGCGCGGTCATTATACTTTCAAAAGTACCGCTTTATGCTGCCGTATTGACCGAATGAAAAAAGATGATATGATAAGTAATATACCGTTGGAATGCTCATTTTTTACTCTTTTTAGAACCATGCGAATTGTTGCAAAAATATCAATTTGAAAAATATATCCAAGTACCTATCAGTGTGGAAAATCACACCATATTGATTTTACAGATTACAGATTAATAACATTTTTACGCATTCTAACCAACATCTTGCATATCCTACAATTATGCCATAACAATGACGAATCATCCGTGTGTTTCTTTTAACATGCAGCCCTCACTTTTCTTTGTATAGACTAATCATCGCACACTGCCAAGGGCCTTGTTGGGAAGTCAGAGCCAATAGAATTCCTTGTACCCCACCCTTGCTCCACACCCGTTAACCACCGTGATAATTGGGTCAAAGTAATGTATTACAATCATCGGCAGCATATGTGTGCAAAAAGGTTAAAGCCTCGTGGGTATACAAACAATCATACAATCTCTTGTCCTTTGATGATTGGTTATTGAAAGTCTTTACGTCCTTTTAAGTTTCATGAGTTGACTAGGAAGCTCACGGGAATTTTATTGATGGAGTGAACAGTTACGTTCAATGAAGTGGAGGTGTACGGGCTGAAGAGTCTGTTCCCCATGTTCATGAAGAGCCCTAAGAGGACTAACAACTGGACAGGGCGGAGCCCTCAGGAACACGAGGAACATGTGAGCTCCATCATTGCGTCGCTGTTCAGGAATGTGCAGGGGAATGGTCGGGAGAGGCTGATTGGAAAGTTTGTGGAGAATGACCACGAAAAGGTTGACCGGCTGATGGAGCTTCATTTCAGCTACCAACAGAAGGTGTGTGTGTGTGTGTGTGTGTGAGTGTGTGTGTGTGTGTGCACATGGTTTTACTTGCACAAGATGTCCATTGTAAATGAGTTGTAGGGACACAGCAAACATGTAAATTGTAACCACATTGTGGGGTGATGTTATTTATCTTTGTGCCTCATCACTCACACACACACTCGCACAGCTGAGAAGTGAAGATTGCCTGTTCCCAAAAGCAGTGGTTGCAGACAGCACAGAGGAGGAAGTCTTGGACAACTACATGCAGCGCTTAGACGCTGGCCTCTGTGTGCTCCAGCTGGTGGATAGGGCTGTGACCGAATAAAGGGAGTTGAATACTCGAATATATTCCCGCCTATTCACCCGATTGCGGCAAATATTCGAGTACGCATCTGCGCCCACGTGTCAGTTCACGTGTGCAATGTGGGCTCAATCACCAATATCGTCGAAACGAAAAGAACCTGAGGGCTGTGGTGTCACCCAAGGTGGCGCAAAGACTGCACGTACATTCCGTTTCATCATTGGACAAGCCTGCACCTGTGCTGCTGGCGGTCCCGCCTCCTGAAAATGCTGTTGCTGCCGTCTCGCGCGAAGGATTTCGGCGGCACCTCCTCGACATGTCGTGCGCTGAATTTAGAGATGCTTCAGCCGCGCATCGACACCGAACTTCGACTGTGGTTGGACGGCGCGCAAATTTTTTAAAAAATGTTACATACCTCGCGTGCGCGCGCTCGCTCTACAAAGCCAAATTTACCATACATAATCAACATCAATTGACGCCATTAAGTGGTTCTGGTTTCAATTGACGGTACCTATATCATAGATATTATATCATAGATATTATAGTTAACTATAATGTCTATGCCTATATCAGCTTCATTGGAGCCGTGTAGTATACCGTTGAACGGTACACTACCTTGGTCGCATAGATTGCCGTATGCATTACGTCATTGTTCATATAGGAAAGGGGGGACCCCCCCCCTCCCTAAATCCGCCCCTGTGTAAAGGTAGGTAGTTAAACTCCGAAGGATTAACAAAGGCCCGGTTAATTAATGCGCTTCAGTGTTAATTAACCGCACAGCAGTGTATGGAGCAAGGTAAAATTGGGGTCTACGTGGCATGTGAAAGATGAAGTATATATATATGTATATACCAGATTTTGGCGATCGGGAGTCCATTGATCCATGTGTGCTCATATCATATGGCCTCGCTAGCGTAGGGATGGATATTAAAGATAGCCGATACGTATCTGTGGCCTTCCATCTACACACACACGCGTGCACCAAGCTAACTTCACACACACACACAACACACACACACGCACACACACACGCACACGCGCACACACACGTGCACACACACACACACACTTTATAAACTGCGCATGCAGTAAATATTTTGGGGGAGAGGGGATGGGGGGGAGGGGGGTAGCTTTTTAGCCGCTTGCCGTTACCGCATGTGAGAATAGTAGAGCAGTTTTCCTTTGAACAATAGAAACTGGTCACGTGCACCTTCCATTTGTCAACTCACAAATAAATTAAATTCACTCCCCACACACACACACACACACTCTGTGACCCATTTTCGGTTAACATCTAGCACCAAATATACGAGACTTGCAAAGATACATTATCCCTCGTGTAACGGATTGGGAAGCCCTCTGTATCGAGCTCAACTTTGATGAAGACGGCAGAGTGTCAGATACCATCAAGACAGAATGCAAGAGCGACCCAACAGCCTGCTGCAGAGAAGTGTTTAAGCGTTGGTTGAGAGGGGAGGGGGAGGGTCCACTCACATGGGGCAAAATGGCTGACTGCCTGGAGAGGATTGGAGCACAGGCAGCTGTAGGTGCCATTGAGCAGCATGTTTTGAAGGGTAAGTCAACTATGGGATACCATGGTCCATGCATATACATCATAAAATCAATTTGAAAATGAAAGTATTTATCATGTTCACTACCCTGGTCTGTTATGAGATATCATCGTGCACCATTGAGGAAAAGTGATCAATCGTTCGTTTAGAATTGCATGCCTGTAATATTAGTTCTGCCCATAGAATATTGATGGGAAAAAAAAAAAAACTGAATTTGCCTCAGTGGGTTCACATACCCCCCCCCCCCCCCCCCCCACTTGACTTTAATACAGTTTTTGCCAGGTGACATTGGTCATCAGAACTAACAGATGGTGTGTTTGGAAATGATACTGTTCTTGTAGCTATAATAGCGAGGTGGACCTGTGTGTGTTATTTATTTTCACTTTTGGTAGCAAAACTCGTAGCATCACCTTCAAACAGTTCTCAGCAAGCTAAGAGTAGCCAGCTGTCTCCATTGGTGCAAAATGATATCCAATACAACCTTATTGAAGAACCCCAGTTGGAGCAGATGCGCCGCTGTTTAGATCGCGATGGCTTAAACTATTTAAGTGATGGTCGTTACCATTTAAAAAATCATATACACAATGGCATTACGATAAACCTATAGGGTGTATACATACAAGAAATATAGTGTATGTTAGCATTCAGTTTATGCTGCAATATCCACTCCAAAAGAAAAAGAACCAACACTACGCGACTTGCAGCGATACGTCCTGCCTCACGTTCAAAACGACTGGGAAAGCCTTTGTATCGAGCTCAACTTTGATAGAAACGGTGATGTGCTGGAAGCCATACGGAAGGAATGGGGAGACAACTCAAAGGCCTGCTGCAGGGAGGTGTTAAAGCGTTGGGTCAAAGGAGAGGGGGAGGGTCCACTTACCTGGCGCAAAATGGTCGGCTGCCTGACAATGATCGAAGCACTGGGGGCTGTAAATTCCATCAAAGAGTACTTGTCAAGCGGCACATGTGCATGTAAGTCGTTATACTGTATGTGATTTAACTCATGCATTGTGCATAAAGCCCCCTTTTGCCTTCGAACATCTGAACATTTCATGTTCACAATGCTCATCGCATCGCACAATTGGACACACAGTAGCAGTTGGCGTTTTGATGAGCTCTTTCGCTCGTGTAGCCTTAAATGTGATACGAATGCACAGATGATATGTAGGGCACTATTGATCCACCTTTTGTTTCTGTTTCTATAAATAGCATCATCAGTCCAGCCCTTCGACAATACGATCACAATGGAGCAATCACCATCAACCTCAGAAGATCCCCAGACCCATATCAGTACGCTTGAAAGTAGCACTCAGCTCTCTTGCAATGAGGCTGCACCCCAGTCACTGCTGCCTATCTCGGAAGATACCCAGCAAAACCCTGGTAAGCCCAGAGATGGTGTGCCTAAGTGTATTGAAATTATTAAAACCACCCATTCATTGCCATCAGCAATGGAATCAAACATCCACCAGGAGGAGGTGGTTGATGTAACAGAGACTGTTCCTCTGGAGGGTGATCTGGGTATTGACCATACACAACCTCTGACAACAAAACATATTCCCTACAAAGTCATGGATAAATTCAAGCCTCGTCAGTACCAGTTGGAGTTGGCATCACCAGGGATGCAGGGGAAGAACTGCATTGTGTGTACTCCCACGGGAACAGGTAAGACATTGGTGGCCGCCCTGGTCATTGCAAACCACCTCAACCAGAGGCAAGGAAAAGGAAAGGTTGTCTTTGTGGTGCCAACGCAGCCATTGGCCAAGCAGCAGCAGAAGTCCCTCCAGGACTTCATCCCACTGGCCAGAGTTGCAGGGTATGATAGAGGCAGCACTATTCGAATGACTATTACCAATAGTGAGGTAGTGGTATGCACATCTGGTAAGCTATGGGACGAACTGGAGCATGAGGTGAACGAGCGAAGGCTCAACTTTACCCACTTCAGCCTTATGGTGATTGATGAATGCCACAACACTCGCAAGAGTTCTCCTCTAGCCAGGATAATGACAAAGTACCTGAAAGAGAAGCTGAGGGAGAACAACGACAGTCTGCCTCAAGTACTAGGACTAACTGCCTCTCCAGGGGCTGGGGACAGCAAGGTTCCTCGTTTTGATAGCACATACGATCATCTCATCTCCCTGTGTGCTCTGATGGATGCAACTGAAGGCATTGTCACCGTCAATTCGAACAGACGTGAATTGGAACAGTTCACAAAGAAGTCGACCTCAACACTGAAATATTACTCTGGGCGTGATACCAATGAGCGCTTTATACAGGAAGTGATGAAGGTGATGAAAAGGTGGGAGAAAGATATTGACCTGAGCACGACATTTAAACAGTGGGAACAGAGATACGAAACATTTATTCAAGAAAACAGAAAGGAGCTTGAGAGCAGTCCTGTTCCCATGATGGAGAAATTTAGCATCCTGGAGTACCTTCAGTGTCTTGCCCAAGTTCTTAGCATATACATGAAACTCCGACATGAAGATGCAATGGGAATTCTGAATGATTTTGAGATGCACTGTCCCAATGGATCCGTTTCCAATACTGAGCAAAATATTGTTGCATCCCTTGAAGCCTTGAAGATTACTCTCTCCTCCCTTGTGCCTGTACCCAATCCACTGCTGGAGCAGGTGAAACAAGAACTGTTGGCCCGGTTCAGTCAAAATCCATGCTCTCGGGCAATAGTGTTTGCGAGTACAAAGAAGCAAGTCTCTTGCATTTGTGAATGGATCGCCAATCTCCCCCCTGATCATAACTTGAGGCCACATGTGGTTGTAGGTCACACTGATGACACCGGACCTGGCATGACTGATCCTGAGAAGAAAGAGGCCCTAGCTGGCTTCAAGGAGGGCAGGTACAACATTCTGGTGGCCACCTCAGTACTTGAGAAGGGCATCAAATTGACCGCCTGTAACCTACTGATCCGCTATGAGCATGTCACCAATGAAATAGCCAAAGTACAAGCTGAAGGACGTGCCAGAGCAGAGAACAGTGAAGGCATCACCATTGTATCCAACGCTTCGAATAAGATGTATAAAGAGATGCTGAACGAGGAAAAAGACCATATAGTGAAGAAAACAATGGAGTACATCCCTACTGGTGAAAGGCTTGAAGAGTTGATGAAGGAAAAGCAGCATCTGATTATGAATAGAAATGAAATTAATATGTGGCTTGCGGAGGGAAAGAAACGATCAGGCATAGGAGCTGACAGGGAAAGGGTAGTCCTTAAATGTAAGAAGTGTAATGAGGAGGTGTGTCATGGTAGAGACTTGTACACCCTTCAGTCTGGTGGCTATGATGTCATTGTTCTGAACAAGTCATTCCTGGAATATAAGGCGAGAAAGAAAATCCACCCTCGTCCAAGGCATGGTGGTGCAAAGTATAAGATCTATTGCATGTCATGTGATGCTGACTGGGGAGTGGTTGGAATTCAGCAGGGCACCGAGTTCCCAGTGCTGAAGTGCAAGTCATTCAACTACGAAATACAAGGAGTCCCAGTGAAATTGTCTAAGTGGTCTGAAACTCCTTTTAAAATACCGCCACTTCGGCCATGCACATCCTGATTTTCAGAGTAACTTGATGTCTGAAATGACGATCAGGACAGACATTGGAGTTGATTTTGTAATTAGCATTAGTCTTGTGTTTTTTGCACTATTGCATTAGGTTACCTTATCGAATTTTGATGAATTATAAATGTTTACTGACAATATTGTGTTTCCTTTGTATGTAGACAGAGAGCCTCTGCATAATCTAGGACAGTGTCCTCTTTACTAGTGGTCCCTTTTCGCTTGAATGAGTAAAACCTTAGGTTTCTACACACTAGATCATCAATTCAATTTGCTTAAGACATCACGGCACCTAAATTCAGCACGAGGCAAGAGCAAAGAGTCAAAGAACATTTACTGCTAGGCCATTGTCCTTCTCTTTTTCTATTACAATATTATAAGATTTTCAAGAATCTGCATCAAAGTTGACTTGTTCTGTTAAAGTGCAATAAAAAATTCTAGACTATGGACAGTATGATGTATCCAATGTGTAAGAAAGGAGAGGACCTCTTAGAATTCTAACGTGAAAAACACTTGTGTTAGGTCTCTTATCAACACAGCGATCCCATATATTGCATAAATTAGAATGATATATCCGTCCCACAGCTACTAAGCAATGAATTTGGGAGGAGAAGGGGGAGGGGGGGTTCCATTATCTATCAAACCTCGACATTTAAAAACGTTCATGAAGACATGCAACACAGCATGATCTTAATTGTCAATGTATGCATGCAGACGTGCAAGCTTTAAACTGTGTCAGGTAATACACTCATAAGTAATGCATGTACCAAATATTTATGCATGTGTGCACTCCAGGACAAGTGGATATAAGGGTTGAATCAATTGGAAACCATTTATCATGCATGGAAAATCACACCACATTGATTTTACAGATTAGTTATAACATTTTATGCGTTCTAACCAACATCTTGCAGATCCTACACTTATGCCATAACAATGACGCATCATCCACAAAATGTGTGTACTTCTTTTGCCATGCAGACCTCACTTTTCTTTGTGTAGACTAAGTCAGAGCCAACAGAATTCCTCATACCCCACCCTTGCTCCACACGTGTTAACCATCGGGTGTAATGTATTACAATAAGCGGCAGCATGCGTGCACAAAAGGGTTAATGCCTCATGGGTATACAAACAATCATGCAATCTTTTGTCCTTTGATGATTGTTTATTGAAAGTCCTTACGTTCTTTTAAGTTTCATGAGTTGACTAGGAAGCTCACGGGAACGGTGATGGCTTTGTTCATGGAGTGAACAGTTACGTTCAATGAATGCATGCCTGCAGACAAGTTACCCACGTTCCAGGTTATTGGCAAGGGACCTGAACAAATTGAATGAACAACATGCAATATCAGGTGTTGAAGTACTACCACACACACACACACACACACACACACACACACACACACACACACACACACACACACACACACACACACACACACACACACACACACACACACACACACACCACTCCACACACACATGTGCACACTGACATGACTTGGGCTCTTCCATGTCAATGGAGCAAGTTGTGCGTATGATTGGATAGTTCGCTTTACAGTTAGCATGTAGGAGTGACCCTGTGACAGCTCCAGAGCAATTTGCTACAAGTCCTGCATTGTATAAATAAATTAAAACTTCCCATCTTACAAAATGCAACCGACTATTATTTGTACCGTCAACCCGGAAGTCCACTAAAACAGAAGAGCTTGCTCTGTTTGCGCCAATGACAGATATTGCTACCACGTGAATACCAGCAGGCCATTGCGCGATATCCCTAATATATGGAAAGGTACCTGGGAGAATTTCAAGACGTTCACGTCATGTGCACATTGGGCTATTCCATTATTTAACCGTACCCCTACAGATGACAATAATTGCAAACGTTACCCCCCCCCCGGGACACTATATAAAAGCACCACTGGACAAGCTCATATTATATCTCCACCTCCACGGTACAGACTTATAAATGCCCCCTGGACAAGCATTTATTATGCCTTCTAACCCCCCGGGACAGGCATTTAATTGACCACCCCCTGAGACATATTCCCTATACCCCCTGGACACCAGTTATTGTCATCTGTAGGGGTGTATAATTAAATTATGGAATAGCCTCATGCGCGGCTCACATGACTGCGGTGTTTCTCCATCAATGGCGCACGTGGCACTGACGAGGGCAACACTGGTGCTACAATTCACCACCAATCTGTTGTCAATGGAAACGTAGTCGACATTAATGCAGTTCAGACGAATGATTGCTGGAGGAAAGAAAACAAAAAGTCAGAATGTCAGCATGCATGCATGCATGGGTGCACCTCCTTGATCAAATGACAGAATGCTAGTACTGTCAATGCCATTAACCCCCACAGCAGAGATGGTTACAGTGTGGGCACGTGGGGATAAACTGGATACGTCCCTCTTGTATGGAAGAGTACCTGAATTAAGGTTCGGCAGCAGACGAAATAGCATTGCATGGCTGTGTCACATGTGCAATGCACAACTACATTATGGGGGTGGGGGTGGGGGTGGGTGACAGTCTTACATGGTTGGGGAACCTCGCTGTCGATGGAGCAGGCGGAGCTGGCTAGAGGGTCACTGGGAAGGCAGCTGACTATTAGTGTGGAGCCACCCACCATGACATAACTGCATCCGAGGTTGAGTCGTGCTATGAGTTTCCCCCACACACGTGCAGAAGTGTTGAAGTAACTGCCCATTGCGACTAACACATCCCTTTGCCAACCTTTAATAAAGAACTCTGTCGTAAGTGTCAGGTTGACACCAGTTGATCCAATGGCTTGAAGGGACCACGTGTGCCTTCCAACTGAAAGTGAAGTAACCTTTCTTGTGTACGGAAGCATGCCTGAGGATGGTAGCCCATGGGGGGCGGGGGGAATTAAATGATGGTCGTTATGAGGGTATGATATCCTAGCACGAAATGATTCTCACAGCTGTGTGGGCCTTTGCCATCAATTGTGCACACAATATTGTTCCGTGGTGTACCGGAGTCACAGGTTACGGTCAGGACAGAATTACTAACATCACTATGACAACTTGCCACGGAAACAGCTGGAAAATAAAAGTAAAACAAAGGCTGACATTCCATCTAGTTTCCCAGCTGAACTGTTACCATTTGTTAGGAAAGTTATGCCTGACACAGCTGTGGCTCCATTGACACCTGTTGCAGTCAGATACACTGTATGTTCCCCGGGTGCCATCAGTGAGACATTCAAGGTCAATGGTAGACGACCTGACATACGTGTGCAACAGGCTAAGTAAACAATTATGTCTATAATCTGCTTACATGTCCTCTGAACTCCACCGTCCAAAGAACATGTAATGGCTGCCAGCGGGCTGCTTGGGGTGCAGTTGATGAGGAGTATTGAGCCGTTGAGAGCTCTGTCGCAATTCAGCGTCAGACGGGCTAAGACAAGCAAGAGGATAGTCATCTTAACCCCTTGGAGGAGGGGGGGGGGGCAACTGGTTGGAGTTACCTTGAACTGTGAAGTTGACTGAGTCTGACACATTTGCTCCATTCAGTGTTGTTGCTGATATGAAGATGTTGTGTGGTCCAGTTGACAGCGATGATACGCTTCTTATGTAGGGCAGTGCACCTGATTGGAATTTTCGTTCAATGAACTTAGTGTGCTAGTATTATAAACTAAAATAGTTGATACTGTAATGAAATTGGCAGGTCAGGTTGTCTATGAAGGAGGCTATGTAGAGTGAATTATGAAAGAGGCTTACATGAGTGAGTTATGAAGGAGGCTGACATGAGCGAGTTATGAAGGAGGCTGACATGAAGGAGGCTTATATGAAGGAGTGAGTTATGCAGGAGGCTTATAATTACTTGAGTGAGTTATGCAGGAGGCTTACATGAGTGAGTTATAAAGGAGGCTTACATGAGTGAGTATCTTTGCCATCAATTGTGCACCAGGAATTGTTTAGTGGTTTGCTGGAGTTGCATAGAATGATCAGAGTTGATAAATTTAGAGCTCCGGTGCAGTTTAGGAAGTCTTTTAAAAAAAGTGGCGAATGTTCTGGTAAAGATGTTGGTCTTTACATTTTAATAACCCACCTGGTCTTACAAATCGCTCCGTGACAATTACAGTTGCACCATCGAGACCTGTTGCAGTCACCACAACTGTGTGTGCCCCTATAGCAAGGCTAGTCGTGTCCCTCATGTACGGAAGTGTACCTGAATGTGCAAGTTACGCTTACAGTGCACAAGACAACAGCACATGACATACATGGTCTTTTTTCATCTCCATCAAGTGCACACATTACTAGAGAGAGAGGGCTGTATTGGATACAGTCTACAATCACAAAGGAGCTGCTTGCTGCTGTATTGCACTTGAGGCCAAGGTGTGCTAGTACATATACAGGTACAAGAGGTAAAAACAAGTGCGTATGCAGTTAAACTGACCTTGAATAGAAAAGTTGGCTGTAAAACTACCATTAACACCGTTTGCTCCATTGGCTGATATACTGATTGTGTGTATTCCTGCAGATAGTGCCGAAACGCTTCTTGTATATGGTAGAGTGCCTTTGTGAGGGAAATATGCTACATAGCCCAGATCTTTTAGCCCAGTTGCCATACATACATGCATGAGCAGCTTTCCCATCTAGTAAGCAGATGGCACTCTTGATGGGACTAGAAGAATTGCAGTTCATTTTGAGGGTGGAATCCTGAACGGCTGCCAGGCAGTTCAGACGAAGAACAGCTGAAGAGAGACCACACATATTGTTGAAGCAGGGCAGGCCAACGATTGCTCCTCACATTCAGCGATAAATGTTTCAGTTGTGGTCAGCGTTGTCCCACCCCTAGTGGTAGCAGATATTGAGATTTGATGCAAGCCTGCTGCTAAGAAGCTAATATCTTCAACGAAAGGAACTGTACCTGAAATTGCAACAAATGAGAATAGAAATAAAGAAAGTGAGGAGGAAGAAAGGGAGATGGGGGGTGGGTTGGGTACACAAGGCGGGGGTAGATTAAGAAAGAGGCACAAGAGAGGTAGGTAGTGTGAGATGAGACCGGCATAACACAGGATAGAGATGGATGGCCTTGTGTGCCTCACATAGCTTTGGTGTTTCCAGATCCAAAGAACACTTGGCAGCTACAATTGGACTGTCTGAAGTGCATGTAACATTGAGAACTGCAGAAGCTACAAGGGCAGTACAGCTGAATGGAAGGGCTGGGAGAAGAACGTAAGAGCACTCTTTAAATTGTCATGAAGCTGTGAGAGAAGCGTTAAGTTTAATGCTTGACATAGCTGAATTGAGGGGATAAGCATTGTGTCTAAATGATGCGCAGACTTCATTGCGCAGCTTATAGTCATAACATTATATTGGCTCCAATTATGGCCACTAATCTTGGCTTGCGTTACTATTTTTTTTACAGCCATAACATATACTGTAACGAAAACTATTCAGCATGGTGGTCAGATATTGGCAAACATTAGCTACCTGAGGTGTTAAATCTTGTGGTAGTGCTCATGTTAGTTCCATCTGCTGCTGTAGCCAAAACAGTTAATGTGTGCGCTCCAAAGGGCAAGCCAGTGAGAATCCTTGTGAACGGCAGCTTGCCTGGCGTGCGTGTTGTAGGTATATGCAGGTATAATGCAGATTGAATGTTAGGTTCCACATATACATGAGTATCCAAAGATACACTGAGAACAACTACTAACATGGGTACAGTGGTTTTGAATCAATTGAGCACAGAGTACCGGTTATGGGATGAGTGTAGTCACAGCTCACATTCAGTACATTGTTGCGCACTCCACCAGAGCATACAAGTGAGTCAGCAGCTACATGGACACCTCCATTTTACAGGTTTGCTTCATCGCATGCACCCACTATGCACACACCTTCATTTACTGTAAACTGAATAGACTCTACTCGACTCCCCACTTGGTCATTTACGACTATCCTTATGTAATGCACGCCTTTAGAAAGTCTTGAGATGTCTCTCACGTATGGAAGCTTGCCTGTCAAACAGGAGATCAAATTTTGGATTGTTCTCTGCAGAAATGGTTTGCTGCTTACAAGGTTTAGGAAGCTCTCCATCCATAGCACAGCTGGCGTTTATCACCGACAGGGATGGGTTGCAGGCTGTTGTTAGTATTTGACCTTTCAAGGAACTGTTGCAGACAGCTGAAACCACTGGTCCTGGAGATGGAAGAGTTGCTCAAACATGTACTGTGCAAGCACGTGATCTATTGCATCATCTGACCTGCTGAGCAGGATTGTATGTCAGGAACCTATGCAATTGTGCGTGGGGGAAAGTGCTAAACGTTTCACTCATTACACTGACATACAAAGCCCATCTTACCAGTTCTGGTCCTTTTAAGTGGACATAATAGGTGCTGTAGTTGGCTACTATGGAGTACCTAAATATACAGTGTCACAAATTGATACACATGTATACGCTACAGTTTTATTGATCCCTTATAGCCACAGCGCTCACCAAATGGTCAGACCTTGTCCTCTGCCTATGTCTGGAGCTTTCCATATCAAGTTAACTGATGTCTTCAAGGATCCGCTTGAATGGGTAGCAGATGGCTGGAAAGGAATTAAAATCCGATTTTAAAAATGCAAGGAATACAGTTATAGGCTCGATCCCACTAGACCAAAAAGCCGCGCCATCAGTTGAACACTCGATCGCCACTGTAATACAGGACTATTAACTTACAGAGTCACAGTTCCAAAGCTTCCAATCCAAACCACCATTTAAAAAGCTTCCCACGAATGAAGCGTTGCCGTCAAACTGGGCGGTAGACGTCCTGCTTTGCACTGCGAGTCCTTTAAATGGCGGACCCGAAGACTGCAATTGAACTGTTAGGAATAGAAAGAGAAAATCACAGTTACGGATTGAGCGTACATGCACATGACTGTCTTTATCCGATACGTGTGTACTGCTCTCCACATCGGTACGTAAAGTCACGAGAGGATGTGCTGCCGACAATAGAGAGTTTGTACGGGCATCTCTGGCCGCAAGATACAGGAGTCGCATGATGTATGGGGATCAGAGTAGAACAAGCAGTCTGCGGAGCTCCTGTGGGAGTCCCCTCAAGAGGGACCACCAGCAGTGCTAGCTGAACGATCAGCACGATCGAAACGCACATGTACAACGACAATGAAACCTTTATGCTATTAGGCATCCCGCGCGTGCGTGTGAATACTACCAGCGACTCGCCAACTCAAAGAAATACAAAACAACCGATGACGTTATATAGGCTCACTGAACAATTGCGGGTAGCCCTATTCTCATAGTAGTTTGTACATTTCGATTGCAATTACGCACTCCGGCGTCTATCATTCAAACGACAGCATAATATACACAATGTATAGGTAGGTACATGTATTACGGAATTAATGGTCCAATGGGTCCGTGTGACGATCACTGTTGGTAGCACGTGCTTCTACTGAGAGCTATAAAAGAATAGCTCTAATATAACCTTTTTTTTTTTTTTGCATAGCGCTAAGAACATAATTGGATTGCTACCAACAGTGATTGCGATAATAAAGAATTTCTGCCTCTATATTGATTACTTCATATAAATACTGGAATTGCTATCGGATGTCCAATTATATTCATGACATAAAAGGCCCCTGGAATTCAAGATTATGTTCATTTGCAAGTACATTGGCCCGAGCTAGCAAGTTAGCAAATTTTTTTAACGCCGGCATCCAATGCGGCTAATTAAAGTTGGAAAATAGGAAATATAAGTCCTAAACAGAAATGAAGGTTAAGGATCGTTAATTTAACGTGCCAAAAAGATAGCCGATATACGTTAGCGCATTGCCACATCAATATCGCCGCCGATCACTGCTAGTATGTAAAGCATTTCGATGTGATGCACCAAAAATTCCTTCCCCTCCCCCCCCCCCTCCCCCCCCCGCGCCCTGAAAACACACGAGCGTTGTTCCAATATTTTTAAAATCAATATGAAACATTAATTTGTATAACATTACTTTTATACCTATAAAGCTCTGGTTGAATCAAACGATGAACAATATTATCTCTGCTATTGCCTTCCTATTTTGAACACAGCATACCACACCATGCATTAAGGTACAGTATAGGAAGCACTTTTCACAGCTGCTACATTGTCGTAAAGGGTGCAGTAAAAATTAACGAAAAGGACGAATCAACAGCCACAGTCTTTACATATACACCTACTGAGGTGTGCCAGTCCCACCTATTGTAAGGAGTGGGATCACCCACCAGTTGATGTATACAATGCCCATGAGTTTTGGTGTGATAACCCCACTAGAATCGGTGGTCAGGCCCGCGTGCATTCCAAAATAAACGGTAATTACTTAACCAGAAAAAGTGCACAAAAAGTTGTTGAACAACACCCAACACAGAGTACATTCAAACAGTCTCAGTGTTTTGCTAAGTCAATGATGTCATGAAAAGAGCCACTGATGGTTGCCTCGTCTGCTTGCTTTATAAATTCAACAAGGACTCCAGAAAGCTGAACAGAGTACTGCATCCAGTGGTGTACTGTACATTCAAAACAAAAAATTGCAAATACAGAGTGGTATATAGCTCTACCTCACAATCTATGACAAGATAGATCTGCGCAGGATGAGACCCCCCACAACACGGAAGGTAAGGCTGATCCTGCTTTTTTCTTCTGTATCTCCTGCTAAATATATGACTTGATATCAGCCTACACAATGGATGAAACGGACTGAACATCATTTGAGCGTATTGGACCTTTTTGGTATCATGCACCGTCATATTCAAACTTACTGGAATACATTGAAGAATCTGGAGCTACCCGAGGATCCCAAAGCATATAAGGCAGCGGGACAGGGCATATAGTGGGAGTGATGCACCTGATTTTGAAATACATCTTGACATCCTTTTGCTTCTTAGAACCAGGGTCAGTCTTGATCCTTTGGGAAGGTACATGATTACGAAGTGGTCGATGAAATTCCTTGAAGCGATCATCAAAGTACTATGGCACCCTATATAAAATATGAAATTATGTAATAGTGAATAGAATAAGTTTTCTACTTAATTACATTTTTTGACCCATTAGGCATAGGAGACTGAAGAAATGGATACATTCTGGTGATTTGATCAGCCACACACATGAATTCTTCATGAATTGGACATAGCAGATGCAATCTGTGACACATATGCTTTGCGTGTCTTAGCTGTCATATTATTTATAAACGAAAAGGACTTAAGACATACCTTTTGTGAGACAAGTATGCGACTAGCGCTGGGTGAAGTCACGCTCGTTTGAAAGTCACTGACGCTGGATGAAGTCTCGCCCGTTTGAAAATTACCGACGATGGATGAAGCCGCACACGTTTGAAAGTCACTGGCACTGGGAGACCATATGGGCATAATGTTAGGTGACAGTATGACGCTCTGCCTGTCAGTTGTGCTGAGCGGTGATGATGATTCAATATCCGTGTCCCGCGAGTTCTGGTGAGGGTAAAAAAGCTAAACTTCGTGTGAAATAAAATAAAAAAGCCACTAACCTCCTTAGTATTGTTGCCATATAAACATAGACTACCTGCTGCTTCTGGGAGTGGAACGACGTTTGGTTTTATCCGCAAACACTGCATCATCCTCCGTGTCAAAAAACTCGCCAAATTCTTCATCCAAGGGTGTGTGGTTATGCATTGGACGAAATCCAAAGGCGGTGAGGAACTCTTTCTTAGAAACGAAGTCCGATTGTTCCTTTGTGGCGGGAATGGAAAACGTCTTATTTCTTTCAAAGTATAAGACACGAGTACCGAAGAAATCAGTCCCACCATGTCCGTGGTGTGACTTGCCCACCCTGGATCGTTGGTGGGACAGTAGAATCAGTGGTGGGCTAAGGTTTTAGTGGGCTATACCCACCACGGTTTTTACAGTGTGGGGGCATGACTCGATCAGTGTTATGAAAATAGGAAGGCGATAGCGTTTTAATCGTTCTGAAGTTATAATTATAACGATTTAACCGAGAGTATAAAATTTTTTTGCACATTATAAACGATACGAAATTTTCGCGTGACTGTCCCATATAGGGGGGCGTGTGCATGATGTTATAGTTTGTTCGCTGTCGCGATTGCCGATAGTTAACAAATACTTGCACAGCCATGTTATGCATAACATGCATGGTTGTACATGCCGTATAACTTATATAATAGCCCTGCAAACAAGAAATTTTTTAATGAGCGGAATTAACGGCCGGTTACTAGCGAAGTATGACGTCATCATGCTCATGCAATAATGATAACTCTTTACTGATATGTACTTGGCTCGAGTGCTTATTTTCTAATGCCAGTCAGTTTTTCAAGTTTTTTCATTTCCTGTGAACTCCAAAGAGCTTCAGTCTATCAAATGGTTCTTACGCACCTTTAATTGGACTATTCATCGTAAAGTTAGTATAGAGCTCTTTCATGGTCACATGACGCGTGGTCTTTAATTGCTTTATTGTCCGCCATACTGTGATTGGTGCTCGGAAATATAGTTTTGGTACTTTAGATACGTATAACTCGCGCTCCGAGGGCACAAGTATTTTTACAAATGTTAGTCATGTGTTAGACCACAATAATATATATATTTAAACGACACTCTGAAGTAATCCCATACTTCTCCGAGCACCAATATGGCGGACTAATTAGAAGATGAATGCTATTAAGTCACGTGATGAAAGAGCTCTATAGGCACTGAATTTTTAATTAACCATACATTTCAATGCGAGCGTTACTTTTCTTTTGCTTGTCCTGGAAAATTTGATAAGAATGGACACTGTACCATATACATTTGGTTCAAGTTTACAGTCGCACTTTCAAATGGTAGCAAGATAAGATAGGCAGGGGTGGACCCAGGATATTTTTTTTTGGGGGGGAGGGGGGGGGGGGTCTAATAACTATATTCATAAGCTGGGCAAGGTTATCTGGGGGAGCGCTGGTAGGTTCCCCAGTGGCCCCAGCCGCTTTATTACCTTTGCGTTTATGTAGCATGAAATTGAGCATACTTTTGATAGTGATGTGGCCTCAAAATAACTTAATATATTGATACTACGTACGTACATATGCAACGCGGCATTACGATCATGTTTACGCGATGAAATTAATTATTCATAATAGTCAAGAGGGGGGGGGGGGGGGGGGGGGGCCCTTTCCCCCCCCCCCCCCCCTCCCCCGGAACCGCTGCTGATCACTGATATTAGGCCAATGGCCTCACTAAACATGTTCGTTGGTTATGAATCTGATTGCATGCAATATCTGCGTTGTCAAATCTTAAGACCAAGTCATAGGAAGGTTTGAAGCTTAATTGCAACGACATACTTAAAAGGCCCCAGGCCTCATACATGCATGCACTAGGTGATTCTTAATTTATTAGGCGATTCTTAATTTGATGTCGTCGTAGCGGTGGTTTGTGGTTGAGACGCGCGTGGCGGTTATCTGAGCACTTTCACAAATGAATATTTAATGTTGCTCGCTAATAGAATTATAGGAGAAATATTCTTTTGTACACAATAATGGCCATGCATGCGTGCAGATATAACAACCGTCTCGCCTTGACCACAAACCACCGCTATGATGACCAGCAACTACGATTGTGTAGTGGTCTTATTGTTTGTATCACCAATATGCCAGCCTTTCTATGGCATACATACGTCCAATGTAAACCCACATGCAGCCGGCCCATGAGCTGCATGAGAAGAGAATATGAGAAATTAAGAATCGCTAGCCACAAACCCATGCATGCACCTCGACAGTTGCACCGGTGTCTTCGTCCCATGTATAGGTTTTAATCACGTGAGCATATATTTTGCGCGGTGGGTATATAAAAAAAAAGAATAATCCAATTGATGAATAGGGTGGCGCTGTCCAAGAAACAATCGCAGAATGATTGATTCACTGTTCGCTTTTGCGGCGATCTCGCTTTTGGCTTCACCGCTTTGCGCATTTCCCACTGGCGCTCCCATTTCTACGTGCAAAAGCCTCGAACCCCAACACACGGCCGCTATGCAGTGCGGCAGGAACTGTCCTTTCAAGCTGACTTTAGTTGAAATCGACAACAAGACAGTGTCAAACGCCGCTGCCGCCTATGCCTGCGGAGCAATGCATAAGCGTGAGCCAGTCCGATCTTTTATTCCTAGCTCCATTTAATTTGCGGTTGAATACGCATGTCTGCATATATACCTGCTTGTGCGTGTTTTCGCGAGCGCAGTGAGACTGCAGGCGACGAACGGCAACCTTATCAAGGGATTTTCCGTTCAGGCTAGACAGGCGACCACGGAATTTGACAATCGCGCGCCGCACATAGGTCGATTTGTTGGTGGCGGCTTTGACTGGAAACTCTGGCCATGCGACCCAGGCTCCGTAAGTTGGTTTCTTTTGCTTACTTTTGTGCATGCCATGGTTAGGGAAAGGAGGGAGGGGACGAATGGGAACGCAGTGTTTATGTAAGCGGCTTAATATTAATAGCCGTCAGCTACACACAGAAGTAATTCGGACAAGAAATTCATAGATTTGACATGGAGGGCCCCAGACACGCCCAGTTCCCAAGGCGTCGTCTTTTGGTGAGTGATGCACCCGTTGCGCATGCCGCAGCGCCTTGGGAAGCCAGCCAATGCACTATGCATGTATATATCTACATTATAGGTACACAGTCGTGGTCGACTTTGCCGAATATTACGTCCGCCTCCGAGGCCCGCAGCTCGTATGTTGCTATACTAGCATGCGACTGCATCTAAAATGAATCGATGCATGCTCCCTCCTTCGTCCCTCCCTTCTTCCATCATAGAATCCGGCTTGCAGCGAAGTTTTAACAGGTACAGCATGCACGTATACGTAAACAGTACAAAAAAAATGCTAATTACCCGTGCGCAATTATACGGTTTATGTTTGCGTGTACATGTAAACTTCGAACTTAGAAATGCAAGGTGCACACACAAACACATACACACACAAACATACACACAAACAAATCAATTTTATAGTGGTTTAATTTATACCAAAATAAACCATGCACTCGTCCCCAGACCTATACGCGATAATTATTTGTGGTAACTATTGCGTCATATAGGTCAGGGGTTGAGACTTCCCCCAACTCCGACAGCGAGCCGGAGGCTGAGCTTGAGGTGTGAAAGCAGAGTGGACCAAGGTGTCTGGGTTACCGTCAACTGCTCCTTTAACAGTCATCTCACTGCGGCTCAATGCAAGATGGACGGCGAGGCAGAAATGCCATGTAGGTGTAGCCCGTCTCGTGCCCAGGCCAGTTACGTAAACATGTTGCTTACATAAAATCGGCCTGGGCACGAGACTACATTGCTATATGCCGCTATTTAAATCTCTTTGTAACAGGCAGAATACCCTACAGAAGGAACATCAGCCAGTTAACGCCGGGCACGCATAGAATTCGTGTGACTGCCATGACCGCGGGAGGGTCTAGTGCCTCCGCATCCACAAGTTTCAGAATTCACCACTAATATTAACCATCGTTGTCACGTGACTACCCTTATTGCGCAAAATTTGAATTTTGTATTTTTATAATTCTATTGTTAAATGAAGTTGCTGGTAGTATTGTGTATGTTATGCTCACTATGTCGTCTGATGAAAACGATTCGTCTGGAAACTAATGACAACCTAAAAGCCCTGGGCGAAGAGAAGCTGAAAGAACTGAAGCAAAATGCCTTACACAACTCGTGTTGGGCCAAGGCCATCTCGAAGCTCAACGCCACGTGTAACTCGCTCAGCGACGCCGAACAGCGACGACTGGCCCTTGCCTTCGCGAACTGCCACCTGAAGGAGTCGGGTCGCCCCACGTACCCGTGCGCCGACCAGTCCACTCTGAAGGACTGCACGTCGCACATGAGCGAGGAAGCCTTTACCACCTTCACCACCTTCTTCACTCACACGGGCCACGTCTGTTACTTCCTCCAGGGCGAGTTGTGGCAGCGGCGCGCGGAGACCACCATCACCCAGCTGTCGGACACCTCCAGCGCCGCCGTGGAGAAGCTGGAGGTGGCCCTGGAATACCACAGGGAGATGGAGGCGAAGCAGGACTCCGCCCTCCGCGTGCAGGGACAGATACTCGAACAGGACCGCCAGATCGCCTCTTCCCTGAAGGAGACGGGTCGCAGCCTCACCGCCATTATCGGGGACGTGGCGGAGAAGGCGGAGAAGCAGAAGGCGCTCCTGGACGACACCTTGACGACCGTTCAGGGCTCCGTGGACGCGGTGCGGTACCTCATGTCGCTGATGATGGTGGAGGTGGTGGGGGTGGAGTCGGTATTCTTCTTCCTGCTGGCTGTGGGCGTGGTCATGCTGTTGCCCCAGTACCAGCATAGTCGCGCAAAGCTGTTTGTGGTGCTGTTTGGGGAGGTGTGCTCCGAGGTGTTAGTGAGGAAGGCGTACACTTTGGCTGACATCTCTGCTCAAGGAGTGGTGAGTGTGAGTGAGTGATGTGATGGGATGAGACCGGGAGAGGATCACGTTTGGGGACATGGCGGGTGTTGGTGGGATGTCCTGGTGAAGAGATGCTTTTGCTTGAAGGCTGAATATTGCTTGCACAAGGTTTTACTTTTGGTTTTGAAGTACGATTCCCTTCGGTCATATTTATTGCTAAAAAAAATTCTTGAATGCTTGGGTGATTGAAGGATAAAGAAAGGACATTTAGAGGACTAGGTGGTTATTGCTTACCTCAATGTGGGAACTCCTAATGCTATTGGTCTCTGATCTTGTGTGTAGGAGTTGTGGAACGTGTGTCCTGTACTGTTTTGAATTAATGTGCACGTCCCCTCACATCTATGAGAGGTGTGCACTTCCCCCTCACATCTATAAGAGGTGTGCACTTGCCCCTCACATCTATGGAAGGTGTGCATTTCCCTGTCACATCTATGAGAGGTGTGCATTTCCCTGTCACATCTATGAGAGGTGTGCATTTCCCTGTCACATCTATGGGAGGTGTGCATTTCCCTGTCACATCTATGGGAGGTGTGCATTTCCCTGTCACATCTATGGGAGGTGTGCATTTCCCTGTCACATCTATGGGAGGTGTGCATTTCCCTGTCACATCTATGGGAGGTGTGCATTTCCCTGTCACATCTATGGGAGGTGTGCATTTCCCTGTCACATCTATGGGAGGTGTGCATTTCCCTGTCACATCTATGGGAGGTGTGCATTTCCCCATCATGTCTGTGGTCCCCTCACATCTATGTCCACTTCACTCCGCAGATTACACTTCACTGGGTCCAGTGGTGGTGTCGCTACGCGGGCACTGCAGTTGCTATGGTAGTGTATGTCAGGGAGTGGTGGACCTACGTGGACCTCTTGAATCACAACTCACAGCTGCTGAGCGATATCCACTGCTGGGTCAAGCACCAGCAACAACACCAGCACCAGTTGGAGTGTCAACGTGGCGGTCAGGCCCAACACCAGCACCAGTTGGAGTGCCAACGTGGCGGCAGTCAGGCCCAGCTGTATCAAGGCATTGGCCAGGTTCAGCCACTGTGCAGTCATTGCCAGTCTCCGGTCACTGCGTCTGCTCCAGTCCAATTCCAGAAGAATACACCTCAACTAGAAGCATATTGTGAGTTTTGTATGTATGTATCTCTGTTGCATGTGTACACATGTGGAGAACACAGTTACTGAATAATATCATTCTTTAATTTCAATAACCCTTGATTACGTGTGTCAGGGACTTTGTTAGTTATACGTGTCTCCTGTGACATCTGTTAATTATATTTATACATGGGGGTCATTGAAGCGAAAAGGGATATAATGATATGTTACAAAATTTAATTTTCCATGCATATAAATTCAGGCCATTATAACTCCATGGCATATTCCAATGCGTAAAAAGGAAGTTGTAAAGCACCCAGGTACCTCTCAGAATATCAAATAATTTGTAAACATGTGCTGGGTCACTTCTAGCTGCAATAATCCCTTGCATTATTTAAAAATAGAGGGAACAAGTAAATAAAACCTTTCTTTAGTGAGAAAGTTGGTGGGATACAGGAATTGAAGGTAAAGGTGGTGTAAAAAGGAAGGACAAGGGTGAGTGAGAAAAATTAAATATTCGGCAAGTCTATAAGTTTACATGTGCTAAATATAGCTCAGGTCAGTATAATTTTTCTCACTTACCCCTTTTTATACCACCTTTGCCTTCATTCTTGTATCCTTCCAACTTTCTTATTAGAGAATGTTTTTATTTACTGTACCAATCAATTACAGGTTCCTCATCCTAAATCATCTTGTTTATCTGCACCACGTAATAATCAATTGACGGAGTACAGTATTAAAATGGCCCTGCATAAACTAAAAATATTTTATTAAGTGTCCAAAAAAAAGCATCTGAGCTCATAATTAGAACTCATTGTTGATTAACCGATTAACGTCGGAATATTTTTGTTTAGCTAAAGTAGAGTTGTCCATAAACAACTAATTGAGGCAGCAGAGGAATCTTAGGTAGCTGGAAGGGGTTTCAACAACATGAACTGAAGCCGTGAACATGAGTAACTTCAAATTGGTATAATTTTTCAAAGGGTCTGGAAGAATTCATTGGTAGCGGTAAACACATCTTTGACGCAGATATGCGTATCTCGGTGGTAATCAGTTAAAGATGCAATTTAATGGATGTATTTGCTGCCTTTGAGAAACTTGAGTATTGGTAATGTGCCTTCACACTCATAACAGTGCTGCCTCTGCAGTTGGGCTTTTGCATTGCAGTGAATTGTATATGTTGATTGTCACATACAAAGGGAGTTACCCTTAGGGTTCAAAGGTTATACTTCTTTCTACAGGAGTGTCCAAATTGCTATGTTATGAAGGTGTAGTTGTACGAAGTGGGTGCACACTCCTGCCTGATTTGTGCCAATTCTTTATGCACCCGCTTTCCGTACAATCATTGAATAGGATATGGTTTGCATAATCATTGGCATGAAATGACCAGGAACTACGCCACTACTTGGCACAGCTAATCCTTTGTAATTGAGTAAAGAATTGAGTAGGACCCAATCAATAATAACAGGACTCCTCTATATATATAGGTTAGACACTGAAACCGAGGGATCTACATGATTTAGAATCCCCGAGGGCCCTGGGCTGTAGCGTCCCGAGCGGTAACGAGGGTGCTACTAAGGGCCCGAGGGGATTCTAAATCACGTAGATCCCTCGGTTTCAGTGTCTAACCAATTTAGAAAATAGTAACGCGTACGTAGCAACCAATACATTATCGCGCAACGTGATAACGATAACGGGAGGTATTCTAAGTGCCAGTGGGGGGGATTCTAAGTGCCCGGGGCACTTAGAATCCCCCCCATAGGCACTTAGAGTCCCTCTCTAGGTTTCTACCACGTTTAGATACCTGCCATTGACTAATCAGATTGTGCGAATCACTTCCGCTATTGTCTAAGTATATTTAGGAGAGATTTGGACACTCCTGTGGAAAGATATTTTATATCTCCAGGGAGAGATCTATATAAGAGAGAATAATGGTGCAGTATTATTTGGAAGTAGAAAGCATTAATAATTTGTTTGTACATTATCACAATTCAAACACAGAGCATTGTGTACTATTTGGGATCGAGGCCGTAAAAACGGTTCGAACGCAATATTTTTCCAAGTTGATGGGTGCAATTAAAATGTATGCATAAAAATTCAGGCCACTGTAACTCCATGATGGACAGACTAATTTAAAGTGCGTAACAAAGAAGTTGTAGAGGACATAGGTGTCTCTTAGAATATGAAATAATTTTGAAAACTTATACATGCTTGGTCCCTTTCCACTGCCTCAATCCTACGTACATAGTTATTATATAAACAAGGGGCAATTTTTGTGGAAATTGTCCAATATACATTCTCATTTAAGTGCTGCATGCTTTCTATTATTTTCAGTTCGCAGTCTTGAAAATGTGACCCCCCTTGTGCCACAAATGTCCCCACCTGAAAATGTGACCCCCCTTGTACCACAAATGTCCCGACTACCTGATCCTGCATTGGTGCCCCAGGCCATTCCTGACAACTCTCGTGCCACTCCTCCAAGGACCATCAGAAAACCAAAGCGGGATAGTAGCACCACGCCTGCCGGCAGGTACACTCTAGGAAAGGACAACACTGAGGTGGTGGAGCAAGAGAAAGAGGTACTTGAGGAGAAGGAAGTTGCCATGACAGGAGAGGGGCAGATTTACCGTGACAATCGTAGCTGCAGCCCAAGTTTAAGTCGTGGTCGAAGGGTATCGGTGAGTATTTGTGTGTTTGTGGTAATCTACAAGATATATTTGTTACTTCCATTATTGTCATTTGTGCTGCGTTTCAGCAGAGATTTTTACTACACGTAAATCAAACTGATCGCAAATGCGTTGCTGTTTTGTGGTTAAACTTTTCTTATTGCAAATAATTCTGAATGAAAACAGTTTAATGGAGAGTGCAACAACAGTGCATGCCAGCTTTATTGGTTTAGACAGGCAATATCTGTATACATGATTTCTATACATACTGACGTTTAACCTTCATTTGTGTAGACTGCACCTGCACAAGTTTTGCAACCTCGCTACAACCTGCGTTCACGAACTCCAGCTGGTGAATCAGCACAGAACTAATTTGAATCAATTGCCACGATAATTTAATTTGATGTTGTGTGTTGTGCATGTTAGCAGGAAGGAAAAACTTTATCACTTGTGTATATATGGCCTGCTTACATAACTATTACTTGCACATCTGTCCCTCAAATAGGCTGGTAGGATGTGTTATGTTGTATTAATAGTTTTGACAGCGTTTTATAATTCTATATTGCCAGTTGATAGTATTTTTGAGGTGCCTTGAAGGAATCGTCCTTGTTGTATGACACATCAATATTTGTGTGTGCCAATGTTTCAGGGAATTTTGGGGATGGGAGGAGGGAGGAATTGAACCTGGCAAACATATAGTGAATGCTCGATCTGAATGGTAGAGGATATCTATTAATTTTGATTAAAGTACAGTACTCATTTATTTACATGGAATTGCCGTCTTAATCATTTTGCTAGTCTTAGCACTGTTCTATCATGCAACTCAGTAATACTGGTGAAAAAACCTGTGAGTACCAAGATCACTGATTCCACAACTTAATATCATGTTGTGCATAGCAATAAATGTAATATAATAATTGCACCACATTTCTACATATTTTGTAAAGATAAAAATAAAGTAATTATGGTACTCCATAGCCTTGAGCAGTTCTATTTCCAAACCATCAATATCATGTTACTGAGGTGTGATTGAATTCACTGTGATAAGCTCAGCCAGTCAGTTATTGTTGTGGTGCTGTTAAGATGGTGCTGCCCAGTCAGACTAACACATGCACAGTGATAAATGTTGCAATAATTGCTTTCCCATATGTAGATACTCATCGCTAAACCATGCAAGCGGTTCGGCGGTTTCGAAAGTGTACATTGAATTTTCTCTTCACCCTCCCATAGCACTATCGGCTGTGGTCTCCCGTGTCTAATACAAGGATGTGTTGCATTTAAACTAGATAACGAGGTTGCCATATGGCTTAACTTCTTGTACGATCTGGTGCACCACCCATTTACGCACAGTTGCAGCAGGTCATGCATCATTGATGATATTACTACTGCCTTCCTTTTTCTTAGATCAGAGCGCCCACTAGTTGCTGACAAAGCATATCACCTCCTAGAATTTTTGTAGTTCGGCGAACTGTGCACTTTAATTATTTACTAGTATCATTTGGAGCAATCTGGGAACAGAACTACAGCTTAATGTTAGTTTTGGGGGAGTTCCGGAGTGGTAATGTCACCAACGTAACTTGTACATGCAAGAGATCACATCATTAGATCTGTGACCCCCCCCCCCCCCCTACAATGTATGGTGTTCCGCATTTCAACCTACTGGACAGGTAAAGCAATTTTTCGAGGCTAGCATTGAAAAAGCATTCTTGATAGTTGATGTTGATGAAAGGGACAAGGACATTTCACGGTTTTTGTGGATTGACAATATCAACAATGGGCTGCCCACACTTGAAGTATTGCGGTTTGCATGCAAGATAGAAATTCAGGGTTTCCTCCAGGCCATTGCTCCTAAACGCAACTGTTAGACACCATTTGGAGCAATACAGATTGATAAATCCTGTCTTTGTAGACAAATTTGTTATATGGTGCTGCTGATGATGACGAAGCTTTCAAGCTGTATCTAGGAGTGGTTAAGGCAGTGTGGATTTTAATATCTTCAAAGGTTTCTCACCAACTCACGAGAGTTGCAAGCCAGAATTGTTATGAACATCCTGAAGTAACCATACAACTATAGTAGAGCCAAAAGAACTCTCCTATGCTAAGTGCACCCTTGGTAACTGCCCCACCTGTCAGTACCGATGAAGTGAAGGTTCTATGTCTTTGCATGCTGGAATCATAGCGATGACACACTGTGTTTTGATATTCGGCAGATCTGCATGTTCGCTTTCTTTGGAATTAGAACCCACTAAGCGAGCTGTTGTAGGAATTGCTTCAAGAATCACTTGAGATTTTGGCACCAATCAGAGATCATATGCATGCTTCAAGAACTCTGCACTGATAAGTTGGATTGGGATTAGGGGAATTATTGGCCAGTTATACCTCAGTTGCCTAAAGTGCACAAATTTGGAAAAGGCCATTCCATGAAAAGGCGTCTCAAGAGGGTTATTGGACAAGGAAGACTGTTATATGAAGAGCTCTTAACAGTTGTGAGCGAAGTTATACTAAATTCAACACCTTTAATGTATCCAGTGCTCTTCCACAAGTCTTTAAGGGAGGAGCATGCAGTACATCATCATGGCTGACATCGCCTCCTCTAGAAGAGTACCATTTTGTCTCCACATGAATTTAGTGATGGTTTCACAGGACATTTGTGGCCTGTGATACAGAGGCATAATTAGAACTGCTTGGGAGACATGTTCATGGCCACCTGTGATAATAGCTCAGTGGTAGATCGTCAGTAATGTTACCCCCTTCGTTGTTTCAGTTGAGAGTCTCCTATCCAGAGGGGGCATACCATTTTATCAAGGGCATAGCTTCCAGCCTTACGACGAAATGGGGAAAGGATTAGTTGATTTTTCAAAACCAAACTGTCACTTTCAATCCCAAGACTTAAGGATCTATAGTGATATGGCGAAATGATCTGGAACTTGGCAATAGTAGCATCAGCACTTCCTTCTCACTATCAAGACACTATATTGCAGTCCTAATTTATTGTTATTGTTTTTGCATGTAATGTTGGGGTGTGTTAAATTTTCCATTTTGCATCAAAGTAATAAGTGATCCACAGTATAGCGAAATTCAATACTATATCCTGCTGGTTTATACTAGTAGATGTAGGCTGCGGATTGATGACGTGCGTATGTGCATAATATTAGGAGTAGAGCTACGGCGCCGCAGGCGCCTCGTTCATGCAGTAAAAGATGGCGTTCATTAAGGAGAGGGGAGTTTCAATGAAGAGTGTCGGGAGGGAGGGACGGGTGCAATTTGAGCGCGGATTGGGAGAGGGGGTGAAAAGTTGAAGGGCGTAGCGGGCCTTCGGTCCCCCCAAAACCCAAAGCCAGAAGCCCAAATAATATATCCTAACGTCGCATCTCTGCTCTCTTTATGATAGCTGCCCAGTCCGGACGGAAAACTAGTTTCATATTTGGAATGGCCTAATTTGTTTTTATAACACACGGTACATGAAAGAAAAATGTGAACGGCTGGGAGAAAAACGATGTTATCCTGTCTTGTGCGTATACCGCTGCAGGCCAGAGCCGCGCTGTTTTCGTAATGCATCCGCAGGTAGCTCTCGTCGCAGTGAATGGTTGATGTGCTATAAGAATTCCATTTTTTACATAAAACTAATAACGCGCGACACTTTTTATTGTTCTGTTGCATGCAGTAGATTCCGTGAAACATGTTTATTTCATCATGACTAACCGCGCGTAGGCACAACGTAATATTATCGATTTGGCATTTTACGCTGCGTGGGTGGTGACTTACATGTAATTGCGGAATCAAGCCTATGAATTAACATTGTTCCCGCGCGCTATAAACGTCAGGTCATACCGCGCGCACACAGTACTGATTCCTTGGAGCGACGAGAGCTACCTGGAGGGGATGCATTGCGGAAACAGATCAGTGCTGTATTTTGCACGCCGCCTGCTAATGTTCGTGATTGCGGCTCTGGCCTGCAGCGGTAAGGTTGCCGGGGGGGAGGTTCGATCTGGTGCACCAATCCATGCATTTATACGCGCAGTTGCAGGAGACGCACAGATCATCATTGGACCTTCAAACCAGGCGATCCCCTTGGGAGGGACGGCTGTGTTCAACTGCTCGCTCGCCTGCACTTCGTCACCTACGCCCGTCACGTGGTACATGACGTTCCCGTCGAACGGGCGTACCTTGGCGGTGTCCCAGTACACCCAGGTCAAGTTAATCAACGACGTCGACGTCTCCAGGGCCAGCATCGACGGATGCTCGCAGGGCGGGTACCGCGTGGAGCAGTTGATCATCACTAGGCCAAGTGCAGCCCTGAACCTGATGCCCGTTCAGTGCTCAACGCTGTGCTTTGAAGGGGACTGCGCCTGTAGTACCGTCCAGGTTTTCTTCAGCAAGTTTGCAGTTCTGCAGATCAATGGTACGGATATATGCACGTGGTTTGCTTCTTTCCTTAATTCATCGCGCGCCTCCTTCCCTCCCATCCTTCTTCTCACGCACCCGCCGACAGTTCCACCTCTGGCAACCAGTGCTGGAGTAAGCCCCATTACTCCCAGCAGCGTGGCTCCCTGCCTACCACCACAAGGTACACGGGCCTTGCATGCGGCTTGGTATAGCTCATTGTGTTCATAGCCTTCCCTTACCTCCCCTCCCTCCTCTGCTTCCTCCCCTCACCCTAACGTACCAAGATATTGTCACCACTGCTAATATGTATACAGAAGTGAAGTTCATCACCGTGACGCAAACTGCAACGGCGCCACTTCCGACACCTGTAGTGTAATAACGTTCCAATTAACGTGTAGTGGACTGTGCATGACTTATCTGTTTCAATGTTTAAAAATATTTCTGTGCAACACGATTTGCATGTGTACTGATCTTTTCACTTATCTGGTGCGATGAAATGCAATCCAATATGGAACCTTAATGGTCCATAAAAAGAAATGATTAAAGTAATGTATATTCACAAGTACACAATGTGCATACCGGCCGTTCTTTCACACACACACACACACACACACACACACACACACACACACACACACACACACACACACATGCACACACATGCACACGCACGCACACACGCATACACACATGCATGTACATGCATTTATGTACTCACATAAGCACACATGTACATCCTTTCATGTACACACATAAGCACACGTGTACATTCACACACTCACCTCATCGCAGACATATCCGTTATTATACAACCACATACCTTTGATCAGTTAGTGGTTAGCCTCAGGCATTATGGACTATTTCTACAGTAACATTTTTTGGGTAAGTCATTGTCTATGTAAGGCATGTTTGATGTTAAACATGGTTGTGGCCATCAACAAAGTGGCGGGAAACCTAAGGCACACAGTTATAAAAACCGCACCAATCTAAGATCAACTTACCTTTCATGTACAGGCCAATGAAACTATGGATTATCATTTGTGTGTGTGTTTATGTGTGTGTGTGTGTGTGTGTGTGTGTGTGTGTGTGTGTGTGTGTGTGTGTGTGTGTGTGTGTCTCTGTTGGGGTACAGCCATATGTGGTATTGGTTGGGAAGGGGAGGAGGGTGGGTACAGGTGCACATGTGAGCATGCTCGCTTTTTAAATACAATAGATTGATTTACACACTTGGGGGCATAACCTATTTTGGTGTTGTGGGGGAGGATCTCTTTGAGCTGATATACCAATTCTTTGTGGCATGTTAAACATGCAAACATTGATTCCCTTGAGATAGCTGGTCAGCCTGCTCTGTTACTACACATCCTAGGGAGGCATATACAGAGACCCCCCCCCCACCCCCTCCTCTAGGTACTGCTACCAGGTGTGCCTCCATTGTTTTGGTAATGGCTTGAGACTTGGCTGGATTATCCGTTGAGCCATGTGCACACATCTGTTGGTAATAATGTGAATGACCTGGAGGGAGTGGTGAGCACGTATGGGCAAGCCCACAGATATGTGAAGGATTGGCTAACACATTTTGGCACTCTAGGAAATAAGCAGATGCTCAGTCATTGTGCCTCTTGTCCCAGCACACCTAATCTTATACATCCTCCTCCCTCTTCATACCCACGTCCTCCCCTTTCATATCCACCTCCTCCCCATCAGTCATCGTCTCCTGGTAAAAACATTGGTTTTAGTAAGCAAACTTGGTAGAAGGATATTAATGATGCTTGTAATATTATTTTCAAACAGAAAAGGGCAATTAATTATTTCATACTGAAGTCACTATCGTCCTCCACCAGCACAATTAATGGAGCATCCTCTTTCTTCTTCATATCCACCTCCTCCCCTCCATACCTACCTCCTCCCCTTCATACCCACCTCCTCCCTTAATACCCACCTCCTCTCTTCATACCCACCTCCTCCCTTCATACCCACCTCCTCCCTTCATACCCACCTCTTCATACCCACCTCCTCCCTTCATACCCACCTCCCCTTCATACCCAGTCTCCCTTCATACCCACTTCCTCCCTTCATACCCACTTCCTCCCTTTCATACCCACCTCCTCCCCTTCATACCCACCTCCTCCCCATCATACCACCTCCTCCCCTTTCATACCCACTTCCTCCCCTTCATACCCACCTCCTCCCCTTCATACCCATTCCTCCCTTCATACCCACCTCCTTCTCCTCATACCCACCTCTCCTTCATAATCACCTCCTCCTTTCATGACCACCTCCTCCATTTATAACCATGAAAAGTAGGCTGGTTAGGTGGTCACAAAAGCTCCAATGGTTGGGTAATGGACCACCTGTGGTGGTGGAATGCTCACAGCCCATATGCATTGATGCACTCCTAGCCATAGTGTGTTTTTTGCCATGGCAACAGACTTCCTGCCAAGTGTCACATAGTGATTATATAGTTTACCACATCCTTTGTCTCTTTAAATGCATGCTATTACCTTTTGTCCAAGAGTACATTGTAGTCTGTATGATGCATATGCTTGCAGAAGTGAAGCTACACCAATGAAATAAATGGAAGGGTATGTACAGAGGTGGGGTGTTAACATGAAGAAATGAATAGAGGACAGAAAAGGTTCCTTGGTTGAAATGGAAATTCATACACATTTAAACGGCTTGTTTGTTTGTTGTTTTTTTTTTGTTTGCTTTGTTAGTTTGTTCATTGGTGATACATATACGATGTACAGGTTATGAAGGGATCATACCCTAACATTGATGGTACATACATAATTTGTGTAGTAAATCTGGGCGTAGGTCATGGCAAAGTTATGGTTCTAAAAGGGACAAGAGGATTAAGAGAGGAGGAAGAGACGAGACAAAGTGTTAGGAGAATGTTGATGGAGCAGGAGACGTACTGTGACACTACCCTAACAGATGATCAAAGGATGCTTGTCTTGTCCCCACGCCAGGCATGTCAACAATGATATGCACACTAGCTGCTGTGCAATCCAGTGATTGATGATTAACTAGCTGTCAACATACCTGTGAGAACAGTTAGAATTTCAATTCTGTGGGAATACTATGTGGCTAATGAGGTGCCATCAACTTACATGTTGTAATGATAGCCAGTGTTAAATTTTGATCTGAAGTGGAGGGATGCAATTGGGGTGGGTGGGGTGCACTAAATAGATGAGCGTTCATCTGGATTCCCTTCTGACCACACTGGTTAGCGAAAACAGATGGGGAAAGGGCTGTTCATTCAAGTCATGGAATGTTCCGTAGCTATAGGATTCCTCTATAAATGTACCGATACTTACGACGGTAACTCGTACCTAGAGATACGTGGAATTCTAACCCGACGGGTTAATTTTGGCGAATTTAGTACATACGGCGAAGAAATCGAAAAATCGAATAGCTAGTGTGGAGAGAAATGGTGTGATAACACGTGTACGAGATTTGAAAAGAAATCGTTGTACGATTGCATTGATTTACGTAACCTCGGACGACCAATTTTACTGGACACAATTCTTTATGGGGCGTCTCCAAACTGTTTTGGAAAAGATAACGTCGTTGTGACGTTTCATTATAACCCCCCCCCCCCCCCCCCCCCCATAACGTCATTGATATCGAAGGTTGTGTGAGTTCGGACGCCATTTTTTTTTGTTCAGTACATTTGAAAGGCCTGACACCCCCCCCCCCCCCCCCCCCCCCCACCGAACGTCAAGATGACGTCATCTTTTCCAAAATAGTTTGGAGACGCCCCCTTACACAATAAAAAAGCAATCTCCACCGTTATACTTTTAGGCATAGTTTGCGCAATAAGAAGCAATTAATCCCAATCGCTCCACCGGCGTTATACGTTGGGACATGCATAGTTGGCATGCATGCATTGCATGACTACGTGCATGCGTATTCGTTCTCATGCCATAGTTGGGTATAAGCTAGTGATGCTTGCCTTTCCATCGGCACATTTTTTTTGGTCAATGCTGCTGTAGGATAGGGACGGAAACAATATAGACCTAAAAAGTTAATTTAATCATAATTATAGTGCATGTGCTTTCTATTGTATATGCTAGCTTGCGTGTTATGATGTTACGCATGCAAGGCCGCCAGCACTAGCTGCAAGTGGAGCTTCAAGGAGGATATTTCCATGCATTGCCGGTACAGAGAAATTTAAAGCCATGAATGCCACGTTTCTCATAGTGATGTCACCCCATGCCACATGCCATGATGTCACCCCATGCCACATATTGGCGTACAGTGCCAAGGCTACATTATGCACTGATTATTATGGAAGTCCTGTAAAGTTTTTTTGAAATTTGTTAACAATATTTTTCAATTCCCCCTTTTCAGTTGTATGCATTATTCAAAAATGGTGTCCATTTCGTTATCGGAAAATGGTCCTTGTAATCTTACGTTTCAAACGCGAGCTGTATGAATTTCTGACGTAGCGAACACCATAGGCATAGAACTTGGGGTCGGATGCGGTAAGGCCATAGCTACGGTGCTGCATATGTTCATGATTTTTCGTTCTTCTTGCACACGCGTTGCATGATAAGTGGAAAGGAATAAATTAAACGACCATTTATTTACTCAATTTGAATACCTAATTACTTCTCGTCATCGACACCATGTACGCACAGCACAAAATCCCGCTAGAATTAACTACATTCTGATATAATTGTTTACAGACTGTATCAGAATAGTCTTGATTTCCAGATGATTCCACGCATTTTTTGTGGCGGAACGTATAACGACCCCACGTCTATATAATTCCTAAAGTCTCCCCCGCATGCACGACTGAACACTTTCTTGAGCCTTGCATCTAACTTTGCATGTAATTGTGCATGCCGTTGGTGTATATTTGTTTTCACCGTTTTCACGTTTTAATTTTCATGCAGTACGTTTTGTTCCTTGCCAATATATACTATATTACGTTTGCATCAATTGTTGAAGCTAGTAAACCACCCAACACAACGGAACACATATAAAAACATGTTGAAGAAAAAAAAAGGTTGTTGGACTGGTCTAAATGGACTCCTGATTTCAAAACAGACGAGTTGAAAGGATTATTATTAATAGTTGGGCTGCAAGTAATAATTCAAACCACTAAGTGAAGTGACTGGATGGGTAAGGGCGAGGTTGGAGTTTGCTATACTAAGAGCCACAAGTCTGTGTATAAGAGGAAGTAGAGTGAAATGGAGGAGTGCTATACACATAGATGATGGGGCTGTACTACCAACATCAGCTTATGAGTAGAATTTGTATGTGCTATTATGTGTGTGCATGTGCTTGATATGTTTATTTGTATATATGTATTAAGTATTGTTATAATTGTAATGTTACATGTACTTTGAAATTCATACCATCCAATTTCAAGTGTAATGTTAGAAAAATTATGCGGTAGAAGTCATGAATAATTATTTGCTTGGTTACAAAAATAGAAAGCTTGCTGCGATTACGTAATATTCGGTAAGAAATTCAGGCAATCAAATACTAGTGATTGCTTACCGCACGAGGGATTGGAAACGGGCCCAATTAACACCAATCAACAGGTTCCGTCCTCGTAGAGCAATGAATAATATTGAAGTAGGACATGGATAAAATTAGCATCTTGGAAAACAGTCAATGGTATTGACACACGAGCTGTTTCGTCATGTGTAGTGAATATCTCCTTTCGCGAGCTTTCCAATCTCCTCTTCAGGTGTTTCATATGTACCGACGTTCCGTCATCTGCGTAACGAAAGCCCCAGTTTGTCATTGTAAGGTAATGCTTACGCCCCCAATGGTGTTTCAAAATACTTCAATAAAAAATTCAACATAAGAGTGTCAGTGGCCATTCGACAATCGCTATTCCGAATAGAAACCAGTTTTCTATACGATACAATAACCGATAAACTCTTAAATAGAAGGTTTTTGCGCGTCGCACAAAAAACCATGTTAAAAAGAAAGGTTTTATATAGGTGTATAAAAGGCGAAAACTGGTCATTCCACATAGATCGAACGTGTGCACATATATATATATATATAAGACCAGCTCAGGTTTTTAAACTCAACACCGATTTTTAAAACGTCGTACAAGTGATGAAATTACGATGCGGATTAAAAAAAAAAAAAAAAACGGATGAAGTAAAAAAGCGCCTTTAAAAGCACATAGAACTCAACCCTACCCTGATAAAAATATAAACAGCTTCAAACGTTCACTGGATATCGACTACTACAAAAAGGTCGGCACGCAGTGACCTCATCAAAGGTGTTATCCATCCCAACGACGACGGGCCGTTACATTCTGTGGAGCACGTGATCCGTCCCAAATCCCTCTACCCTACAATCTACGTTTAGCTGTACTGAATAACCGGTAAACGGTATTCCGTAAGGATAAATCTTACGGACAATTGATCTAGGATGTTGCCCTGAAAGAAGCGAATGTCGGCAAAGAGCTGATTCAGATACTCGAGAATGTCTTTAACTTGTTAGTCTTTAATTGCTTAATAATTTGTGGTATAGAGCAAATTAGCCACACGCCAGTGTCAAATTGCGTCGTTTGGCTGATTGAGAGGCAGCTGGATATATTGCCTCTCTTGAATAGACTCTTAGCAGTTCAACTCCATGCATTGTTCAAATCTATTGAGATATAAGACACTTAGCAAACCTAAAAGTACACATTGACAGGCTACTTATATAATACTCTAATATGGAATTCATGCATGCATGCACGTGGACAGCAACATGTCCAGCTCTTCTTTTCTATAATTACCGCTCTCTGTAAACGTCTTGCTCTGATACATGGGCTATATGTGACTCGGCTGTAAGAAACCTTAATCCACGCGCTCGGTCTCCGGCTTAAATTTCGCTAAAGTGAACAATGATATTTTTGATGTGGTACAGTGCTGTTTGTGCGGCAGACATGTTTTATAAAATGCCAATTGCAACTTTAGAATGTCAATACTGCATGAGAGAACATGCACGTGCATGTATAAAGTAGACTATGTAGGTATGCATGTAGATACGTACTTTACGATCCAATTCATTTCTGATCGGTTATTAGGACGCCTTTCTTGGCTATACTTTCAATCCATACTCATATGCATGCTTGTAGTACCACATGCACGTAGCGCTGCTATCAGTTTCACATTATACGGTCAGAAACCGCGAACGAAGTCCGGTATAAATGTGAACGGGAACACATCGACTGCATCGCAACTTTTACCCTGCGGTGCAATGCGGGGGAAGCCATTCATGCACACAAACATATCCGCATTGCATACATGTACGTATATAAAAGAAGACGAGCGTCTGAACGCTATATCCAATAATATATATCCGAAAAGGTATTATGGCGTGCTATGGGCGGCGAGCTCTCACAGTACTGGTAATCATTATCCAGAGCAGCAGGGAATACGGTAAGGAGGTGCACGGGGGTTAACTCATTCTATTAATTTAGTCATCTCTTATCCCTGGCCGCACATGCAGGTTACAGCGCCCAGATCATTAAGGCTCCTACCAGCCAATATGTCGAACCTGACGACACGGCGGTGTTCAATTGCTCAATTTCGTGTTCGCCACGGCTGCCTGTAACGTGGTATTTGACTCTGCCAACGAACGGACGGACGGTGCCCGTCTCCCAGTACACGTCGCTCACCCAGGTCAAAAACATCTATGGAATCGAGGTATCCAGAGGGACGGTTAATGACTGTTCCCAAGGTGGATACCTGGTGGAGCAGCTGTTCGTGAAGGCCAAACAACAGTTCCACCTCATGCCGGTCCAGTGTTCAACCGTCTGCTTTAGCGACGAGTGCTCCTGCAGCGACTCCCAGGTACAATTTAGCAAAATCGGAATCCTCAGTATTGGTAGGTACCTATATATACAATTACAGCTCCGTGCATGTTGCGCTTGAGCGCAAAAAAAAAAAAAAAAAAATTTGCCATGACTAACAACGATAAATATATTTGTATACGCAGACCTCGCTAACGACATGGTTATATCGCCTGTATCACCTAGCGCGACTCGGTCTCTTGCCTACGATTCTCGGTCACCTTCTGGTACGTATATCTGTATACGAATCATATTTAATAACTTGATGATACATGATGGATGTTGTGTTTCTTCCGCCCCCTCCCCCCCCCCCCCCCCCCCAAAATTACCCCATGCAGCACCTATGTGCAGCACCTACGCCACTACGACCGTGACCGTCACGTATGAACCCACACCAACGCCCAAAGCCCGCTAAGAAGGCATGCCGTGCCTATAGTGTTTAATTATTATGAATATGTTGTGCCAGATATATTAAGCATAATATGGACCTGATGACTTACAAATTTCTTCATGTTCAATTAAAGAAATGGCAATGCAATTAAGCCATAATTGATATTCAATTACAACAAAGACATGCATATACATGCACTGAATCATACGCATGCAGAACAGCCGCGGGTAGTAGTGTCACGGCAAAAGTGGTCCTACCAAAAAGTGGTCCGGCGGACCACTTTTGGTCGCCAAAATTGGTCCGGCCGGACCATTCTTGGTCGCCAAAAATGGTCCGGCCGCACTATATTTGTCCGCCAAAAGTGGTCCTGCCTTGCCAAAAACGGTCCGCCATTCGATCACTGAATAACAATACATGCAATGTGTGTCCAAGCTTTTCTTTTTCAGCTGCATGGATACTTACAACGTTATAATTGTAAGTTTCTTTCGAGGCGCCACGTACACATGCAAGTAAAAAAGGGAGAGTGATGAATTATATAACGCTTGCGTGCTAGGGTAGCGTCAGGTATAGTGGGGGGTAGTGTTCGCGACATTTCCTTTCAAACGGTTAACTTGGTTAGCAATGTTGTGTTACAATCCACCTACCATACGCTACGTAACAACGAAATACAGGGGGGTGGCGAACACTGCAACCATGCTGACGTGGCGAAAGGCCAACCGCACTGGCGACTATATACCAGAAATCCGCTTAATTGGATAAAACAGTTGTTTTCCCTCTTACGGAGCACGTTTTTGAATAAAAAACGCTGTATTATCTCTTGGAATCAGGTATGTTTATATAATTATCCCTTCTGTTTGCTGTATATTCAAGACAACCGACATCAGTGCTCGCGGGTGGCGAACACTACCTACGCTACCCTACGCTGAGGCTACGCTTGCACCCACAGGGTACACATTTCTTACCAAGCACTCATATGCTTCTTCTACTAGGTTCCCATCTTTGGCATCTCTCTCTTCACTTGAATAATCCATTTTCACATAGAATAAGACTAATCTCCACGTGTACGAGGTATTTATGTGCCCGGACCAATTTTGGATTAACCGGATGGATATTCGGTCCGGCCGGACCACTTTTGGTCGCCAAAATTGGTCCGGCCGGACCGATTTTCCCACCGGACCAAATTTTTCGTGACACAGTGCACGTACAGCAGAAGAAAATTTAAAGTGAAACCACTTCGTGCATAAATCACTTGAGCAGAATTTTTATTCACTTAAAAAAAAAAATTGCATGCAATCATGCAATTGAGGCGCTCTATAATGTTTTAAAAGCCTGTGTAATCAGTGTTACAATACATTTCTTCCGACCCAAAACTACTGGTTCTGGAACGGGGTCAATTTTATTCAAGTTTGTTCATGGATGCTTTGGATGTATGGTGTCATACACTTACTGGGGGGCATGCATATGCATGCCGTAATCTGTGGCACTCGCTCTGAAAAATGCCTATTGGCCTGACTACACTGGTACACCCCAACCTCCCATTGACCCCACCTCCCTGGGACAGAGCTGGTTTGTAGCCCACAGTCTGTCACTGCACAATGGAAGCCACGAGAACCGACTCCACGCTCCCACGTGATGCCCACGTCCAGTAGTTCAATAAAATTCCCGACGCACACAATAATTATACAATCAATACACTTGTATACACGTTCAGTTTTTTAATGCGCATGCCCGTAGGTCTGGGCTCTCACACACCCATTGTTGATATTTTATTGCTGCAAGTAGTCTTTCTTAATCATTACCACAATGTTTACCACTATATTTCCAAAGTGAACTGCATGCAATGCCAACTTCCTCACCCACATTACTATGGCTGGTCCTTTTACCATTACAGTCACCATTAAATGGCTCCAAAACATCTGCAAAGTGTAATATTATTGTATTATAAAAGGAAGAAGAAAAAAAAAGCATGGTGTTAAAAAATAACAATCTCACGATTCCTATTCTATTTCAATCACCTTACAACCATGCAAGGAAGCCTCAGTGTGGCTGCTAATTCTCTCTATATGTGGTTTTAAAAAATCACCTTCTGAAAAATTTGTAACTTTCATTTGGTTATCAAATTTAATTTCCAGTTTCAAGGCATATTGGCTTGGATGAGCATAAGATCTTATATTCTTCTGTGCTTTAGCACTGTCTGCAGAATGCACCTCTGACCAGTATTACACTAGCACCCACCAGCTCCAGCTCACACAATAACAGCAAATACAAACCAGGTTACCCCACTGACACACTAGCACACACTAACAGCGAATAGCCGTCCAACCCACCTAACCTAGACATCGTTTAATTTACACACACACACGCATGCACGCGCGCGCACACACACAGACACACACACACATGCACACACACACACACACACGCACACACGCACACACACACACACACACACACACACACACACACACACACACACACACACACACACACACACACACACACACACACACACACACACACACACACACACACACACACACCAATAGCTCTAAACACCAGCACACACTCGAACTGTGAACATACCAGTGAACACTACAAGTCCCACATACAGGGATCCTTTGAGGAAAAACCTTCGAGGGGAATTTAGAAATTTGTTGCTAAGACAACTCCGAGGGTTGTATCACTTATTGTCAAGGAGGGGCAACAATATGGCAAATTCCCCTATCCATGCACACCACATACACCAATCCATACATCAACCCATATGCACATCAACGGCATGCACAGCTAGTTTGAAGAGTGCATGAGTGAAACTGTTACATCCTCAAGCAATTCAGTGTCCTATTACAATGTGGTTCAGCGACATCAGTAACCAGGCCCTAAGTAGTTAATCATGCATGCAATTTTGTCTTCGAGATGCCATGACTCCATCATAGAAAAGTTCGTGAAGAAACGATAACGATAACAAAAGCAAATATCAGAACAACGGTGCACTGATAAAATGGGAAGTATTTAAAAACAGTACATAAATCTATAGCGTTTCTCGAAGACGACCGCAGGGGATTGAAAACCCTCCGCAACGGCTTCCATCCTGAGCTTCCATAAACACCTTCATCTCAACATAGTCGCCATCGGGAGTGTGACGGGCTCGCTCTGTGCACATTGGGAGAGGAGGGACATCGACCGCCTCCTTCGTTTGTGCTGGGTGCACAAATTGGGTGCAGGAGGTGCTTTTAAATGCTCTAATGCCTCCCTTGTCTTCACCCTCTATTACGCATGGCTTGCTCTGGGGCTGATCATGACAATCGCTTATGTGTTCATATATGGGCTCTGAAGCTGGAAGCGAGCGAATGAACGAATCCGATTTTGATATTGGCTGTTCTTGGTAGTAGTGGTCTGTAATCGATTCCCGTTTCATTCTCTTGGCTAGATATGAAAGGTGTTGTAAATAAATCACTTCTTTTATATCCCCCCAACCCCCACCTCACCCCCTCCTCGTTCCTTGAACCATACATGCAGGCTTTAATTTGTTGGCATACCTTTTTTAAATCTGAATAAGATGATAACAAGTATCGCCATAAGTACGATTAAAAGTAGCACACTTGACGGTGCAACGATCGCACCAACCAGAAGTCCTGAATGCAATCAACGAATCAAATATTCATCACAGTTTTATCTAACCTGAATACCTCCGTACGCACCTACATGCACACATTAGCAAACATATAGTCTCGTACCCAGACACCACACATCGCGCATGCGCATTTGTATCAAATTATTGCGTCCGTCATTCGCAAAGGTCTATGCTTTAAAACTACCATGTAGGCCTAATGCATGCATCAGTGTCGTACATGTACCCGCATAATTGAACTTACGTGTCTGCAATTCTCCTGCATCTAGTCATATATAGGATAAAGAAAGAAATTATCGGTGCACCAATATTGCAGTATTTGCGGTACTTCAAACTATATAGCAGTTTGTTTTGTAAATAGTAAAACTACATTTCTAATTTCTGCAGGCTGTTATAGTACAAATAAATATGAATAACTATACATATTTGCGTGCACGTGTGTTATCATTTCTCACCATCAATTAGGCTGACATTCATTGGTATCAGCGTCGGTGAAATATCTGTAAATTGAAAGTACGAGTAAATGCTTTAACTTCCAATTCACCTTTCTCATACACACTACTAACATTGGTTCAACATACTGAAAGTGGCAATAGCCTGGAGACTGGTAAAGCCGATGGAACCGACTCCAAGGATGGCATAGTACGCTCTCTTTTCACGGATAGCTACTCTAAGAGGGATTGCTATTTCAACGTAATCCCCCTTTCCGTACGCGCGATTGACGGACACAGCCGCCACCTGAGTCCCGGCTAAAATATCGCTAATTGTGACGTCATACTTAGCGACCTGATAAGAGCACATGACTGGTGGCTGAAGTGGTGGTGGGGGGGGGGGGGGGGGGGGGGGAGTATTAGCGTAAGTGTGTATCATACGCTTTTTTTACAAAAAAAAAAAAAGGCCATACCTGAACACGAACGGTGACCACTGTGGTGCCGTCATTATTGTAGCGCACAGAGGTAGATAGCTTTACGGTGCCATTTTGGTCCGCCCATCTTATTGCTGTACATGGTCAATGCACAGTGGGAAGTCAGTTCATGGCTTTACTGATGCGACAAACATATCAATTTGTCGCGTACTGCTTCGCAGCGTGAAATTAAAATTGGCACGCATCCCCCATGCAATACATTCACTTTGTTACAAATTGCTCACCAATAGGAAACCCTCCACTGACTGGAGTCACGCGACTCTCTCCCACCACATTTGTCGCCGAAATGTCAAAAAATAGTTCCGCGCATTCTCCGGGCACCGCGTTTGCATCCTTTATAACCGAAATGGCATTGACAGAAGGACCAACGGTCCAATTCGTCCACTGCTCGCCGCTCGAGTTGTACAGTCGGATAGTGTAGTTGAGTATGTCCGCCACTGTGATCCACGTGAATGGCCTCTCCCACGAGATCCGAAGCGCGGTGGTATTGAACACAGCAAGAGTCGGCATGGGTGGCAGAGGCGGGCCTGCATGCAACGCACAACCAACAAGAAATTAGTACCGCAACCGGCAACACACGAGTATACGATGCATAACTCCCACGCATGCACCGCTATATTTCCGCCCATGCATGCTTCCCTCCGCATACATGCAAAGCTCTCACCGGCTATGACCAATAGGGCAACTGGACTGGTGTCGACGGAGCTCGTGTAGGCAAAGCATTGAATACGAGTGGCGTTGTTCTCGGGCCGCCCCTCCACCTGCAACGTCAGCACCGTCGTTGTCTCGAAGGTATCTGGATCAATGTTCTCCTCATGCGTGTTGCTGGTCCCTCTTGGCCACGCCCAAACGCTTTGATTTCCATTGATCTTCCACTGCGCTTGGTTTTTGGCGGTGCAGCTGAAGCTTGCGATCATTCCGGGGAGTATAGTCTGCGTTACGGGGGCTTGAAGTATTGCTGTCGTACGTACGTGCATGTATAAAATGTTTTACATAGCGCGTGCACAGTAATGGCATGTTTATGTATAGGCGCACTACAATAGATATCCCTGGGGACGAGACATGGATGCATGTGAGCCATTCTTACTGGAATATTTGCATGGATGTAGTTATTAAAAAAATTATTTAAAGGTCGCTAATTATTCTCACTAGGTTCTAAAAATAAAAAATAAAACATTTATGTTCCAAGACCAACAAATTTGATGGAATCTCAGTTTTTACAACGTAGTTAGCTTTTTGAACAACGATGCATGCTACGACTGTATAGGTAGCTGATTCTATTACAACCAGAGCCCGAAAGCATATGCACGGGGCCATTGTATAACACTGCTGCATGCGTGCATATTATCATGTGGGAATTGCAAAAGCGAACTTACGTTGTCCATACGGACAGGGCATCAATGCTTGAAGTAATATTAGGCAAGCTATACGTTCCAATGAGTTGATCATCCTTTGTTCTAACACTCCGAGTGGTACACAGAATTGCACGTTGCCTTGTATATCCATCGGCAACATGACCATGTTTGCACACGAATAAATGTTATGCGTCAGTAACGACAAATGTACGCTTACCTGCGGGAATTACACTTGCTATTTGCACTGCTCCCCACGAATAACAAAGAGCTAGTGTCACCAAATGACTTACCCTTTTTATGCCAGATGAACGCAAGGTTTGGTTTACCCTTGTGACGCCTATTCAAAGCTAATTGTTACACCTGGCAGCGATAAGTTGCGGTACATCCAGTAGGCGGAGTGCAATCCCTTTATACCCAAATCAGTGTGTATTTATGCATTTGGCTCCGCTGAGTCTGCGCACTGTTGATTCACACGCAATCAATTCGAGGTGTGCCCTAACAGCATGTTGCCTGACACGCCAGCTTGTCTTTATATTTGTACGTGTCAAACAGAGTACTATCCGAGAAAGCAGATCGACATGTTTTACATTCATAACTCATTAGTGCGATAACGCCGTAGTTCAGTAATGGTCCGGATTTGCTGACGCGAACATGCATGTTGGTGCATTAATTAAGGCAAGCCGGTCCTGTGGAGTACACGGTTACGCAGAGCTAGATGGTGCACGCATCTAGCTTGTCCATGAATTGCCATGTATGTATATATCAATGCATGCATGCATGCTACAGCTATACGCCCCGCACATGTGATGCTATGGTTGCCATGACACTGTCCCTCCCTTCCTTCTTTCTCATTGGGATGTTGCGGCAGTGTGCAGCAATTATAAACGTTAGCTACGACAGCATGCTCTACTTTGTCCCAATCTCCGGCATCAAGTGAATAAAATTATGTTCATTTAGTTTAAAGCATCACGTTGCTGTTAAGGCAACATGCTCGGCTGTTTGCGACCCATCAAATCAATGATTGATAATGAGACCTATTATACGCCCTGAAATATTGAAACGTTGAATGTATGCGTTATTGTACCGAGATTATAGAATAGAAATACAATTTTTCTATCCATATAAATTACGTGTACAGCTTAGTCTACAATTAATAAATTTTTTCCCCCTATCTTAATATGTAATAAACCAACCACAATTAAACACACTTACACACTAGAAAGATCAGCGAAGGAAGGTAGTGTTTCTTTGATAAAGGCTGCATTTCCTCATTGCATAGCCAGTAAAAGGCGGTTTTATTATACAGGAATGTTTGTAGATACAACTACAACACACACACACACACACACACACACACACACACACACACACACACACACACACACACACACACACACACACACACACACACACACACACACACACACACACACACACATGCGCACACACACACATGCACATCACACACTCACACACGTGCACACAAATAGAGTCACGAGGGCAAGGAGCTCCCTTGCTAGGATGGCTCTGCATGGCAATGGACCTGACCAAGGTGATATTCAGCCTGTTGTAAATGTCTGCCAAGAAGGAAGGTTTGGGAAAGGACATGCTGATGGCAAGGTGGGATCCCAACCTAGAGAAGGGGAGACTCCTTACCACAGTTGTAGAAAGTCACAACATCTATAAGGAAATGCATGTCTGCCCCAATTTCTGATATTTGAAACCATTGGTGAGTAGCTTGCGGTATCTGATGTTGCAAGATTCTGCACCAACATGGCTGGGCAGAGTGACGATGTTATTGTGAGCTGCAGGCTTGCCTCTGTCCCACCCATCAATGGTAACATCTGAAGGTCTGTTTATTAAGTTATTATTATTTTCAGCATGCATTAGCTGTATAGCACTCTCTAGTAGAGAACATGTACCTGGCTGGATCTTATATCAACAAAACATTAGACTATACAGCCTATTTTCCTCAGGGAAAAAAAAAAACCAAACGTGAGAAGTTGGAGCATTAAGGCTTAGATAGACTAGATATTAATCGTGACATGCATGCTGAATTGATGGCACTGCAAATATAGTTTTAAAAAAGGATTACGTACTACGTCAAGCATATATGATACCTAGTTATTTAGTCCTTGAGATTTGTGCCTCCGAGTTGGTTACATGGTATTGCATGCTGCTAGATATCTTGTGATGCAATTCTGATTAGGTCCACCTGCATCTCATACTGGCAATGCTGCAACTTGTCATGTATACTGAGTCATAAGACTGAACCCTGGCACTCCACCTATATACAAGCCATAGTGTGGGTTTCAAGGAGTTCCATCAGGAGGGCCAACAAAGAAGTCATCAAGATAGTGAAGTAAGGTCAAATCGTAAGGCTGCCTCTGAGAACAGAGGGGACTTCAAATATGCCGTAGTATGCACATAATAATATTGTTCGCAGTAGATCATTTATGAAGCCTGCCAAGAGCATTAAGTGGGGGTGGTGAAATCTCCGTGGCCTATATGCATGCGCCCATTTCTCGCACTCAGTCCCATTTTCCTCCTTGGTCGACGTTGTCTTTTCTTTCTTCTATCAAGAAGAACTTAAGCTCAAAATGGCGCCATGCAATTGCTTCAGGATATTACCATAGACGAACAACATAGTAAATCGAGTATAGTAGTCTATATGTATTTACTTTAACGGGTTCTAAAAGAGTAGTCCTCGGGCCATACACCTACTGCACAAGCTATAAGATAGAGAAGCGAATATTAAAATGAAGCGTACACTGTCATAAATGAAGTTTCAAAGAGGGAGTGATGTCACGAGAGCCCCATGGTCATGCAGTTTTGAGAAGGCGGTATAACGTGAAAAGTAGCGGCCCTTGTATATGTCCGTGTCCCTTATGTGCGGCCTTTATATATGTCTGTGTCCCTTATGTGGAATAAATTCCAATCATGGTGACAAACTTATAAGCAGGTAGCGCACTATAAACAAAAGCGGAGAATCCATGTTTTTGCATTATGCATGTATGACGATCATTTCTTCCAATTACAACTGGGAAATTACTCAACCATCATTCCTATCTCACGACATAATTCACTATTCATCTCTCAAGAAGCAAAGCGCCCCTGTTGCTTATAGTATCTCGCAATACAAAATTAATGTGTACATGTGAGTGCTGCAACATAATAAAACGATATCACACGTGACACATACAAAAACATGTCGGTGATCTACTAGCGGCCAATGGGCGGGGCCGTGCTAGGCTATGCTCATGCCGTTCATTTGGGATGATGACGTGGCTTCAGTCGTGTGAGGCGTCTGTGTCTTAACGATGCTGACAATACACTCGCTGCCTGAGTATAAATAGATGGCATCATTGACATATAATTACACATAATCCATTCACATACTGTTTAATGCTTACAGCTACGGGGAAAGTATAGTTTTTCGTTACTTACCTTGAACTGAGGAAAATGTAGCGGTGATGTGGCTGGGAGTAATAATTGAGCTTGAACCACTAGAAATATCTGGAACTGATCGAGAAACATTGAAAGCGCTCAATGCATGCAAGAGAATGATAACTTCACTATAATTTTCAATGCTATAAACATGTAACATACGTAAATTACTATTTGCGGATATAAGATTAAGTCATGCACATAATATCTAAACTGAGCCCCTCACCCAAGGGGATTATTAGATTTAGGTCCATTATTGTGGCTACTGTATTGGAACGGGTCATGAAATCAATATTTCACAAACAGTAGACCTAGCCTGCTGTAAAATGGAATTCAGCATGGCAACCTGACTAGAATTAACTTGCGCTGCAAGCCGTATTTCGAATTAATGTACTAATGTTTCTGAATTTGCTAATAATGTTACGTCATACTAACCAAAAAAAAAAAAAAAAAAATAAAGGCTGTGGTGTAATAGTAGCAATAAAAAATTATATCATACATGGAGATACACTGCATGCAGGGTTACACTATATAAATAATACACTACTTCTGGTGCCCAATACAGAAGCAGCATTGCCCTGCTGGAGTGCTTGTGTCAAAATACGGATAAAAATTATTGGAGCCTGGACTCTTGTACCTTCCTCACCTGCTACATAAAGCATGCTAAGTTTGCTGAAGTACACTTGAGTGGTGTCGCATGAGCAATCTCCGCTGATGCAGACGGTTGAACACTGGACCGGCATGAGGTGGAACTGTTGTTTGACCTTCACGAACAGCTGCTCCACCAGATATCCACCCTGGGGACACTCATTAACCGTCCCTCTGGATACCTCGATCCCATAAATGTTTTTGACCTGGGTGAGTGATGTGTACGGCGACACAGCAACCGTTCTTCCGTTGGTCGGTAAGGTCATGTACCACGTTACGGGTAGCTGTTCTGAACAAGGCATGGAGCAGTTAAACACTGCCACGTTGTTAATTGCAACGATTTGGTTGTTAGGAGCTTTTATTATTTGAGCTGTAGAGTATAAAGAGAGAGAGAGAGAGAGAGAGAGAGAGAGAGAGAGAGAGAGAGAGAGAGAGAGAGAGAGAGAGAGAGAGAGAGAGAGAGAGAGAGTTATTTAATTGATAAGTTCAATTATAATAAATGCCATCAACTTACCCTTTTGTATGGAAAAATAGGCCATAAGGTTTAACATCAAGCGGTACTCCATATATAATTGTACTTTGATCGTCAGCGAATGATAACCACTGTAGAGACGTGCTTATCAACTCGGCGAGGTCTTTTATCCTAGCATCGGTTTTGATTTCCGGTCTATGTATACGTGTCGCTTTTAATTCTAATTTTTACAATAAATTTTAATCATCAGTAAGCGTTAATAACGTAATGGTAGTATCTACCCTTGCGATAGTTATTTTAAATATTGCAGGGTAAGTAAAAAAAAAAAAAGATTTACCTCGTTATCATTTGATAAGATGATTACAGAAAAGAACAAAGCGTGATATCTAATGAGTAACCTTCATATATAACGGTGCATGATTTTAATTTAGATCGAGAGCATTGTTGTCACAGAAACCGTGTGGATTACCAAGAACTTTCAGTGGTGGTGTGCTGCCATATGGTCACATTCCGTGCATTGTCTCTATTGGCAGTCTATAGCTGTTGTATCTGGCATGCTTGACATACAGCCCGGGGCAAAGTCGTATGCGTGTAATAGATTTTTAAATGCATGCATTGCCAAGAAAGGGTCAGGTAGGAATTAGCATCGTAACAAAAAAAGCCCGAAAACGGCCTCTAATTGTCTTTGCGTAAACGCGAAAAATAATAATTCAGACGTGAGCTATTCAGTATCCACGACCGAACTTCCCCCTATCCGATGCATGGCTGCTGGGTGTATATCGTGGCCGCTGATCGTTAGTTGCACGTGAGCCTTAGAGTTTTAATTTGTGATTGTACCATGATAAAGCGGCAACCATGCAGCCTTATAAAATACATGCTGGGGCTTAGTAGCTATAGGATATCACTAATCACAGCACCATATGAGACTAAAACAAACCAGCCTTCATCGGCTTTTATGATACCACATGCAGGTTAGCTAGTTCATCAGTACTATCTTCACTCGACTTAGGTCAGGGTTTGTTTGGATCATGGAGGTTATATATAGCTAAGTATAAGTTTAGGTTTTAAAGGAACAAGATTGTTTCCGTAACATGTAGATTGTTTACTTGTCACATGCACGACGTTTGGATGAAATGAAAACGATTTCAATTCTCAGTTATACAATTATAATAATGGACATAAAACGAAATAACTTCTACCTCACGGACAATGAGAAACAAGAGCTTTTAGTACTGCATACAGCCAAGTTGTCTACAGCGGCTATGCATATTGTTACATTCTTGGCCAAGTGCCTCTAATAATTTGCTTCTCCCTCCACTCAAGGAAAGGGCGGATGTGGGGTCGATGCATGCATGGCATGGGGGCAAATCGTCGTGTGTACCTGTTCAGTATGCATGCTGACGTATGCATGCGGTATGTTCTGAAATGGGGTAGTCCAAATCATAGAACCTACATTTATCAATGTAATGTTTGTTTAAGCTGTGCCCATATAAATGAACGGTCAACGAATTAATTAGCGGTTTGGGGGATCAAGACGTATTTCCGTAATTCATCCTATGACAAGTATGCGACAGTTCAACTAAATTAAGTTAACATTACATGTAGATTATCCAATCACGCGCCAAATACATTCATACTTGTCCCTAAAAATGTAAACAAATGTGCAGCTTCTGTAGCAGAGTTTGTACTGTACGCAGTTCAGTACATGTTTCAGCAAAGGGAATACCATGCTGCAGTGTTGTTCCTTCCCCATAAACAGAATAAATAAAGAATGACGATGATGTTGGTGGGAAGACCTATCTAAAGAGCAGTCCTTTATGCTCCACAGAAAGGGAAAAACGACATTGAATGTGTTATCGCGGTGATGGCATTTGTTTTGTACGTCGGAAGAATAAGGTAAGGACGCAGGACAGTAAATCATTTCATGATGCGTAAAAATTAAATTAAAGATAAAATCATCAAGCGTTCAGAAATGTAAATGTATTAATGCATCATCACAGAAACGTGATACTGCAGTTAACAGAAACACTCCTGGTCTGAAGTTATCCATTATCAAACAGTGGATGAAAACAATCTCGCCTTTGTGTGGTTTAACATTGTAAATGTGTGAGTACTTGTAATCAATATTTACATCAACCATATCCAAAAACCAATAGATAACTATTACTGATTTCTTTTCGAGATCTGTTTTACACTGTTAAAAAAAAAAGCCCGAGGGGTGTTACAGCTCAGGTGTTACAGCCCAGGGGGTGTTTTGGTAACACACAAGGGTGTTCTGCTTACATCTATGAGTGTAGGCAAAGTATGGTAGGGTGTTAGCAACGTACCCCACCAATAATGGGGTGTTAAGACATAATAAAGGTGTGCTATCATAACACTGATTTACCGCATTACACCCCATAGCTGCCTGGATTGTCCTATGACATCACTGTTGTGGCGGTGAGTACCTCTGGTGGTGTTTCAGCACCTGGTCCTTCAAGTGACAAAATCACTTTCACTACTGTCCCTACTGGTAAGACTGTTAGCTGTGGTTTTGAGGTTATGGGATGTATTGTTTTCAGCTCCAACTCTTCAGTGCAGTACTTTATTGCTGTTGGTGGAGGTGTCAATGTATCGTGTACAATGGTGGGAGAGACATCTCAGCAGTTGAGGTTGAATACACTCTGGCTGGCAGTGGTCAAAAGTATCAGCCTATTAGTGCATTGGTCACACCCAATGCAACATCAGTACTTGTTAGAGAACAGTTTGTGGCCACCAGATCCTACTCATTCCAGATACCTGCCAACAACTCCATTGGCAGTAGTGATGCTATTGTGTGTGGACCAGTCCTTATCAATGAAGGTTTGGTTGTAGAGATTGTTCTGATTTTATGAAACATAACACTACTCTCATCATCAGGAATTCCTATTCGACCTGACCAACCCATGGTTACCTCCACCCAACAGGGGACAGTTACCATGACATTGAGTACAGCTGCATCTGGTGCTGGAACTACTGGGACATTGTGTTCCTAGTTAACTCCACCCCTCCAGTGGACATAATACCACCCAGCTATCCTTTTCCCTCATACATTGATGGACAGAAATTAAAGTGTCTGTTGTTATCAAAAACATAAAAATTGATGTCTCATACACATTCATGGTTTCTGCTGGCAACCAATATGGTGTATCTGAGCTTGTCAAAGCAACATGGATAGCCATTGGTGAAGGTGTGTGTGATGTGCTGTGTTTACCATAACTGAATTCATACACTACCAACAGCAACATTATCTGGTGATGTGCCTATGTACAAACATGCATGTGTGGTGTGTGTGTGTTGCATTGTTCAGGGTACTGGTAGGTATTGTATGAATGCATGCCAATCATACTATGAGCATGTTTATTCTACCATCCCTTGGGCAATAGCGGGTCCAGTCTTTGGAGGAGTTATAGGAGGGATCATTTTTCTACTGTTGATATTGATCATTGTCATTATTCTTGTCATAGTCTTGCGAAGTAAAGGTAAATTCACCACTTATTGATCAGGTGGCATTCTGATGTGCGAAGTATGATGTGGATGATCTAAAAGTAAAGATATGATTTTATACAATCATATACTTTAATTTAAGAGACTTAGTTGAACGTTTTAGATTTACAATATTTTTTAACATCAACTTCTACGTTCTCTTAAAAATGGCTATTACATATTTAAATCTAAATGTTGCTGATTTATTCTGTTATGGACAATTTAATTTCCACTGCAGTATACATACTTAAGACAAATATCAATCGAAAATAGAAATGAAAGCACCATCAAGACATGTTCCATGTTATTACCTCATAATGTACAAAGTGTTGGTACATAGCAACTATAACTAAGCACTTTCAGAAGGCACTGTGTTTTTAATGGATCTACATTGTGTTGTCACATATACATGCCTGCCTATATGTCTGAGTGCAATATTACATACATGGCAATTATCAATTATATATCATACCCACATGCCCAGCATGTGTTGATAATATATCCATACTACATTGTATGCAGCACATGTGAAGGTAAAGATGGACAAAGCAGTAGAGCTGGAGGAGAATACAGCCTATGGAGTGACCTACAGCAAAGGTATACTAATCTCATTAAACAAAAATCACTTTAAATAGTTTTCCTGCACAAATCAAAGTGTCACAATGAAACTGACCACTTTTCCAAGACCAGTACCCAATAATATTGGTTACACTTTATATGCATGTATTCTTGACTGATAACAAGTATATTCATTACTTTATCATTATTACTTTACAGTTATTTCAAATGTTGTGTACCACATAGAGCTGTATGTTAGTAGCTCAACTATTCCATGTGAATTGCCCAGCCATAGCGTCGATCATTATGTTAGCAAATCTGAACAATCAAACAATGCTATTTGGTGGTGATATTTTAAGAAGCAAACTAGTAAAGTTGTGTAAGGTCTGAGCATGAGTTATGGTAACGCCCTGAGATCATGAATATAACTCTTAATGTATTTTATTTATAATGTAAATAATTAAAAGTATTTTTGTTCAACCAATCATGGCTTAAGAGATACAAAGCATCTTCAGACTCATGAATATCTTCTTTTGATGATTTCATGTATATCAATTTTTCTATTTCATTGTTATTCTCTGCAATATGGTACACAAAACTCAGTTACATACACACTCAGCCACCACAAGTTGTCCAAAATTGATTACTTTTTGTTTTAACTGCACATATACACATTGGTCTGTTAACAATAGCTCACACACCTCCAAGTGCTGGAGTGTCTCCATGCCAGCTGATTTTATATAGAAGACACCTAAGACAAAACATCTTGACCCCTTCCAGAGTATATGAAGTCACATCTTACCTGGAGGTAGTACTGCAGGCAAAGATTGATTGTTGATCTACAGGACCTCGTAGAGGCCTACATCTCAGAGTCTGAAGACTACAAAAGGCATTCTGAAGATAGACAATTCAAGGCTGGGGACCTGATGTGGTATACACTTTTCTGTCGTTTGAGGAACGAATTAGACAGAAAATATGCTCTTATACGAATGCAGTTTGAGAGTAGCCAACAGTGATGGTGATAATATGTGCAGAGAGTATGATGCCAGGTCATGTGGATAGGTGTTGATATATATGATGATGCGCAAGGTCAAGGGGCAGTAAAGGCCTCATGGTGAGCTGTTGATGAGTGGTGTATATGCGTGCGCCATGCGGTCTGGTAGGGATTTCGGGTGTATGTAAGCAATCTAGGCATTGTGTGCACGTTACTGTGGTGGCAATGTCCCTTAACTTGCCAAAAGCCACCTATGGCTACACATGCAGGTTCAAAGTTAGAGGTATGAGAGTGAAGCAGCCTGGTACAAAGAGATGAGGCAGACCAGCCACAAGGAATCAAGTGGTCCTGTTGCTATTATGTTGTTTATTTTGGGTGTTAGGCAGAGCAGTATTAACATGGTTTTTTCCCTTGAGGTGATATGGGTCTATCACCTCAAAATTAGGTCAAATCTATAGTTATAGGTAGCTGGCCCCTGCTCTGCGTAGGTAGATAGATCTATGTGTATGATGGCGCTGGTATGTGTCTAGTTGGTAATGACAGTGACGTGCACAGCAGATGCGGAACCAATTATATGTCAAGTGGGTTGGGTGAAGCGAGCATGATATAGGAGTGTCAGTATCCCACAGCGATTTCACAGGAGCTTGTGAGGGTAAGGGGGTGGGTTGGGTCCAACACTTGCCACAAAAGTAAATGGTACAGTCACTTCATCAACAAACCCAGCTAAAAACCCTTCTTCCTCAAGTGACACTGGTAAACCACAGTGCAGTCATGCGTCACTTTGAGGAGCCCCCTCCACAGGCTTACACTCTACACCTCAGGTGCTAAGCAGACACATGACATGCAAGCATATACTAGAAACATTTTGGAAGATCATTTCATATTGTGCATGATCTGTTAAGAAATCATTCATGCTATTATGCTTCCTGTGAGACTGGCTGTGTGCATTACATGTACATCGTTTTAAATGACTCCCAAGAGCACGTGATGAAAGTTGATGAAAATATAATTATCATCTAAGATGAGGTTGTCACTTGCACCTTGCCAGTATGATTCCAACAATGACAAAACAATTAGCAGCAATGTGGTGACAACTAAATTGCAGTTTGACAAGTGACTGCTCCAGTTGTAGAACTAAATTTATAATGGGTGGTGCAGGGGAAGGATTGGCAATGCTAAGTTGATCCATTTCCTTCCATCCAGCCTCTACCAGAGACCTGTGTGTATGTCTGTGTGCATACTTAGTATGTGTGTCTGTATTTGTGCAAATATTTGATGTGTGTTAGTGTGCATGTGTGTGTGCACATGCAGTACATAAGTATGTTTGCGTGTGTGCATGGGTGTATTTGGTGCTGTGGCAAATTCTAAGGGCAGCTAGGTACATGCAAAGAGAAATAATGTCTGGAAGATACCTTTGTTCTAACCACATAATATTTTCATATGTCTCAAGGGTTACTGTCTTTCTCATCAGTGGCATGGTACATTACCAAACATACACAGAAAACACTCCACACTAGACACAGTCTGAATTACAAGAAAAAGTCTTACATTGCCTATGTTTGAACTAGGTGATTGGAACAAGGGGGTAGAATCTGGACTAAAGGTAAATTTATGAGGTAACCAGGTGAATCCTCTACGCAAAGTTGATCAATTTTCCTATCTGGTCTCCACTCAGAAAGACAAACAGATCTGTCTGTGGCTACATGTATGCCTATAGAGACTGGACAAGTCACAAGCCCTATCTCAATTGCAAATCATCAATGTTAATGAACATAGACACACCAATACACATGAAGTTCCATGTACAGATGCATATCACATTTGTAAGCATTAAATCGTTTCAAGGTTCGCCACTAACTAAAGCCGGCTGTAATTGATGTGATAGCTTTATCATCATCACCACAGAAACAGTTGTAAAATTGAACCAGGAAGTTGATACACAAACTGTGGACTACTGTTTGTATGACTTGTGTCATTGCACACTGAGTGTTGAAAAGAGCGAACTTGATTTGAAGAGCTTCGGATTCTTCACAGTGTTTATCCCATGGAAAATGTTGATAATCAATATGAACTTCTCGTGATCTCGCAGCAAACCATAACAGTACATAAAATAGATTTTCATAGTCCAAAATGAAATGAGCCTTGATTGGATCTTTTAGAATACATTTATACCAACGATGTGAACAATATGCAATAGTTCCAAAGAATGCATCAAAAACAGTAGTATCTCCAATTTCTCGGGAGAGTCCATAATCATTTAGTATACACTTACATGTCGTATTCTCCTTGTACAGTAGAATATTCGAAGGTGATACATCCCCATGTAAAATCTTCTTGCTATGTAAAAATTTAAAAGCAGATAATACACTTTGAACCACCAGAAGAAACGTAGAGAAACTATATTCTTTAAACTCCAGTGTTGATGATGCATAAGGAATCTTCAATAAATACCCAACCGTTTCAAAACTATGGACTTTAATAATTTGAGCCAATGCTTCGCATTGCCCTTTGCACAACTCGTGCACTGCAACTTCGCTGTCAAAATGATTCCGATGGAGGGTGAGATCATAACACTTCAAGATTTTGGAATTGGAATCAACAGCAAAAATTTGGGAAAACTTCCCTGTGTAAAGATGATGATTCACACCAGCTTTACAACCTAATTCTTGCAAAACAGCTGCAGGGATAGGATCGTGAAAAAGAGGTTGATACCCTAATAACTCAGGTTTGGTACAGAGGAGACCTACTAGAAAATAAAATCCGTCCCCCAAATTATCGCACCCTCCAAACAAGTTACAATCACAGGAACGAATCATAGTACCGTTTTCAAAGAATTTAATAAAGCTGATTCTGTGTCCATCTGAACGCATAATGTAAACAAACTTTCTCTTCTGTTTTTTTATTAACTCTACGACACCATGAATCAATTGATTAATACTTTTTTTATAATCGAGTCTCTTTGGTCTTTTCAGTTCAGAAACAAAAACCAACTGAGAGAATGATACATCTTGTGTTGTATTTGTAGACTGAGATTTTTGCACAAATGAGCAGTCTACTTTATGATTAGCTGCTGCAGCACCAGTCTTGCTTGTGTCACGATATCTATATAAAACAGACAAGTCCTCACATACCAGGGGTAAAAATTGATTTAAAAAATCTTGCACTTCTTCTTCTTTTGTAGATTCTTCCTCGAATGTTTTATTTTTTGTGCTGATTTTTCCAAAAAATTTTTCAACGATTTAGAGACTTTATAATTGGAAGGAACTTTGAAAACTCGTGCAAATGGTTTATTGTTTTCTTCTGTATCACAAAAAGTTTTCATCCAATAATTTTCTGCCTCAGAACTAGTCACATGCAGTGTCAATGAAAGCGGTTGGAGGCGCAGTGCAGCTAAATATTTGGAGAAATATAAATAATTACACAATAACACAGTACTTGATTATATAGACATTGAACTCTGCCTGTTAAATCAAGTACGTACACTAAAAGGTGAATTTTCATGCAACAAAGCATAAAGTACTAGTAAGGATAGACTTTCCATTACATGTATAGGCACACATGTGGGTCATTCATTCCCAACACAGTTATTGACATCTATGTATCCTTTTTTTGGCAGAATTTTGCATGTTTGTTGCACTCATTAAGTTGCACTTTTGGTCTGTTGTCGACTTCACCACTCGCACTTTAGCCATGAATATAGTCAACTTCATAATCTTATTCATCATAATATGGGCAACTTTTTCACCTGCGACTGACTTTGAGGGCTTTCTTGCCAAACATATGACTGCAACTGCCATGAATTTAACCATCATTTTACCATCTACTAGCTGATTCTGGGACTTCAGAACGCACACATACTAAACACTTTTCACTCTAAAACAAATTTGTTGTTAAAGAATGCCAACACCAAAACTGTTTCCCGCATTCAAAATCGGACACGGCAGTTTTAAATAAGGGACCGTGTTACACATACATAACATACCAATATAACATACCAATTTTCAGCGCAATCTAGGTGGAGTAATCCACTAAAAACTACTTATGTAAGGTAGTTACCGAAAATGAAATGCCATGCAGTCAGGCAGTCACGTGATCAGTTGTAGTTTTATACTTTTAATGCCAGATGACGATGCATAAACAATATGCTGCAATTGAATTTTGATTACCCCAAATCAATTTTTTTCCCCTCAAATGTAAAAGTGACCGAAAATATCTTAAAACTAGCACGTTTTGCACTGTAACTCTTTGCTAGATACTGAACTCTCTGTTTGATACGCTATAGAGAAGTCTTGTTGCATAATACATTGCCTGTCGTCATCTACCTCACAATATTGGTGTGTCTTGAACCTCAGTGCACTGGCATTTGTGTCCCAGTACTTTAGTAAGATGTGTATTGTGTGAAGCAAGAGAACCAATTCTGAGGACAGCATGCGGTCTTTGGGTCAAGTAATAACATAGGCCATGTGATTTTTTGCAATAGTTCAGATGTACAGCGTTTAAGTTACTAATGACACTGTGGGACCGCAAAAATGTGATGTCACTAATTTCTCTGCATAGAGCTGTTACTGTTTACTGTACAAGCTGCAACTGTATGTATATAACTGCACATTACAGAAACTCTATTCTGCCAGCAATCTGTGAACATACCCATATCATCTTTCAATCCCTGTAGAGTAGTTTCTATTGGATGAAAATAAGTACTTGATCAATATAAAAACAGATCAGATGAATCTAGAGTAAATAAACCAAACACACAAAACGATGAACTTGATTACAAAGATTATCAAGCACATCCTAGCAACTTGACCCAAAAAACATAATAACATCATGACCACACCAAATTTTCTCATCGGCTTTCTTTGTTAGGATTATGAATATTCATTATGCACATCCGTAAACTATGACACAGCAGTGGTAATTTCACCCAAGAATAGAACTAGCAAATCTACTTACGGAGTAGGAATATTTCATGCACAAATCTAACCATTTGTGTGATTAATTTATTTGCTCAATTGCTGCATGCAGCCTACGTAGTCAGAGCCACTCCCCCATGGTGCCCCTCTGTTCGATTAGCCCCCCCCCCCCCCCACCCTTTTTTGAAACACCTAGGGACGCCACTGTCAACTACATGTCCGTTCGTCCATCCATCCCTCCCTCCCGTCAGGGATGGATGGACATACGATGATGGTTGCAAATGAAACACTCTCATCTTTCCTCAAATAAAAAAGATATGGGACGGTGTTCAGCAAAATCACCCTTCTGGAGTTTAAATTTTATCACTATAAAAATTGTACGTTACGCAAAGCAACATATCTTCACAACGGCTTTATATTTTCTTTTCAAATTTCGTACACTTGTTCACACAACAGTTCTCTCTGTGCAACCCGATTTACGTGCTCTAGATATTTTCCATGCCATGGTTACAAAGGTCTCTAACCCAATGGGTTAAGATTATACATTTCTCCCAATACGAGTGACGATAACATGTCAAATTTGGAGTGTACATAGAAGGGTCCTGTAGCTATTGATTTCTGCAGTTTGTTAAGTTTTTTCTTATCTGGTACGGAGATATGGATTTTCAAAGTAATTCAACATTTCGCACCATTCACCCTATTCCAATATTCCATTATGTAATGGTGATGCCCTTTAAATTAAATTTGAAGTTAGGTAATGAACTCCGCAGTGATCGTTCTACATTATATATAAGCGATCGTACCTCGTACGCTATGTTTCAACATAAAACAGTATCGTACGTTCACATGTATCGCTTATGATGGATGCTGTGAATATTCATGGTAGTTTACCTTTTTCTATATCTGCACAGTTAATGGCATGTACAGGTAAGCATGCACGTACCATGCCTTCTAATCATTCGGCCACCTTCTTCACCCTCTACACTCTCTACACTAGTCTGGGGACCAGATGACTTGCTTGCCACAGTCAGTTATCTGGTACACAAACTGCAGTACCTTTACTTAGTATGGCATATATCTGTAGACCATTCATATTCACTGCCTTTCTTTCTATCTTACCTCCTCCTCCTCTCCCTCCACCTCTTCCTATCTTCCTTCATCCACCTATCCTCTTCTCCTCCTCCTTTTTACTTCTTCTCATTTTCCCTCCTACCTTCCTTCCTATTACACCTAACACCCCTCCTCTTTTCTTTTGATTGCATCCACACCTCCACCTCATCCTCCTACTTCAAACTTCCTACCTGTTGCATCCTCCCCTCCTTCCATTCTTCCCGTTGCATCCACCCCCACCTTCTCCTCCCCCTCCTCTACCTTCTGCTCCTCCTCTCCCTATCTTACTTCATCCACCCATCCTCCTCCTCTCCTCCCCCTCCTCTCTTACTCCCTCTCATTTCCCCTATCTTCCTTCCTATTACACCTACACCTCCCCTCTTCCTTTATTTTGATTGCATCCACACCTCCCCCTCCTCCTCCGCTTGCTATTTCTACCTTCCTATTTATTGCATCCTCCCGTCCTCTTTCCATTCTTCCCGTTGTATCCACCCCCACCTTCTCTCCCTCCTCTTCCTATCTTCCTTCATCCTCCCCTCCCCCCTTCCTCCTCTTCCTATCTTCCTTCATCCACGCATCCTCCTCCCCCCTCCTCCTCCTTCCTCCCCTTCTTCTCTTACTCCCTCCCATTTTCCCTTCTACCCACCTACCCCTTCCCTCCTCCTTTCTTTTGATTGCATCCATACCTCCTCCTCATCCTCCTACTTTTACCTTCCTACCTGTTGCATCCTCCCTTACCTCCTTCCATTCTTCATGTTGCATCCACCCCCCACCTCCTCCCCTTCCTCTACCTCCTTCTCCTCCTTCCCATTGCATCCACACTCCCCCCTTCTCCGCCTCCTCCTCCTCTTTGAACCTTCCTTTCCTTTGCATAAATAAACAATAAGAGACAAGTGTTGGAAGATACAATTCCTTATTTATCCAGCTTTAAAACTATTGGAATTGTAAGTCAATGTGTTGTAAATTTGCAAGCACCCGGAATCATTTTGGCACTTCAGCATATATAATATAACCTCTCATTGGTTATTTTACAACTAAAAAGGTGACGATGCAACAATCTAGTAGGCACTGCCAACAATTAGGCAGGGACATCAGATGTCCCCCCTCTCCTTACTTATAGTGTACTTTGTTATTGGAAAGACCTTAGTGCTATGACATGCACGCATGTAGTTCAAAACTACTTGTTCTAACTACTTTGGATTCTACCAAAGTACCATTCTACTATGCTTGCTTGTCTATGTAAACCACTGGCCACCCATAATCTGTACTGATAAGGTATAATAATTTCATAAAAGGCTTATACCAACATACATTCCCTTGTGTAGAGCTCTAGAGCTTCGGTTCTTGCACAGGCTTTGTATATAACCTTTTATAATAGCCTTTTCTATTTGCACGTAGTTGGCACATCCCAAACAATACATTCCGTCGACTTCTAGGTATATATATATATATCGAGGTGAACACTTCCTTTGAAACTAAACAAAGTGGTTAAGGTGATAGGGTACCCTCCTGGAATTTGAAAAAAAATCATACTAGCTTGTAGCCTGAGAGCATCTTAGAGGACCATATCATTTTGACAGTTGTTAGATGAGCAGTAAAAATGGTACAAATATTCTAAGAACAAAACTTTATAATTGGTTTGTTGAAAACTGTAGTGCTTAAAAATCACCAAATTTGGAGGATAAATATGAAATAATATCTTCTATCGTTTGGTGCATTCCTTTCGAAACGGAGCAGTAGGTTTGTGACAAAGCTTATACTAACCATCGTTTCAGGGTGAACTAATTAGGCTACTCATGGATTACTCATGCTGGGCATTCCAGAACAGCTACTTTATCGTGATTACACGTTCTTCATTACTTAATTGTCCTTTTGGTGCATCGATAACGTTACTACCCTTTTCCACAAATGTACAGCAATTTTTTACAAAGTTACGCATCCCTGGACGCCATATTTGTACCTTGAAATTGAAATGTTATTAATAGATAGATTTTCGGTTTTCGGCTATTTAGAAAAAAGTAACTTATTTTGAAAACAAGGACAAGATATTTTCCTACACGTACGCTCTTCTTGGTGCTTAGCTCCTATCGTAATAATATGCTCAGCACTTGATCATAAGGTCTGTTGTCCTGAATGTGCAGGAAAGAGTTTTTACCGTTCGTATTTCAAGGTGCTCGTAAAACAAGCGGTGCTAGTGTTTCTGCGCATTATTGAAATGCTATCAAGGTGGCATATCTTAAACAATAAGGTGGATTCTCTCCGAATTATATACGGTACTTGAACAGAACTACCAATTGTTGATGACGTATTTTAATAATTCAGACCCCAAAATACATGGCGGACTCAAACTGCGCATGCGTGCGCGAATTACAAGATGGCGGATGCCAAAGTTTAAGGCATTGCGCTCGGTTAAATACGTTACTTACCCAAATGATATCAAGGTGGCATATCTTAAACAATAAGGTGGATCTTACCAACTTTTTTTCCAAAAAAACCACGTTATGGGTACTACTACCTTAATATTAAATTCCCTCCCTACCCAAAAAGGTGGATAGGGAGGAGGAGGAGGAGGGGGAGGAGGTAGAGGACTTCAGAACGCACACATATCACTCTAAAACAAATTTGTTGTTATAGAATGCCAACACCAAAACTGTTTCCCGCATTCAAAATCGGACACGGCAGTTTTAAATAAGGGACCGTGTTACACATACATAACATACCAATATAACATACCAATTTTCAGCGCAATCTAGGTGCAGTAATCCACTAAAAACTACTTATGCAAGGTAGTTACCGAAAATGAAATGCCATGCAGTCAGGCAGTCACGTGATCAGTTGTAGTTTTATACTTTTAATGCCAGATGACGATGCATAAACAATATGCTGCAATTGAATTTTGATTCCCCAAATCAATTTTTTTCCCCTCAAATGTAAAAGTAACCGAAAATTTCTTAAAACTAGCACGTTTTGCACTGTAACTCTTTGCTAGATACTGAACTCTCTGTTTGATACGTTATAGAGAAGTCTTGTTGCATGTAGGCTGTGCAGGTCACAGCATAATACATTGCCTGTCGTCATCTACCTCACAATATTGGTGTGTCTTGAACCTCAGTGCACTGGCATTTGTGTCCCAGTACTTTAGTAAGATGTGTATTGTGTGAAGCAAGAGAACCAATTCTGAGGACAGCATGCGGTCATTGGGTCAAGTAATAACATAGGCCATGTGATTTTTTGCAATAGTTCAGATGTACAGCGTTTAAGTTACTAATGACACTGTGGGACTGCAAAAATGTGATGTCACTAATTTCTCTGTATAGAGCTGTTACTGTTTACTGTACAAGCTGCAACTGTATGTATATAACTGCACATTACAGAAACTCTATTCTGCCAGCAATCTGTGAACATACCCATATCATCTTTCAATCCCCCCATATCATCTTTCAATCCCTGTAGAATAGTTTCTATTGGATGAAAATAAGTACTTGATCAATATAAAAACAGATCAGATGAATCTAGAGTAAATAAACCAAACATACAAAACGATGAACTTGATTATAAAGATTATCAAGCACAACCTAGCAACTTGACCAAAAAACATAATAACATCATGACCACACCAAACAACTATGACAATGACAAGATGAACCTAAGCCTGATAATTAAAATGAGAGGATGAATTTGATGATCCCATGATAAACATCCAAAAAGGGCTATTTTCAACCAACATACCTAATGAAGCACTTATAGAAGATTGTGGTTGTGCTGGATAAAAGCAAACACAAACATACACATAAATACAAGTGCTGGGTGTTATATACAAAATGATGACCACATAAGATAATGATCATACGGGATGATGAACACACTAGATAAGAACTACACTAGATAAGGACTACACTAGATGAGGACCACACTGGATATGACAACACTGGATGATGACCACACTATGTGAGGATGGATGGGTCATGGATGGATGGATGGATGATCACAATAGATGAGCAGTGGCGCCCCCATAGGGGGGGGCATTTGGGGCAGATGCCCTCCCCCTCCCTGCTTAATGGCGCCCCCCTCCCTGCTTTATGGTGCCCGCACCCCCATCCCACCCCCCTTTATGGTGCGCGCCCCCCCCTCCACACATACACACACGCACGCGTACGCAAACGCGCATGCATATGCACGAACGCAGTCATCATCAATTAATTAACCATTAAAGGCGTGTGCCCGCATTACATCATTCACAAATACAGACCGTGTCGGTTTCGAATAGAACACGAAGCGAAAGCTGAGCGGGGCTGAGAATTGAAAATCCAAGTTACGTCAACTGCATTCAAGCGCGCAATGTGTTGCATCGATAAAGTCATATTTTTGCACCATCGAGCTCGAGCGAACCTGCTATGAACGATTTCTCTGCATCACAAGCAGTATACCCTAACGATAATATTGTTCCTGTTCTATTCTCACAAATAATCCTTACCATGTACCATACTCAATTCTGATTCGTCAGTTGCACACCTGATGTCTTCTGTTTCTACGGCGTCAATTCCATCTACATCGTTTCCTGTAAGTGTTTCTTCTTTCCGAGGTCTGCATCACCAACCATTTTGCCTGGTACACCGCCCACCGTGATTGATTCTTTTTCTCCTATGATGTCTGTCTCATCACTTTCTGTTGACTACGCTTTGCCAATGCATGATTCTCTGCCATCCTGTATACATCACAGTTAACCAATTCTCTATCCATGTCTGCTAGTTCATCAGTTTCATCCCTTTTATCTGCCTCAACCTTTGATCCTGTCTTATCCATTACTGACTTTTCAGTAGCAATGTAAACAGCATTATTGAAATTTATGAAGATGATCTTATCGACAAGTTTCTTGTGGACCAGGAGTTGGGACTTTGGAAGCGCAAATGGTCTGTATATTCACATATTGATCGTCCGGATACTCTTGCATCAGCACTAATCAGTTGTGATGAAGAGCGGTTTCCTAATACTTCCCGCTTGATGAAAATTGGTTGCACACTTCCAATCACTAGTTGCACCTGCGAGAGAAGCTTTTCTACCTTACGCTGTCTGAGAAACTGGCAAAGATCCTCTATCACCTGTAGACGGCTTTCTTTGTTAGGATTATGAATATTCATTATGCACATCCGTAAACTATGACACAGCAGTGGTAATTTCACCCAAGAATAGAACTAGCAAATCTACTTACGGAGTAGGGATATTTCATGCACAAATCTAACCATTTGTGTGATTAATTTATTTGCTCAATTGCTGCATGCAGCCTACGTAGTCAGAGCCACTCCCCCATGGTGCCCCTCTGTTTGATTAGCCCCCCCCCTTTTGAAACACCTAGGGACGCCACTGTCAACTACATGTCCGTTCGTCCATCCATCCCTCCCTCCCTTCTGGGATGGATGGACATACGATGATGGTTGCAAATGAAACACTCTCCTCTTTCCTCAAATAAAAAAGATATGGGACGGTGTCCAGCAAAATCACCCTTCTGGAGTTTAAATTTTATCACTATAAAAATTGTATGTTACGCAAAGCAACATATCTTCACAACAGTTTTATCACTTGTTCACACATCAGTTCTCTCTGTGCAAACCGATTTTGGTGCTCTAGATATTTTCCATGCCATGGTTACAAAGGTCTCTAACCCAATGGGTTAAGATTCCACATTTCTCCAGATACGAGTGACAATAACATGTCAAATTTGGAGTGTACATAGAAGGGTCCTGTACATGTAGCTATTGATTTCTGAAGATCGTTAAGTTTTTTCTTATCTGTTACGAAGAAATGGATTTTCAAAGTAATTCGACATTTCGCATCACTCACCCTATTCCAATATGCCATTATGTAATGGTCACGCCCTTTAAATTTGAAGTTAGGTAATGAACTCCGCTTTGATCGTTCTACGTGGTATATAAGCGATCGTACCTCGTACGCTATGATGGATGCTGTGAATATTCATGGTAGTTTACTTTTTTCTATATCTGCACAGTTAGTGGCATGTACATGTAAGCATGCACGTACCATGCCTTCTAATCATGGGGCCAACTTCTTCACCCTCTACACTAGTCTGGGAACCAGATGACTTGCTTGCCACAGTCAGTAATCTGGTACACAAACTGCAGTACCTTTACTTAGTATGGCATATCTCTGTAGACCATTCATATTCAACTGCAAGATTGGAAGGAGGAAGAGGGGGAGGAGGGGAGGATGCAACGGGTAAGAAGGTAGAAGTAGCAGGATGAGGAGGAGGAGGTGTGGATGCGAGGAGGGGGAGGGGTAGGTGTAATAGGAAGGAAGGTAGGAGGGAAAATGAGAGGGAGTAAGAGGAGGAGAAGAGGAGGAGAGGAGGGGAGGAGGAGGAGAGGAGGGGAGGAGGAGGAGAGGAGGGGAGGAGGAGGAGAGGAGGGGAGGAGGAGGAGAGGAGGGGAGGAGGAGGAGAGGAGGGGAGGAGGAGGAGAGGAGGGGAGGAGGAGAGGAGGGGAGGAGGAGGAGAGGAGGGGAGGAGGAGGAGAGGAGGGGAGGAGGAGGAGAGGAGGGGAGGAGGAGGAGAGGAGGGGAGGAGGAGGAGGATGGGCGGATGCAGGAAGATAGGAAGAGGAGGGAGAGGAGGAAAAGGAGGTAAAGGAAGAGGAGGTGGGGGTGGATGCAACGGGAAGAATGGAAGGGGGAGGGGGATGCAACAGGTAGGAAGGTAGACGTAGGAGGATGAGGAGGAGGAGGAGGGAAGGTGTAGATGAAATCAAAAGAAAGGAGGAGGGGGAGGGGTAGGTGTAATAGGAAGGAAGGTAGGAGGGAAAATGACAGCGAGTAAGAGAAGGAGAAGAGGAGGAGAGGAGGAGAGGAGGGGAGGAGGAGGAGAGGAGGGGAGGAGGAGGAGAGGAGGGGAGGAGGAGGAGAGGAGGGGAGGAGGAGGAGAGGAGGGGAGGAGGAGGAGAGGAGGATGGGCGGATGCAGGAAGATAGGAAGAGGAGGGAGAGGAGGAAAAGGAGGTAAAGGAAGAGGAGGAGGTGGGGGTGGATGCAACGGGAAGAATGGAAGGGGGAGGGGGATGCAACAGGTAGGAAGGTAGACGTAGGAGGATGAGGAGGAGGAGGAGGGGAGGTGTAGATGAAATCAAAAGAAAGGAGGAGGGGGAGGGGTAGGTGTAATAGGAAGGAAGGTAGGAGGGAAAATGACAGGGAGTAAGAGGAGGAGGGGAGGGAGGAGGGTGTGTAGATGAAGGAAGATAGGAGAAGGAGGTAAAATGAGAGGGAGTAAGAGGAGGAGGAGGGGGAGGAGAGGAGGAAGAGAGGAAGAGGGGAGGAGGATGGGTGGATGAAGGAAGATAGGAGAAGGAGGAGGGGAGGGGAGGAGGAGGTGGAGGATGGGTGGATGAAGGAAGATAGGATGGGGGAGAGGAGGGGGAGGAGAAGGTGGGGGGTGGATGCAACGGGAAAAATGGAAGGAGGAAGAGGTGGAGGATGCAACGGGTAGGAAGGTAGAAGTAGGAGGATGAGGAGGAAGAGGAGGGGGAGGTGTGGATGCAATGAAACGAAAGGAGGAGAGGGTAGGTGTAATAGGAAGAAAGGTAAGAGGGAAAAATGAGAAGGAGTAAGAGGAGGAAGGGGGAGGAGAGGAGAATGGGGAGGAGAATGGGTGAAGGAGATAGGAGGGGGAGGAGGATGGGTGGATGAAGGAAGATTAGAGGAGGATGGGTGGATGAAGGAAAATAGGAGGAGGGGGAGGAGAGGAGGAGGATGGGTGGATGGAGGGGGAGGAGGGGAGGATTCAACGGGTAGGAAGGTAGAAGTAGGAGGATGAGGAGGGGAGGTGTGGATGCAATCAAAAGAAAGGAGGAGGGGGAGGGGTAGGTGTAATAGGAAGGTAGGAGGGAAAATGAGAGGGAGTAAGAGGAGGATGAGGGGGAGGGGGGAGGGGAAGGGAGGAGGATGGTCGATGAAGGAGGAGAGGAGGAGGAGGTGGGAGTGGAGGAGTAGGTAGAGGAGGGGGAGGGGATGGGAGGAAGGGGAGGAGGAGGGGAGGGGAGGAAGGGGAGGAGGAGGGGAGGGGAGGAGGAGGAGGGAAGGAGGAGGAGGAGGATAAGGAGGGGAGGAGGAGGAGGAGGGGAGGAGGGAGGAGGGGAGGAGGAGGGGAGGAAGAGGATGAGGAGGATGAGGGGAGGAGGAGGAGGGGAAGGAGGAGGGGAGGGGGAGGAGGAGGAAGGGAGGGGGAGGAGGAGGAGGGGAGGGGGGAGGAGGAGGGGAGGGGGAGGAGGGGAGGAGGAGGAGAGGGGGAGGAGGAGGGGAGGGGGAGGAGGAGTGGTGGAGGAGGAGGAGGGGAGGTAGAGGATGGGTGGATGAAGGAAGATAGTAAGAGGAGGTAGAGGAGGGGAAGGAGAAGGTGGGGGTGGATGCAACGGAAAGAATGGAAGGAGGGGAGGATGCGACGGGTAGGAAGGTAGAAGTAGGGGAGGGGAGGAGTAGAAGAGGAGGAGGTGAGTGGAGGGGAGGATGAGGGGAGGAGGATGGATGGATGAAGATAGGAGGAGGGAGGAGGATGGGTGGATGAAGGAAGATAGGAAGAGGAGGAGAAAGGTAGAGGAGGGGGAGGAGAAGGTGGGGGTGGATGCAACGGAAAGAATGGAAGGAAGAGGAGGGGAGGATGCAACGGGTAGGAAGATAGAAGTAGGAGGCTGAGGAGGAGGGGAGGTGTGGATGCAATCAGAAGAAAGGAGGGGGAGGGGTAGGTGTAATAGGAAGCAAGGTAGGAGGGAAAATGAGAGGGAATAAGAGGAGATAGGGAGGGGAGGAGGAGGAGGAGGTGGATGGGTGGATGATAGAAGATAGGAAGAGGAGGACGTAGAGGAGGGGGAGGAGGTGGGGGTGGATGCAATGGGAAAAATGATAGGAGGAGGGGAGGATGCTACAGGTAGAAAGGTAGAAGTAGGATGAGGAGGAGGAGGCGTGAATGCAATCAAAAGAAAGGAGGAGGAGGGGTGTTAGGTGGAATAGGAAGGAAGGTAGGAGGGAAAATGAGAGGGAGTAAAAGGAGGAGGAGGAGGGGAGGAGGGAGGAGGAAAGGAGGAGGAGGGAAGAGGAGGAGAAGGATGGGTGGATGAAGGAAGATAGTAACAGGTGGAGGGAGAGGAGAAGAAGGAGGTCAGATAGAAAGTAAGGCAGTGAATATGAATGGTCTAGAGAGATATGCCATACTAAGTAAGGTACTGCAGTTTGTGTACCAGATAACTGACTGTCGCAAGCAAGAGTCATCTGGTCCCCAGACTAGTGTAGAGCGTGTAGAGGGTGAAGTAGGTGGCCCCATGATTAGAAGGCATGGTACGTGCATGCTTACATGTACATGCCACTAACTGAGCAGATATAGAAAAAGGGTGCACAATATAAACTACCATGAATATTCACAGCATCCATCATAAGCGATACATGTGAACGTACGATAAAGCGATACATGTGAACGTACGATACCAGATACGAGTGACGATAACATGTCAAATTTGGAGTGTACATAGAAGGGTCCTGTAGCTATTGATTTCTGCAGATCGTTAAGTTTCTTCTTATCCGTTACGGAGATATGGATTTTCAAAGTAATTCGACATTTCGCACCACTCACCCTATTCCAATATGCCTATTATGTAATGGTCATGCCCTTTAAATTTGAAGTTAGGTAATGAACTCCGCTTTGATCGTTCTACGTGGTATATAAGCTCGTACGCTATGTTTCAACATAAAACAGTACGTATCTGGAGAAATGTGGAATCTTAACCCATTGGGTTAGAGACCTTTGTAACCATGGCATGGAAAATATCTAGAGCACCAAAATCGGTTTGCACAGAGAGAACTGATGTATTAACAAGTGTACGAAAATTCGAAAAGAAAATATAAAACCGTTGTGAAGATATGTTGCTTTGCGTAACGCACAATTTTTATAGTGATAAAATTTAAACTCCAGAAGGGTGATTTTGCTGGACACCGTCCCATATAGCAATAGATTAACATTACATATTACACCAAATAACACCTTATTTGAATCCAAATAACACCCGGAGTATAGTTCCACCCTCCATTTCCCTCACCTGGTGATTGAAGAGAAGTGACCTGTTTCTCTTTCTGTATTAGATCCATGATCTTATATATCTGTTTCTCGTTCTCAGATATCTGTCCCTCTTTCTCAGATATCTGTCTCTTATTCTCAGATATCTGTCTCGTATTCTCAGATATCTGGCCTCTCACAAATGATAAGTCATTCTGATTCTGTTGATTAATTACATAACAAGCTTAAACTATTACTAATGGATAGGTGATAGTAAATACCCTGTTTGATGGCATATTAAACAACCACTGAATTAAGACAACAATATGAATGTAGCAACCATTTGCATAACTGATATTGCCCACGCAAACCAGGTAGCCACAATGAAAGACAAAGGTTACTGCTTTCCCCAAGCACATCAAGCATGAATTGGAAGTACAAGTACGTCCAAATTACATCAAAAGCCTTGAATGAATGTGGTATGCATGCACTAAATACAAAACAATTTTTTCTTATTTTGCTGTACCGGCGATTGTTCTCTCTGCGACAAATCTTTCAATTCTTTTTTTAATTCTTCCGTGTCTCCTTCCAATTTCTCTATGCCCTTTTTCAATTCTTTGATTTCCTCCTTCAATGCCTGCATCTCTTCCAATTTGGACATTTCCATTTCACTGGGAAAACATACGACAAGATCACCCTATCAACACAAACAGACTCACACATACACACAACTGCTGAGATCCAGTAACACCCATAGCTGCCTAAATCAAGTAACACCCATAGCTGCCTAAATCAAGTAACACCCATAGCTTCTGTGATCAAGCAACACCAATTGTGCGCAAGTTGAGATGTTTAATTACACCACTAACGCCTCCAATAACAATAAACCTTCTCAAACAAAAATTACTTGTACTAGAGATGTCAACATTTACCTTCTTGTATCACTTGTCAACTAACAGGAGTCTCTGAAACAGGTAGTCTCCAAACAGGAAGATGAACCAGTAGCTCCAAGCAACAAACAATGAATTGACAATATCTGTCCAACCAGTACACTCCACACAAAACAAAATCAATTGTCGCCCTAAACAATGATTGAATTAATGAATTAATGAATAAATAAAACCAACTTATATTGTACTGGATTCAGTATCAACCAGCATGCTTGTCATAAAAAATTGTGACAAGTCTCAGAAAAATCAACTATTCAGCAAGTCATATCAATAAGATACCACTCATCTATACTACGACACAAATGAAAATCACCATACACTAGTATTGGAAAGACACCTGATAGTAAAGTGATGAACACTCCCCTCTGAAAGTAATACCTGAAATTACCCTGTAATGTGGTGTTAAGCCTATCCTATTGCTTAACGAAAGCTAATCTCACCATTGAAAACATTTAATGCTACATGAAAGGGAAGGTTTGGTGCAGACAACATAAGACAAGTATGATTTAATATGTGCTGCAACATGTATAGAAAATTACGAAAGTAATGTTTTTGATCTGTTAACACTGATTGAAACTTGGATTGTCCATTGTGTGGGTGAACAATAAAATAGTGGCCAGGAGTAAAGAGGTGACCAGAAGTGTAGAGAAAAGTAACCATGAAAAGTGTACATGACCATGACTGCAAAGAAGGTGATTATGAGAATGAATAATGGAATCCTATCTATAATTACTAATGATTCAAGTCTTTTGGTTGATCATTTCAAGGGATTGACATAATGTACACAATGATGCCAAACATATTGACATAATGTACACAATGATGCCAAACATATTGACATAATGTACACAATGATGCCAAACATATTGACATAATGTACACAATGATGCCAAACATATTGACATAATGTACACAATGATGCCAAACATATTGACATAATGTACACAATGATGCCAAACATATTGACATAATGTACACAATGATGCCAAACATATTGACATAATGTACACAATGATGCCAAACATACTATTTTGCACACCAGATTATAGAAATGGCTTTCAGAACTGGTACAAATCCCCTCTGGGCATAAATCGATTTGAGGGGCTGCTTGCCGCACAATAGCAATAGTCGAAGATGTCAAAGAACTGAAACACAAACAAAAGAGATACATAACCTCATGTAACCAACCACAACAAAAAAAAAAACCTATTCCCTGTCCATTTCTGCGAGCACAGACTATCATTCCACCAAACCTCCTGCACCCCCACCAGAGTTCTACTGCCAACTACAGTCAAATTTCTCAAAAACTTACTGTTGAATTGAGAGACCTTTTCAACAAATACTGAGTTCTGACTGCAAAAAGACACCTTAAAATAAGGCTCAACACAAAGTCTTTAAATACTTGCAAATACTAAGGTCTAACACAATATTGAGTATCCAAAAGAGGTTACACAGGTTTTGATGCACATGGTTCATTATGAATTAATGAACTCTACCCATCGTAACTAAGAGCAAACAGCCAACCTACAATTTGATACACAAGTTTTTAATGCGAAATGTTAAAAGTGGGGTACCATTAGAGTAGAGAAGGGTGACAAAGAGTGCAGAAAAGGGTAATCATGAGTGAAAAAAAGAGTGACCATGATGTGATAGAGGAGTGTCCAAGAGTGCAGAAAAATGATGCCATGAGATAAGGGTGCCATGAGTGAGATAAGGGTGCCATGAGTAAGAAAAGGGTGCCATGAGTGAGAAAAGGGTAGATTAGGGTGCAAAGGGTGCCATGAGTGAGATAAGGGTGCCATGAGTGAGATAAGGGTGCCATGAGTGAGAAAAGGGTGCCATGAGTGAGAAAAGGGTGCCATGATTGAGATAAGGATGCCATGAGTGAAATAAGGGTGCCATGAGTGAGATAAGGGTGCCATGAGTGAGATAAGGGTGCCATGAGTGAGATAAGGGTGCCAAGGGTGCCATGAGTGAGATAAGGGTGCCATGAGTGAGAAAAGGGTGCCATGAGTGAGATAAGGGTGCCAAGGGTGCCATGAGTGAGATAAGGGTGCCATGAGTGAGATAAGGGTGCCATGAGTGAGAAAAGGGTGCCATGAGTGAGAAAAGGGTGCCATGAGTGAAATAAGGGTGCCATGAGTGAAATAAGGGTGCCATGAGTGAGATAAGTGTGCCATGAGTGAGATAAGGGTGCCAACGGTGCCATGAGTGGGATAAGGGTGCCATGAATGAGATAAGGGTGCCATGAGTGAGATAAGGGTGCCAAGGGTGCCATGATTGAGATAAGGATGCCATGAGTGAAATAAGGGTGCCATGAGTGAAATAAGGGTGCCATGAGTGAGATACGGGTGCCATGAGTGAGATAACGGTTCCATGAGTGAGAAAAGGGTGCCATGATAATGTCAAAAGGGTGACCACGAGTGCACAAAAAGGTGAAGAGAAGGGTGACCATAAGCACACCATGAGAGAAGGGTAACCATGAATGCAGAGAAGGGGACCACGACAGAAGACAAGAGTGTAGAGGGAAGTTGAATCACCCTCATAATTTGGCTCAACAAGTTAGAGAAGGGTAAATCCAATTCCAAACATGAACACACAAAAATAAAACCCAGTTCAATATTTGCCCTGACTAGCTTTCCTACTTCCACCACCTAAACCAAGGAGAAGTTCAATCTCCTGATGCCGTTAAGGACATTCCCGTGCATGTATTTAAATGTGATTCCAACTTGCCTCCAACAGAAGACTAACAGAGGAATCAGTAAACAGAGACCAGCAACCTCCAAACTGAACAGAGGAACCAGTAGTCAGGAACAGAGACCAGCAAACTCCAGACTAAACAGAGGAACCAGTAGTCAGGAACAGAGACCAGCAACCTCCTGACTAAACAGAGGAACCAGTAGTCGCCAAATAGAAAAACACGTAAGACACTTCTTAACAAAAAAAAAATACGTTGTTGAACCATCACCCCCCTTCAGGGGCGGATACAGGAATTCTAAAAGGGGGGGGTCCGACATGAATAACTAATAAGGGGGAGGGTGATGTGCCCCCTCCCGCGCGAAGCGCGGAAGCTTTTGGGGGTCGGTGACACAGACTATCTGACGCCTGAAGCTGTTTGTGGCCATGTGCACCTGATATTACGATTAAGGCACGCAATGAAGGTTAACTGTACACGTCACGTGGTATAAGCGGAGGGGGGGGGGGGGTCCGGACCCCCCCCCCCCCCCGCGTCCGCCCTTGCCCCTTCCCCCTACTCTACGCCCATGCAATAGCAATAGCATGATAACACCCAAAGTCGCCTACGTGCAGTACGCTATCCATAGAAGCGAAGGCAGGTGCGGGACCGCCCTTCCCTGCCACCCTAATGCTGGCGTATGGCCCAGCTGGCCGGCGCAAAGTACGATAACTCTAGATTTAAACCAATCCCGAGGGGAGAGAAAAAGAAAAACTGTGACCCCAATATTCGCCATCTCACTTACAACCATGCAGTTTTTTGATTCGAATGCGATGCGCATGCGCACTCTAAAAGTGTACCGTAAATACTTGGGATTTACGAATATCGGAAGTCTCGCTAGAGACTTCTCGGAGGTCTCGCTAGAGACTTTCGGAAGTCTCGCTAAAGACACTTCCATATAGGTTTTGACCGCGACTATGAATTTAATTAAAATTCCGCGACCCTACCGTAGCTTCGCTCCCGACGATCGGATCGTCTAACTTGTTGCGGCAATCGATCTAGAAGTCAAAACTGAGTAGTTCCGTTTTTGTTTCACGTCATAGAACCGCGTGGTTGTCTAGAACGAAAAATACTGCTGTCCTCGTTCCCCTTCCAAAAATAATGGGCGGGTCGTCTTCTTAGGCTAGCCACTCCCATTTATGCAAGGCTTCCATCTGTCCAAATGTAGCTTGCACAAAAAATTAAATCCTCCTAGAAAGAAAGATACCAATGCTACAAGCACACACACACACATACATACACATACACACACACACACACACACACACACACACACACACACACACACACACACACAATGGTGGTCTTGAAAAAGCTTAGCAAGCTGTATCTGGACCTCCACCAGTGGACACTACACTAGCCCCTTTATGTTGCATGGGACACCCATGCCACTACAAGGCCACCAATGGATGCACGTTACTTGCTCCACCACATCAGGGCTTCCATCCCCACAAGTAGACACCTCTTTCACATGGGATTTCCCACCCACTTCACAGCAGGTGCCCCTTGCTCCTCCACATCAGGGCTCCATAGATGTCACACTTCTACGTAGGGATCTCCTTCCCCCTTTTTACCATTCCATCCTGGAGACACCCTCCCCTCCTCCACACAGTATGCCCCTCCTAAACTGTGTAACACCACTAATGGTCTTATTTCAAAATACTCTAAATTTGTTATGTTCTATCTCATGAAGTAAAAGAACTGATGGATATGGAACAACTAAAAAAAAAACATTCTTTGTGAGAAAGTTGGTATATATGATTAAAAGGTATAGGTGTAAAAGGAAATATGTAATAGCCCTACATTTAAAACATTTGTAGGACATTATGTTGTTCAACTGTGTGCGTATTACATTTCCCCTTAGTAGACCCTTGTTTCCTTTCTTTTTGCCTTCCAATCCTCCATCAACTTTCTCATAGAGAATGTCTTTATTACTTGTATGGCTTCCATCTCTCGATGAGCAGATCTAGAAGTAGCTTGTCAACACAAATTGCAAAGAAAGATTCCAATGCTACATAGACATACACATACACTCCCATACACAAATACACACACACACACACACACACACACACACACACACACAAACACACACGGAAATTCCAATGCTACGTGGTTCTGGTGAGGATGACTGACATGTTTGCTACACATATGACCAAATGCAAAAGCCTATGGAACTCACAGGTCTGTAACATGTTTGGAAGCGGCACTGCCCCAGATACAAAAAATACATAAAACATGACACCAACTGCTCTGATCCTTAGGTGGGTAGGTATGTGACCATATGTCTCATTAATGACAGAGTCCTAAACACAAAGGCATTAGCCTATCTATTTGCCACCATCTCATGTAAATCAACATTCCATGGGTGACTTCCATGGGTGGCTTTGCATCTGGTCATAGCAACTCTGTAAACCTACTTTTGTATATAAGCCCGGCAGGAATATTATTCCTGCTTTATCCCAAAAGATAAAGATCAGGGCCCTGGAAATTTCATATAACAAAGGAAGGTAATAAATAGTAAGTCCTAAGTCTTTTTAAACCTCTCAATGGTACACACTCATAGCTTCAGCGTTTATAGTGATTGGCATGGGATAGTTGTGAGTGTTGTGTCTGTATGAGTGTGTGAGTGTGTAAATGGATGCATGTAATGGAATATGGGACATGAGGCATGGTACGTCATGGTACGTGTGTGAGTGTGTAAATGGATGCATGTAATGGAATATGGGACATGAGGCATGGTACGTCATGATTTGGCAGGTACTGTGAGACAGGAACAAATAGTCCAGTACATACAACACATTAACCGGAGGGGTTGGGAGGGGGGCCTTCCTCTGAAAAAATTGTTGGGGCCTTTGCCCCCATGGCCCCCATGCTCCTATACCACTGTGTATAAAACACACAAAAAGTTACACACGTGAAAAACACATCAGTCAGAATATAAACAGTTGAGAAAGGGTGTTGGATAGTAAGCCAGTGAAAGCACTGTAACCAAAAAAAGTTCAAACAGACAAAGCTTATGAGTGAATCCATATAGCACATAACAATTTACAGGGTGTACAGCAAGGGGAAAGAATAGTGGAAAGAGTGTGTATAAGTGTGACGTGAGACGTGTGTATGTGTTGGTTCATGGGTGTGTGTGTGTGCCAGCCATGCAGATGAAATGAAAAACGGTGGGCGTTTAAAATACATGTGCCAGCAGAACGCAAATCCCGACAATAAGGAAGGGTTACATGTGTTCCAGCCTAGCTGCGCTGCATGTGTCTTTAACTCGACCACGCCTCTCCCATAGCTAGCTGATACACAGTGCACTATATCTCATGGCTCTGACGTACTGTTATAGGTTGTGAGCCTCTAAATGGCCACGCAATGAGTCGCACCCAAAGAGTATGACCGAATCGCGACAGGGACACATGTTGTTGTGCGCGCGTATCGGTACTGGTAGTACGTACCGTGTTTTGTATGGTGATGGTAGCTGAATCCCACGCATTTTGATCGCGTAACGAATCTTGTTCGTTATAGAAGAGAACCACTGACGTTTGTAAGAACGTAAATTAACGGTGGTACATCAGTTGTACATGTAGTGGCATGGGCACGGGAGGTTATTGCATTTCATGCGCTCGGAGTAGCGGGAACCAGGTTGCAGTAGGTTAATGGCGCAAAATGAACGACCAATTACTTTGCACAGCTGAATCTCCGTAACGGATCAAGTAAAAATTAACGAGCAGGACAAATCGATAGGTATACAGGACCCCTCTGCGTATAAACCGAATTTGAGGTTAATTGAGATGTCCTGCCGAAAGATATGGCCAGTTTGAACCCCAAGGGGTCTCGGACATTGCAACACTGGCACGAAGCTAATGCAAGAGCCCAAAAATTTATTCTACCAGAGAGAAATGATGTAGTATGAAGTGTTTAAAATAGGAAGTCAATAGCATTTACGGTTCGGGAGATGTAGTGATTTCAAAGTGAATCATTTTTATAACTTTATATATATACAAGTAAATAAAAACATTCTCTACGAGAAAGTTGGTGGGATATAGGATTTGATTATGACATTGGTGGTGTAAAAAGCAAGGAAACAAGGTCTTATCAGAAGGGAAAATGTCATAGTCCTATATTTAGCACATTTCTAGGGCATGTGTTGTTTGTGTGCTAAATATAGGACTATGACATTTTCCCTTCTGATAAGACCTTGTTTCCTTGCTTTTTACACCACCAATGTCATAATCAAATCCTATATCCCACCAACTTTCTCGTAGAGAATGTTTTTATTTACTTGTTTTCTTAATTTTTTTTTCATATATTATATAAAAGCGAGTCCTCCAGCCGATTCTGAAGCTATTGGTGAAATTTTCATCGCTTAGAAATGTTCCTGTCCTGAGTTATGCGTTGCCAAGAAGAAGGAGGAGAAGGAGAAGAAGAAGAATAAGAAGACGACCCGCCCCTTGTTCCGAGACTGGGTACGAGGACGGGCAGTACACTCTTGTTCTCAACAACCACGCGGTTCAGCGACATGAAACAAAAACGAAACTACTCATTTTTGACTTCTAGATCGATTGCTAAAACAAGCTACACGATCCGATCGTCGGGAGTGTTGTTACAGACGGGTCGCGTTTTTTAATGACATTCATAGTCGGGGTCAAATCCTATATGGAAGTTTCTAACGAAACTTCCGATATGGGACAGTGTCCAGCTAAATCACCCTTATGGTACTTTTTCAAAATTTCCAGAACAAGCAAAAGAAAAGTAACGCTCGCATTGAAATGTATGGCTAATTATAAATTCAGTGCCTAATAACTTTGTGATGGATAGTCCGATTTAGGATGCGTAAGGACCATTTGACAGAAACATATGGGTGGGTGTTCAAGGAAAATCAAAAAAATTGAAAACTTGAAAAAAAAACTAGCCAGAAGGGTGATTCTGCTGGACACTGTCCCATATATGTATAAGCGATACGACATTTTCTCAGACCCTGTCCCAGTTAAGTATAAATAATTGCATATTACGTAAACACCGCATATATAAATTCTACAGGAGAAGAATTAAAGTACAGATTTTGGAAAAGAAATTTGAAGAAGGGTTTTCATCTAAAGAAGGGCCTTTTGTCAAAGCCTTAGACATAGCTCTACAATCTTTTGGCCAGAACTACCATGCATGGGGGTGCATTTGTGGGTAACCACACACACAAGACATGCGTACGTACATCCGTTCGTACCTATACGTCCGCGTAACTCATTTATATATATATATATAATTTTATAATTATATATATATACTCGGCCTAGCACCTAGGTATGTACGCGTACCTAGCTACCAATAGGAACGACCACCTCCCACACAAAAGGTGGTGGCAATGACAGCTGGTTTCCACTTCGCATTTAATATCTAAAATTTTTTCAACATTTCTTGAATTCAAAGTAGGGGGGAAGAATAAATGCAACGCTAGCCATTGTGGTTCAATCTCAAGTCTCATCGTACAGGCCGAGAACGTGTAGTTACTATCTGAAATTGCGCGGGCATGTTATAGAGGTTGCGTAGTAACCGTATGTTAGAACAGGTGATAGATTATATATGCAACATTTGGTAAAACAGCCGGTAAAAAAGAGGAGCTAGGAGGTAGACCAACTGTTCATCTGGCAAATGAATAGCGAGACTGAATAACAGCGAGACGAATAATCAGCCCGTGATTTTTCACGGGGACACGCTAGTCTTACATAATTGCTATGGCTCAGAGAGAGGCCCCTGTTCTTTTGCAAGAAGCAGAACTGGTAGCTGGGACATTCAAGCAGACTTTCTCACTGTTTGCCAAGTGCCACTTCATTTACAACAGAACTATGTGTCGAAAGCTGGATGTAATGATCTAGGTATGAAATGCAGCACACTGTGTCTCAATGCAAAATAATACATTGTATCAATCATCATTTAGATCATGCTATTGCCACTTTCATGGCGCATTTTCATGCTACATTACCTGGTGAGAACATCCCAATAAAGATGCATATGCTGGAAGACCATGCAGTAGATTGGATCCGATTCAATCAGCACTTTGGATTTGGGCTTATGGGAGAATAAGGAGCCGAGTCCATGCATACATGCAAGTTTCAATCGTCTATACCAAACTTACTGCACGGTCTCCTCAAGCAGTCATCCAGTGGAGAAGCTTAAGTAGATTATGATGGAGCACCTGCTTTGCAATCACCTACACTTATAAACCACCCCCAAGTAAAAGAGCCAAAAAATCACAATAACACCATCTCCATCGTTTATCACATTTTCCTAATGCTATTCACATTGATCATACCTTTAGCTTCAATAAAGAATCGAATAACATTTGACTGAATCATGTGTGTAGCGATAGCGCGACCCGGTTGTCATGGCCCATGAAATATAGTTAACTTTGTACGAATGTCGAGAGCCACCTTCAAACATAACGAAAAACTTACTTCATCCCATAGCACAGTGGTATACTTCATCTACACAGGAAAAGTTCCTGACTGTGTATGTAAATCAATGAGTGAAGGGACAACCGCGAAATGCTGTCTCTTTGCAGCCGCACCGTGACCGAATGGTGTAAGCGGTACTCGTGGCACTTGTTATAATCGATACAAAACAGACTGGATTCTTACAGTATTCAGTCTATAAAGTCCGTGCTCGTTGCATCTTTGAACAAACATCCAGATTTCTACACAGCTTGATAGTTATATTCTGTTGCTATGTACGTGGACATCATATTCCAATATTTCTGGGCGTAGGTCTTTTTTTCCAACTTCTCAATGAAATGAAACAGTAGTGGTGTAATCAGTGTTACAATATATTTCTTCCGACCCAAAACTACTGGTTCTGGAATGGGGTCAATTCTATTTGAGTTGATGCTTTGGATGTATGGTGTCAGACTCTTACTAGAGGGCATGCATGTGAATGGCATAATCTGTGGCACTCGCCCTGAAAAATGCCTATTGGCCTGACTACACTGGTACATCCCAACCTCCCATTGACCCCACCTCCCTGTGACAGAGCTGGTTGGTAGCCCCCAGTCTGTCACTGCACAATGGAAGCCACGACGGGAACCGACTCAACGCTCCCACGTGACGCCCACGTCCAGTAGTTCAATAAAATTCCCCACGCACACCATAATTATACAATCAGCACACTTATATACACGTTCAGTTCTTTAATGCGCATGCCCGTAGGTCTGGGCTCTCACACTCCCATTGTTGATAGTTTATTGCTGCAAGTACTCTTCCTTAATCATACCACAATGTTTATCACTATATTTCCAAAGTGAACTGCATACAATGCCAACTTCCTCACCCACATTACTATGGCTGGTCCTTATAGTCACCATTAAATGGCTCCAAAACATCTGCAAAATGTAATATTATTGTATTATAAAAGGAAGAAAAAAAAAAAAGCATGGTGTTAAAAAATAACAACCTCACGATTCCTATTCTATTTCAATAACCTTACAACCTTGCAAGGAAGCCTCAGTGTGGCTGCTAATTCTCTCTATATGTGGTTTTAAAAAATCACCTTCTGAAAAATTTTTAACTTTCATATGGTTATCAAATTTAATTACCAGTTTCAAGGCATTTTGGCTTGGATGAGCATAAGATCTTGTGCTTTAGCATTGTGTGCATAATGCACCTCTGACCAGCATTACACTAGCACCCTCCAGCTCCAGCTCACACAATAACAGCAAATACAAACCAGGTTACCCCACTGACACACTAGCACAAACTAACAGCGAATAGCCGTCCAACTCACATCGACACACGCACGCACGCGCGCGCGCGCACACACACAAACACACACACAGACACACACACACACACACACACACACACACACACACACACACACACACACACACACACACACACACACACACACACACACACACACACACACACACACACACACACACACACACACACACACACACACACACCAATAGCTCTAAACACCAGCACATGCCAGTGAACACTACACGCCCCACATACAGGGATCCTTTGAGGAAAAACCTTCGAGGGGAATTTAGAAATTTGTTGCTAAGGCAACTCTGAGGGTTGTATCACTTATTGTCAAGGAGGAACAACAATATGGCGAATTCCCCTACCCACACCACATACAGCAATCCATACATCAACCCATATGCACATCAAAGGCATGCACAGCTAGTTTGAAGAGTGCATGAGTGAAACTGTTACATCCTCAAGCAATTCAGTGTCCTATTACAATGTGGTTCAGCGACATCAGTAACCAGGCCCTAAGTAGTTAATCATGCATGCAATTTTGTCGTCGCCTGAATGAGATACCATGACTAGCTCCATCATAGAAAAGTTCGGGAAGAAACGATAATGATAACAAAAGCAAATATCAGAACAAGGTGCACTGATAAAATGGAAAGTATTTATAAACTGTACATAAATCTATAGCGTTTCTCGAAGACGAAGGCAGGGGATTGAAAAACCTCCGCAACGGCTTCCATCCTGAGCTTCCATAACCACCTTCATCTCAACATAGTCGCCATCGGGAGTGTGACGGGCTCGCTCTGTTGACAGTGGGAGAGGAGGGACTTCGACCGCCTCCTTCGTTTGTGCTGTGTGCACAAATTGGGTGCAGGAGGTGCTTTTAAAAGCTCTAATGCACCCCTTGTTTTCACCATCTATTACGCATGGCTTGCTCTGGGGCTGATCATGACAATCGCTTATGTGTTCATATATAGGCTCTGAAGCAGGAAGCGAGCGAATGAACGAATCCGATTTTGATATTGGCTGTTCTTGGTAGTATAGTGGTCTGTAATCGATTCAATTCCCGTTTCATTCTCATGGCTGGATATGAAAGATGTTGTAAATAAATCACAAGTATCCCCCCAACCCCCACCTCACCCCCCCCCCCCCCCCTTCCCTCCTCGTTCCTTCAACCATACATGCAGGCTTTAATTTGTTGGCATACCTTTTTAAAATCTGAATAAGATGATAACTAGTATCGCCATAAGTACGATTAAAAGTAGCACACTTGATGGTGCAACGATCGTGCCAACCAGAAGTCCTGAATGCAATCAACGAATCAAATATTCATCACAGTACCTCCGTACGCACCTACATGCACACATTAGCAAACATATAGTCTAGTACCCAGACACCACATGCATTTTAAATTATTGCAATGTGTCCATCATTCGCATAGGTCTATGCATGGTAAAGCCGATGGAACCGACTTCAAGGATGGCATAGTACTCTCTCATTTCACGGATAGCTACTCTAAGAGGGATTGCTATTTCGACGTAATCCCCCTTTCCGTACGCTCGATTGACGGACACAGCCGCCACCTGAGTTCCGGTGTCACAGGATTATGCGTCCCCCCGGATTATGCATCCGGCCGGACTCGTGGTCCTAGGATACGGAGTCCCCCCTTAGGATAGGCAGTCCCCCCATTGCCCCTCATCGAACCGAGGTAGTTAAGCCTAGTAATTACTGTTATCTGCTTGTACACGTCCTTCTCACTCTTTCAATGTTGGTAGAAAATAGGTACTTTATTGGATAGGTCTACATGTATAGCTATTAGCTATAGCTGAAGCACGTTGTTTGCATTACGTTGTTCCTGATTGGAGAATGACGCAAGTGCTATATCCACGTGCTGTTACGAGGCATCGCCATGGCTGAAAAGAGTGCACAAGAGAAGCTGTTTTACAAAGACGTGTTGAAGTATTTGACGGTGAGGTCATACAGAGAGAAAGCTGAAAAGCAATGGAAGAGGACGATTCCGCAGGAAAGCGCAAGATTTCACAGCAGTCAACGATGGTCAGTTGTATATTAAGGGAAAGAATGGCCAGGAAGCTAGACGTTGGGTTTTCGATGAGGAAGATCAAAAAAGAGTGATGGAGGCTTGCCACGATGACAACTAGGTAATCGGCCATTGAGTCTAATACACAGTGGTTGGATGATGCTGTAATTAATGCTTCTCAATATCTTCTCCACAGCCAGTATGGTATATCGGGATTACAAGCAACAACACTTGGATACCACCTAACATTTGACATCTTGAGAAAGGACTTCGTACAGATTCTTCATAATGGAGAAGACCATTGGCTAACGATCTCTACCCTTCGATTGCCATCAGGTCATGTAAACATCTTTGACAGACTGTGCATGTCAGACCTGTACTGATCATGCCATAGACCAAATGTGCTCCATTATTTTCACCCCTAACAATGCTGTGTACCTCCACTTTACTGATGTTGACAAACAGACTAGCTCAGACTGTGGCCTGTATGCCATTGCTTATGCTACTGGGTTATGCTGTGGTGAAGATGTATGTTCCAGAAAATATGACATGATGGTCATGCGGCAGCATCTATTGAAATGCTTGAAAGTGGAAGAATGACTGCATTTCCTAGTTCAGATAGAGAAAACCATCATATTGTGGCCAATAAGATGATTAAAGTGAGGTGCTACTGCCTATTGCCAGATTCTGCAGTAATGATTCAATGCAGTTCTTGCAAAGAATGCTTTCACAAGAAATGTGACTCCTCTATACCCCGAAAGGCCTGGAGCAACTTAAAATGCAAATGGCACTGTAAAATGTGCCATTCTGTACCTTTAATCAACTTATCATGAACTATCAATGTATACGTCAATTCATAAGCACGAACTAGCTCATTTATTCATCAGCATATACTATGTGCATGCAATTCCGTGTATCAACGGATATCATGCATCTCGATATAGTAAAATGAAAACAATTATACTCTGAGCTGAATGCGTTGTGTATAGGACAGTAAATAATATTCAAAGAACAAAGCACTGAAATAGGTGCTACGAATCTGTTTCATTTCTGTTTTGTGGTTTTAGCTGACCAGCCTTATAGGATATACACATATGGGACAGTGTCCAGCAGAATCACCCTTCTGGCTAGTTTTTCAAGTTTTCAAATTTTTTGATTTTCCTTGAACACCCATGAGCTTCTGTCAATTGGTCCTTACGCATCCTAAATCGGACTATCCATCACAAAGTTACTGAGCACTGAATTTATAATTAGCCATACATTTCAATGCGAGCGTTACTTTTCTTTGGCTTGTTCTGGAAATTTTGAATAAGTACCATAAGGGTGATTTAGCTGGACACTGTCCCATATGTATATATACATGTATATACGACGCCCATTTATGCCGAGGCATGCACATGCTGATAATTGTAACGCTGTATAAATGAGGGAGGGGGACCGCTAGTTCTAAGGGGGGACATGATATCCTAGGATACGTTGTCCGGCCGGACATTGTATCCTAGTACTGGGCGTCCGGCGGACTCCGGGTCCTAGGATACAATGTCCGGCCGGACAATTTTTAGGGGGGACGCGTAGTCCTGTGACACCGGCTGAAATATCGCTAATTGTGACGTCATACTTAGCGACCTGATAAGAACACATGACAGGTGGCTGAGGTGGTGGTTGTGGTGGTGCATGGGGTGTGGGGGGGAGGGAGGAGGGTGAATATTAGCGTAAGTGTGTATCGTACACTTTGTTATAAAAGGCCATACCTGAACACGAACGGTGACCACTGTGGTGCCGTCATTATTCAGTGTAGCGCACAGAGATAGATAGCTTTACGGTGCCATTTTGGTCCGCCCATCTTATTGCTGTACATGGTCAATGCACAGTGGGAAGTCAGTTCATGGCTTTACTGATGCGACAAACATATCAATTTGTCGCGTACTGCTTAGCAGCGTGAAATTAAAATTGGCACGCATCCCCCATGCAATACATGCACTTTGTTACAAATTGCTCACCAATAGGAAACCCTCCACTGACTGGAATCACGCGACTCTCTCCCACCACATTTGTCGCCGAAATGTTAAAAAATAGTTCCGTACATTCTCCGGGCACCGCGTTTGCATCCTTTATAACCGAAACGGCATTGACAGAAGGACCAACGGTCCAATTCGTCCACTGATCGCCGCTTGAGTTGTACAGTCGGATAGTGTAGTTGAGTATGTCCGCCACTGTGATCCACGTGAATGGCCTCTCCCACGAGATCCGAAGCGCGGTGGTATTGAACACAGCAAGAGTCGGCATGGGTGGCAGAGGCGGGCCTGCATGCAACGCACAACCAACAAAAAATTAGTACAGCAACACACGAGTATACGATGTATTACTCCCACGCATGCACCTCTATATTTCCGCCCATTGATGCTTCCCTCCGCACGCATACAGAGCTCTCACCGGCTGTGACCACTAGGGCAACTGGACTGGTGTCGACGGAGCTCGTGTAGGCAAAGCATTGAATACGAGTGGCGTTGTTCTCGGGCCGCCCCTCCACCTGCAACGTCAGCACCGTCGTTGTCTCGAAGGTATCTGGGTCAATGTTCTCCTCATGCGTGTTGCTGGTCCCTCTTGGCCACGCCCGAACGCTTTGATTTCCATTGATCTTCCACTGCGCTTGGTTTTTGGCGGTGCAGCTAAAGCTTGCGATCATTCCGGGGAGTATAGTCTGCGTTACGGGGGCTTGAATTATTGCTGTCGTACGTACGTGCATGTATAAAATGTATGTATAGCGCGTGCACAGTAATGGCGTGTTTATGTACAAGCGCACTACAATAGATATCCCTGGGGACGAGACATGGATGCATGTGAGCCATTCTTACTGGAATATTTGCATGGATGTAGTTATTTAAAAAGGTCGCTAATTATTCTCACTAGGTTCTAAAAATAAAAAACAAAACATTTATGTTCCAAGACCAACACATTTGATGGAATCTCAACGTAGTTAGCTTTTTGAACAACGATGGATGCTACGACTGTATAGGTAGCTGATTCTATTACAACCAGAGTCCGAAAGCATATGCACGGGGCCATTGTATAACACTGCTGCGTGCATATTATCATGTGGGAATTACAAAAGCGAACTTACGTTGTCCATACGGACAGGGCATCAATGCTTGAAGTAATATTAGGCAAGCTATACATTCCAATGAGTTGATCATACTTTGTTCTAACACTCCGAGTGGTGCACAGAATTGCACGTTGCCTTGTATATCCATCGGCAACATGACCATGTTTGCACACGAATAAATGTTATGCGTCAGTAACGAAAAATGTACGCTTACCTGCGGGAATTACACTTGCAATTTGCACTGCACCCCACGAATAACAAAGAGCTAGTGTCGCCAAATGACTTAACCTTTTTATGCCAGATGAACGCAACGTTTGGTTTACCCTTGTGACGCCTATTCAAGCTAATTGTTACACCTGGCAGCGATAAGTTGCGGTACATCCAGTAGGCGGAGTGCAATCCCTTTATACCCAAATCAGTGTGTATTTATGCATTTGGCTCCGCTGAGTCTGCGCACTGTTGATTCACACGCAATCAATTCGAGGTGTGCCCTAACAGCATGTCGCCTGACATGCCAGCTTGTCTTTATATTTGTACGTGTCAAACAGAGTACTATCCGAGAAAGCAGATCGACGTGTTTTACATTCATAACTCATTAGTGCCATAACGCCGTTACGGTAGTCATGCAGTTCAGTAATGGTCCGCCGGACAGACTTTCTTTACATTTGCTGACGCGAACATGCATGTTGGTGCATTAATTATAAGGCAAGCCGATCCTGTTGGGTTCACGGTTTACGCAGAGCTAGATGGTGCACGCATCTAGCTTGTCCATGAATTGCCATGTATGTTTATATAAATGCATGCATGTTACAGCTATGCGCCCCCGCACATGTGATGTTATGGTTGCCATGACACTGTCCTTTCCTCCCTTCTTTCTCATTGGGATGTTGCGGCAGTGTGCAGCAATTATAAACGTTAGCTGCGACAGCATGCTCTACTTTGTCCCAATCTCCGGCATCAAGTGAATAAAATTATGTTCATTTAGTTTAAAGCATCGCATCGCGTTGCTGTTAAGGCAACATGCTCGGCTGTTTGCGACCCATCGAATCAAAAATTGACAATGAGACCTATTATACACCCTGAAATATTGAAACGTTGAATGTACGCGCTGTACCGATATTATAGAATAGAAATACTATCCGTATAAATTACGTGTACAGCTCAGTCAGCAATTATTACAAAAATTTTCCCTATCTTAATGTGTAATAAACCAACCATAATTAAACACACTTACACACTACAAAGATCAGCGAAGGAAGGTAGTGTTTCTTTGATAATGGATGCATTTCCTCATTGCATAGCCAATGAAAGGCGGTTTTATTATACAGGAATATTTTATAGTGTTTGTAGATACGACTACAACACGCACGCACACGCACACACACACACACATGCGCGCACACACATGCACATTACACAATCACAAACGTGCACACCAATGGAGTCACGAGGGCAAGGAGCTCCCTTGCTAGGATGGCTCTGCATGGCAATGGACTTGACCAAGGTGATATTCAGCCTGCATGTTGTAAATGTCGGGCAAGATGGAAAGTTTGGGAAAGGACATGCCGATGGCAAGGTAGGATGCCAACCTAGAGAAGGTGAGACTCCTTACCACAGTTGCAGAAAGTCACAACATCTATAATGAAATGCATGTCCGCCCCAATTTCTGATACTTGAAACCATTGGTGAGTAGCTTGGGTATCTGATGTTGCAGATTCTGCACCCGACATGGCTGGGCCGAGTGATGATGTTATTGTGAGCAGAAGGCTTGTCTCTGTCCCATCCATCAATGCTAACATCTGAAGGTCTGTGTATTAAGTTATTATTATTTTCACCATGCATTAGCTGTATAGCACTCTCTAGTAGAGAACATGTACCTGCATGGATCTTATATCAACAAAACATTGGACTATACAGCCTATTTTCCTCAGGGGAAAAAAAAAACCAAATGTAAGAGGTTGGAGGATTAAGGCTTAGATAGACTAGATATTAATCATGGCATGCATGCTGAATTGATGGCACTGCAAATATAGTTTTAAAAAGGGATTACATGTACGTACTACATCAAGCATATACGATACCTAGGTCTTTAGTCCTTGAGATTTGTGCCTCTTAGTTGGTTACATTGTATTGCATGCTGTTAGATATATCTTGTGATGCAATTCTGATTAGGTCCACCTGCATCTCATACTGGCGGTGCTGCAACTTGTCATGTATACTGAGTCATAAGACTGAACCCTGCATGCACTCCACATATATAACAAGCAGTAGTGTGGGTTTCAAGGAGATCCATCAGGAGGGCCAACAAAGAAGTCATCAAGATAGTTAAGTAGGGTCAAATCGTAATTGTTTCTAGGTCCAGTGCAGGGCACAGGCAGGGTGCAGGCACACAACGGAGTCCAAAAGGAGAGCATGTATCAGTAGTTGCCTCTCCAGTGCTTGCCCATGAGTTCTCGCTTAGATGGGAAGATGGGTACCATTTGGAAGGCTAAATTGAGGTCCATTTTTGCCATCAAAGTCCCCCATTCTGAACTTCTTAGTACAGGGTGAGTTGATTAATTCCTTCACACTCTGGCCAGATGGGTAGTGAAAGATTCAGAATCACCCTTCACTTCTGTTCTTATTTGTTATCATTCAGAGACCAGATATTTGGAGGTCCTGAAGTGGACTTGTGGCATTGGGAGCAAAAGGCCTAGCATTTATACCTGCATACAATGTTCAATGCTGTTGACAGAAAATGATGCATTATTCTCTGTGTAGTGGTAATGGTTTCCAATACATGCTTAAACCTACCGGCAAGGCTTTGTAAACATTATCCTCTATAGCCATTCGATCCATCTACTTCATCACTGCATGGGGATGATTGGTTATATGCAGAGTGAGCCTGAAAGCTCTTTTAGCACGCATTTTATAAAATCAATACATCCTTTTCCCCAGATCAATGGCCACAGTGAAAATATAAAAAATGGGCAATCTTGAGATCTCAGGACTTGTTGATTCTGTGCACATATTGGGACGTATATAGTTTTCTCTCACATGGAGAGTATATGCACTTGTGGGATCAACAACTGATGTCCCTGGAACATGCAGCACAATGCATCAAGATATCTGCTAAAATGTTTGAGGTACGTATAGGGTCAATATAATGGTGCTGTGCCATAATAAAAGCGATACTGCCCGCATGCATCTGTTGACACCATAACATTACTTGAGGCAGCTTGTACACGCCATTGCTGTGCATGGAGCTCCAGGGTGAGGCTGCCTCTGAGAACAGACGGGACTTCAAATATGCCGTATATAGTATGTACATGATAATATTGTTCGTATAAGATGATTTATGAAGCCTGCCAAGAGCATTAAGTGGGGGTGGTATATGCATGCCCCCATTTCTCGTACTCAGTCGCATTTTCCTCCTTGGTCGACGTTGTCTTTTCTTTCTTCTATCAAGAAGAACTTAAGCTAGAAACTGCTTTAAAGAACATCAAATGGCACCATGCAATTACTTCAGGATATTACCATAGACGAACAACATAGTAAAGCGAGTATAGTAATCTATATGTGTTTACTATAACGGGCTCTATAATGAAAAAAAGTAGTCCTTGGGCCATACACCTGCAGCACAGCTATAAGATAGAGAAGCGAATATTAAAATGAAGTACGCTGTCATAAATGAAGTTTCAAAGAGAGAGAGTGATGTCACGAGAGCCCATGGTCGTGCAGCTTTGAGAAGGCGGTATAACGAGAAAAGTAGCGCCCTTTTATATGTCCGTGTCCCTTATGTGCGGCCCTTGTACATGTCCGTGTCCCTTATGTGCGGCCTTTGACTTTGTATATGTCCGTATCCCTTATGTGCGGCCCTTATATATGTCCGTGTCCCTTATATGCGGCCCTTGTATATGTCCGTGTCCCTTATGTGCGGCTCTTATATATATGTCCGTGTCCGTTATGTGCGGCCCTTGTATATGTCCGTGTCCCTTATGTGCGGCCCTTATATATGTCCGTGTCCCTTATGTGGAATAAATTCCAATCATTGTGACACACTTATACGCAGGTAGCTCACTAAACAAAAGCGGAGAATCCATTTTTATTGTATTATGCATGTATGGCGATCGTTTCTTCCGTTACAACTGGGAAATTACTCAATCATCATTCCTGTCTTACGTTAACATAATTCACTATTCATCTCAAGAAGCAAAGTGCCCCTGTTGCTAATAGAATCTCGCAATACAAAATTAATGTGTACATGTGAGTGCATGCTGCAACATAATAAAACGATATCACACGTGACGCATATGAAAACATGTCGGCGATCTACTAGCAGCCAATGGGCGGGGCCGTGCTAGGCTATGCTCATGCCGTTTATTTGGGATGATGGCGTGGCTTCAGTAGTGTGAGGCGTCTGTGTCTTAACGATACTGACAATACACTCGCTGCCTGAGTATATAGATGGCATCATTGACATATAATTACATATAATCCATTCACATACTTAATGTTTACAGCTACGGGGAAAGTATAGTTTTTCGTTACTTACCTTTGACTGAGGAAAATGTAGCGGTGGTGTGGCTGGGAGTAATAATTGAACCACTTGAAATATCTGGAACTGATCGAGAAACATTGAAAGAAACATGTAACGTACGTAAACTACTACTTACGGATATAAGATTAAGTCATGCACATAATTTTCTGAACTGAGCCCTCACCCAAGGGATTATTAGATTTAGGTCCATTATTGTGGCTACTGTATTGGAACGGGTCATGAAATCAATATTTCACAAAACAGTAGACCTAGCCTGCTGTAAAATGGATTTCAGCACGGCAACCTGACTAGAATTGACTTGCGCTGCAAGCCGTATTGCGAATTAATGTACTAATGTTTCTGAATTTGCTAATAATGTTGCGTCATACTCACCAACAAAAAAAAAAAAGGCTGTGGTGTAATAATAGCAATAAAATACAGAAACACTGCAGGGATACACTATTACACTACTTGTGGTGCCCAATACAGAAGCAGCATTGCCCTGCTGGAGTGCTTGTATCAAAATACGGATAATAATTATTGGAGCCTGGACTCTTGTACCTTTCTCACCTGCTACATAAAGCATGCTAAGTTTGCTGAAGTACACTTGAGTGGTGCCGCATGAGCAATCTTCGCTGATGCAGACGGTTGAACACTGGACCGGCATGAGGTGGAACTGTTGTTTGACCTTCACGAACAGCTGCTCCACCAGATAACCACCCTGGGGACACTCATTAACCGTCCCTCTGGATACTTCTATCCCATAGATGTTTCTGACCTGGGTGAGTGATGTGTACGGCGACACAGGAACCGTTCTTCCATTGGTCGGTAAGGTCATGTACCATGTTACGGGTAGCTGTTGCGAACAAGGCATGGAGCAGTTGAACACCGCCATGTTGTTAATTGCAACGATTTGGTTGTTAGGAGCTTTTATTATTTGAGCTGTACAGTATGGGAGAAGGGGGGGGGGAGAGAGAGAGAGAGAGAGAGAGAGAGAGAGAGAGAGAGAGAGAGAGAGAGAGAGAGAGAGAGAGAGAGAGAGAGAGAGAGAGAGAGAGAGAGAGAGAGAGAGAGAGAGAGAGAGAGAGAGAGAGAGAGAGAGAGAGAGAGAGAGAGAGAGAGAGAGAGAGAGAGAGAGAGAGAGAGAGAGAGAGAGAGAGAGAGAGAGAGAGGGGGGGGGGGGGGGGGGGGGGAAGGGGGGAAGGAGAGAGTTATTTAATTGATAAGTTCAATTATAATAAATGCGTTAACTCGCCATCAACTTACCCTTTTGTATGGAAAAAAAGGCCATAAGGTTTAATATCAAGCGGTACTCCATATATAATTGTACTTTCATCGTCATCGAATGATAACCACTGTTAAGACGTGCTTATCAACTCGGCGAGGTTTTTATCCTAGCATTGGTTTTGATTTCCGGCCTATGTATCCGTAATACGTGTCGCTTTTAATTCTAATTTTTACAATACATTTTAATCACTTAGTCTAGCAAACGTTCATAACGTAATGGTAGATCTACCCTTGCGATAGTTTTTCAAATATTGCAGGGAAAGCAAAAGATTTACCTTGTTATCATTTGATAAGGTGATTACAGAAAGCGTGATATCTAATGAGAAACCTTCATATACAACGGTGCAATGAATTTAATTTAGATCGAGGATATTGTTGTCACAGAAACCGTATGGATTACCAAGAACTTACAGTGGTGGTGTGCTGCCATATGGTCACATTCCGTGCATTGTCTCTATTGGCAGTCTATAGCTGTTGTATCTGGCATGCTTGACATACAACCCGGGGCAACAAGCTAATGTCGTATGCGTGTACTAGATTTTAAAATGCATGCATTGCCAAGAAAGGTTCAGGTAGGAATTAGCACCGTAAAAAAAAAGCCCCAAACGGCCTCTAATTGTCTTTGCGTAAGCGCGCAAAATAATAATTTAGACGTGAGCTATTCAGAACTTCCCCCTATCCGATGCATGATTGCGGGGTGTATATCGTGGGCGCCGATCGTTAGTTGCACGTGAGCCTTAGAGCCTTAATTTGTGATTGTACCATGATAAAGTGGCAACCATGCATGCAACCTTATAAATACATGCTGGAGCTTAGCTATAGGATATCACTAATCACAGCACCATATGAGACTAAAACAAACCAGCCTCAAACCAAACAAACCAGCCTCATCGGCTTTTATGATACCACATGCAGGTTAGCTACTTCATAAGTTCACTCTACTTGGGTCAGGTTTAATTTGGATCATAGAAATAGCTAAATATAAGTTTAGGTTTTAAAATAGCAAGATTGTTTCTTTAACATGTATTGTTTACTTGTCACTTGCACAACGTTTGGATGAAATGAAATGATTTCAATTCTCAGTTATACAATTATAATAATGGACATAAAATTAAATAACTTCTACCTCACGGACAATGAGAGCTTTTTGTACGGCATATAGCCAAGTTGTCTACAGCGGCTATGCATATTGTTACATTCTTGGCCAAGTGCCTCCAATAATTTGCTTCTCCCCCCACTAGCGGAAAGGGGCGGATGTGGGGTCGATGCATGCATGGTATGGGGGCAAATCGTCTTGTGTAACCTGTTCAGTATGCATGCTGACGTATGCATGCGATATGTTCTGAAATGGGGCAGTCCAAATCATAGACCTACATTTATCAATATCATGTTTGTTTAAGCTGTGCCTATATATATATAAATGAACGGTCAACGAATAAATTAGCGGTTTGGGGGATTACGACGTATTTCCGTAATTCATCCTATGACAAGTATGCGACTGTTCAACTAAATTAAGCTAACATTACATACAGATCATCCAATCACGCGCCGAATACATTCATACTTGTCCCTAAAAAGGTAAACAAATGTGCAGCCTCTGTAGCAGAGTTTGTACTGTACGCAGTTCAGTACATGTTTCAGCAAAGGGAATACCATGCTGCAGTGCTGTTCCTTCCCCATAAACAGAATAAATAAAGAATGACGATGATGCTGGTGGGAAGACCTATCTAAATGGCAGGTCACATCCTTTATGCTCCACAGAAAGGGGAAACGACCTATCCGTAACATTGAATGCGTTATCGCGGTGATGGTATTTCTTTTGTACGTCGGAAGAATAAGGTAAGGACACAGGACAGTAAATCAATTCATGATGCGTAAAAATTAAATTAAAGATAAAATCATCAAGCTTTCAGAAATGTAAATGTATTAATGCATCATCACAGAAACGTGATACTGCAGTTAACAGAAACACTCCTGGTCTGAAGTTATCCATTATCAAACAGTGAGAATATCATGAAAACAATCTCGCCTTTGTGTGGTCTAACATTGTATAATGCATATGTGTGAGTACTTGAATCAATATTTACCTCCACCATACCCATAACCAATAGATAACTATTACTGATTTCTTTTTGAGATCTGTTTTAGGACTCAGAATAATGGGCTATATATATATATATATATATATATATATATATATATATATATATATATATATATATTTATGCAATGTAAAAAAGTCACTAACCCATTCATTTAAATTAGATCACTGAGTGTGTTGTGAATAAACATCCAGTTAATGAGTTTACAATAAGAATGGATGCACCAGTTTGTGCATTCACTTGGCAGACAGAAAGTATACTTCAGTTACAGTCATGGTTAACTTTACGACTTCTTAAATATCTTGTTCAATATATATCTTGCATGCAAGCTATATATTATGTGTTAATATATACATATGGGATCGGCGCATATGTGTTTCAAGTATTTCGGACACTTACAAATTCGCTCTTACGCACTCTGTCTATCATGAAGTTACAGTGGTCAATTACGCGTACATTTTAATTGCACGTGTCAAGGTTGATGCTCCATCCTGGAAAAATTTATAATAATACCTTTTTGCTGCCTCCATCCTGTATCACTTGAATATATTTTAGCAATCAAATATAAGGCTATCCGTGCAGGGAATATAAAGCCAAGATTCAAACAACTTCTGTGTAACGGATGCCATCGCCAAGAGCGCCATTGATTTAATGTATAAATTGTGTGTCAAATTGAAGTGAACGAGCTTTTTGGCTTGAATGTTACGTGCGGTCCGCTATACACTCTGTCTCAGGATATTAGTCCGATTGAGCCACTACCAGATAGGTACCTTTATAAGCAGCATACTCAACTTATAGCTGTGGAAAAATAGGAACACTTTCATATATTATTGACTAGTAACTTATGGAAGGATTAAGACTCGTAAGTGCTAGCTATAGGTGGCTTGTATTTGTTTCAGTGAAATGCAGATTTCATCCAAGTTCTTCCATGAGAATGAAGTTGACGTAGATTGAAATTCTGTTAGTTTAGACAATAGCGGAAGTGATTCGCGCAATCTGATTGGTCATCTAAGCGCGGTAGAAACCTATAGAGAGGGCACTTAGAATCCCTCCCGTTATCGTTATCGCGTTGCGCGATAATGTATTGGTTGCTACGTACGCGTTGCTATTGTCTAACCTATATATATTATTTTCATGTAGTGATTATTAAGGACTAGCGCGTCCCCGTGAAAAATCACGGATTGATTATTCGTCTCGCTATTCATTTGCCAGATGAACAGTTGGTCTACGTCCTAGCTTCTCTTTTTTTACTGGCTGTTTTCCTATATAATCTATCACCTGTTCTAACATACGGTTACTACGCAACCTCTATAACATGCCCGCGCAATTTTAGATAGTAACTACATGTTCTCGGCCTGTACGATGAGACTTGAGAGTGAACCACAATAGCGTTGCATTTATTCTTTCGGCACTTATGCAGTTCCCCCCCACCCCACTTTGAATCAGTTCAAAAAATATTGAAAAGAATTTAGATATTAAGGGAAACCAGCTGTCATTGCGACCGCCTTTTGTATGGGAGGTGGTCGTTCCTATTGGTAGCTCGGTACGCGTACATATACCTAGCAACCAATAGGCGCTAGGCCGAGTATATAAATGAGTTACGCGGACGTACGTACGTACGTACGTACGTCCGTACTATGGAAATTATAGTATTAGACTAGCGTGTCCCCGTGAAAAATCACGGGCTGATTATTCGTCTCGCTATTCATTTGTCAGATGAACAGTTGGTCTACCTCCTAGCTCCTCTTTTTTTACCGGCTGTTTTACCAAATGTTGCTTATATAATTTATCACCTGTTCTAACATACGGTTACTACGCAACCTCTATAACATGCCCGCGCAATTTCAGATAGTAACTACATGTTCTCGGCCTGTACGATGAGACTTGAGAGTGAACCACAATAGCGTTGCATTTATTCTTTAGGCACTTATGCAGATCCCCCCCCCCCCCCCCCCCCCCCCCCTCCCACTTTGAAATATTGAAAAAAAAAAAGATATTAAATGTGAAGTGGAAACCAGCTGTCATTGCGACCGCCTATTGTGTGGGAGGTCGTCGTTCCTATTGGTAGCTAGGTACGCGTACATACCTAGCAACCAATAGGCGCTAGGCCGAGTATATAAATGAGTTACGCGGACGTACGTACGTACGATGGAAATTATAGTATAAGATGATTTGCAATGAAACAATGATTCACGACAAGAATTAATCATTCGGGATGGCATTTGCTCGCAAAATCATAAAAGCCAGAATCGTATGACGTTTCAGTCCTGTAAGAAAAAAAAAATTTGTGGCAATATAAGCTAATACCTACCACCCCCCCCCCCCCCCCCCCAATTAATTTAAATAAATCAACTTACTAGGCATCTGGATTGCAATACTGCACTTCATGCAGCCGTGTATGGATGTAAGAACAAAGCAGGATACAATACACTGACGTACCGACACCTCCAATAAGAACTAAGCTGTTATGCATCTCAGATACACAACATGCGAACTGAATTAATATAATATACCAGTATAACAACAGTACATTTATAATTGGTATGAAATAATTTACACCATGTGCATGCATGATAGGAACAAGCTCAGTGTCTTGCATTGATGATCTGCTTAGAGTGCTTATTGCTCTGCGATCGTTTAGACTGCAGTGGAATCCTTTCCTTCAGAAGGTTCATTGCATGATCTCATATCGACATAATCGCCCTCAGTCATTCTAACCATGCATTTGCATGTCGGTGGAAGGGACGGAGCTATTAGTGGATCACCAACCACCAAGGAAATGGATTCCTTTTCGCCATGACTTCGGTACTCGTGATCATTGAAACGTTCGCATATTGCAGTTTCATAAACAACTTGACGAGGCTGGATGATGATTGGTGCGGATATAGTGACTGGCTGCGCATGGTTCCTTATTGACTCTGCTTTTCGCTTATTATCTGAGTAAAGAGCAGTTGGAAGCACTTACATTCGCTATAAATTGAATGCATGCAAGTGTGTACCCATTTTTATTTTGAAAATAACAAGGAATGAAACCACAAACAGGAAGACGGCAAGAAGGAAGATGGTTGGTCCAATGATCCCGCCAATTAGTGAGGATGCAGCTAAATACAAGGAAGTTATAAGTAAGAGTACTGTATGCATGACAAATGCATGTGTGGAATACCACAGTCTACAAATCTTGTTGGTATTACGGACATCAGTTTGCCAAATATTTTGGTTTTCTTTGTCCGGCCCGCCGGGCCATGCAATATATGGGAACGAGGCAGCAAAAAAGACGTAGCGCATATATATTTCAGTTTAAAGTCTAATACTCTAAGGAACACCTGTATCCGCTACAACGTCTCTCTTATGCATTGGAAATTTGAATGTTCACCATGGCGGAGTTATAACGCGTACATTTCAATTGCACTTGTCAACTTTGATGCTCCTTTCGGGAATTTAAAAAAATAATTTCAGCTAGATTTATTGCAATTTGACACCGAAAACAAAATCAAGTATTTATATTAACCAAAAGAGGTGGAGAAATTTACGCGTAAGGATTTAATAACCCGGCAGGAGTTATTTTCACCTGTTGGACTGCAGGCAGGCATTCAATATAACTGGGTGTCAACATAATATATAATACCGCCTATGGCAGCAGATTGAGGCCAACTCAACTCTACTATACCATACGGATATATCGGTTTACTCCACGGGACTTAATTGCATGTGTAATTTCTCCTGTGTGAACCATATTGTGCAACATGTAGTAATAATTAACGACAATGAATCTGCACATTTTCGTGATCTGTTATTTAGCGTGCACATTTAAGTATTACAAATAAATCAACTTACGTGGTTTCGAATTTGTGGAGTGTTCTGGGTGGGAAATAAAATGTGCATGTGCACGCGTGAGCCCGTGTTCATAACGAGCTTGTGCGCGAATGAAGGTACATACGGAAACATGTATACACGAGTAGTTTGTATACCCGTGCCACTTTCTACAATCACTATGAATATGGTGATAATAGTAACGATCGAAATCCCAAACCATCACACATATGTACACGAGCATACGCTCACCCGCTCACACGCTCACAGCGCACCACACACACACATGCACGCACGCACGCACACACACACACAGCACACTTACACACATGCACATACGCACATACACACCTATTGGTAGTACTACTATATGGATCGCTTAATGTCATCAAGTAGCGTACCTGATACATTGGTAAGGTTGGTTGGGAGGATATCTGAAACAATGGATTTCACTCAAATTACACGTTGGTACCGCCAAACTGACATACTAAAATGGGTAATGGCTTGCAGGCTATCAAAGCTTGAGGAGCTCACAACAAGGATGACGTAAAATATGCTCCGTTCCTTAACCGCGACTTGCAAAGTAACGGGAATATCGATGTTGCCTCCATTACCGTATGCCAATACCAGTGATGCGTCCTTCAGTCGGGTGCCATCTTTAAAGTTCCCGATGATTATGTCATAAGTTGCGAACTGATACGAGCACATTAGTGGTGGCTATGAATATGCACGTAAAATTAGGAGAACGGGGAAACAATGGCTCCCGTGAGGAAGGGTCCGGTTAACAACGTGCATATGCATGTTGTTTTCTCTTCGCCATTACCTGAACTCGTACAATAACCACGGCTGTTCCATCTCTGTTGTACTGCACGGTCGGAGTGATCCTAGATGTGCTATTCTGCTCAGGTGGCCACTGGATAACTGATGCAGGCAGGTGCCGTTAAAATAATGAATAGATAATAATTTACTTATAAATTTACATCGCACATGAAAAATGGCCCTCATTTGTGTACATCAATGGTTTGCGTTGGAATCGGTGTAACTTCAGATGTACTATTTTCGATTATACCCCTTACCACTTTATAGGTAGAATTTGTTCTCTACCTACACAACGCTATAGGTAGAGGAATTAAATATTATTTTTCCAACAGGAACGTTTGAATCGCTTAAAATTGGTACGTGCTTTCTCCCGCAGACACGCTTTCTCCACAAAACCGCTAGACAATCCGCTAGAAAACTTTGGATTTAATTTATGATAATCGTTTTTAGCCAGTCCTTGTAAAGGAAAGCCCAATCTTCTTGTACCTAATGCAAGTCACGACGCAACCCCCCGAAAGAAATTATGGATAGGCCCCACGAACCTCACGGGGTGTTTCGCTGTGACGCATTGCATATATATTCATTGTATAACCATGCACGTTGAATTCACTACCAATATAACTTATATAGGGCGGATCATATACATGCATGATGGACATCTCCAACTGTATTAGGTTGATCATGACACATGGCTAAACCGGCTATAATCATTTTACCAAACTGAGGCATGATTTACTGTATATAGCCGCGCGTGACATATTACTCTGTGATAAATGTATGCCGTGAAATAAATTAAAGTCTTACGTTCAGGGAAGCCGCCAATGACTCTGCCTCCAGGGCTTGTTCCGATTATATTCGTCGCAGAAACGTAAAAATACATCTCGACGCACTTTGCCGGACCTTCCGTCTTGTGAAACGTGATATTATTAACGGAAGGCAGCACTGTAACGTTCTTCCATTCTTGGCTGCTGCTATTGTACGCGCTGACGGTGTAGTTTGTTACGTCGGCTACTTCGGTCCATGCGAATGGTTTATTCCAGGTTATTTGAAGGAGCGTATGGTTTGGCGAAATTAAGTCGACATGAGGTTGGAGGGGCGGGCCTATAGGAAAGAAGAAGGGTCGATGTATACATACCACGTCATGTTTGGTACCATGCACAGTAAATACATGCAGGTGTTTGTACATGTACCGTACATAGGTACTTCTTAAACTCACCAGCAATAATCAAATATGCAGCATCACTTGTGGTCGTATCTACTGAGTCGTCATACGCAATGCATTGTATTTCGCTGCCGTTGTTAGCTAGGACACCCTTTATCCTTAAGGTCATCGCTGTTGTGGTGTATATAGGATCGGCGTTTGTACTCTCGACAATAATGGATACAATTCCGCGACTATTCCAATCAGTTTCGTTATGTTTTCCACCGATGTTCCACCATCCCCACCTGCTTACGTTGCAACTAAAAGTGGCATCTTCACCTGGTAGCACAATTTGTGTTTTAGGATTTTGGAGAATTCCTATGTTAGTATAAGAAGAATAAGTCACCCCCTTCTACTTTTACAGAAATTAATTGCAACTGCAAAATGAAGCATTTCTTGCAATAGACTCTAAGATTATGCATTCATTAAGGCTTACTTCCGTTGGCGCTGGAGCATTTAAAGAAACATTGGATGAATAAAGCCCAACGAGCTGCGCATATGATCAGATGATTAATGCTCATTGCTTTTCTTCGGATAAACGCGGTTTCGTGGTGCTGAAAATTAACTGAGAAGGTTGGTGTGTGCAGTATAATTACACCACTTCACAAACGTCACACACACAACTTTGGCATCAAGGATAAAAATTATAGCCATCGGCATATGGGACAGTGTCCAGCTAAATCACCCTTATGGTACTTTTTCAAAATTTCCAGAACAAGCAAAAGAAAAGTAACGCTCGCATTGAAATGTATGGCTAATTATAAATTCAGTGCCTAATAACTTTGTGATGGATAGTCCGATTTAGGATGCGTAAGGACCATTTGACAGAAGCTCATGGGTGTTCAAGGAAAATCAAAAAATTTGAAAACTTGAAAAACTAGCCAGAAGGGTGATTCTGCTGGACACTGTCCCATATAATGATATGGGATTAGGGACCAAGCGCATTTTTTTCTCCAAGTTTTCAAATTATTTCACAGACACATACAAATTCGTTCTTACGCACTGGATATTAGCAGAGTTACAGTGGGCCTGAATTTTTAATTACGCATAATTCAACGCGTCAACGTTGATGCTCCATCCCTGGAGAATATGCCTTTTTCGCTGCTTCCACTCCCATATAATAATAATTTCAATTATAATGTAGTGGCAAAATCACCTAATTTAGATTGTAACATAACCCATTGGAATAAATTCCGTACAGGTGCAGTACGAGTTTGTCATAAGCGCGCCAAATCAGTAAAAGGTTTTCTGCAAAACTGTTAATGTGTTCTGATCGTTACCTTAATATTATCCGTTACGAGGGTAAAGTTGTGCATGTAAATGAAAAATTTGCTTTACGAAGATTTAAAGTACGATAGGTAGCTATATACGATTTTTGTTCAGATAATTGATTTTTATATTCTAAGTTACGGATAATATAATAATATAAATTTTATGTGACATAATTTCATGCAATATATTACATTGTTAAAAATCATGAACATACACTGATCACAAAGAAAAAAGTTAAACACCTAGCCTACCTACAAAAGTGTCAGTTAACTATCTCTCGCCCCATAATGGACCTAGCCACTGATCATGACCTTACCAGAGAGATGCTGAGGTGACCATAAATGTCTCTGACAACAGTAGACTTCGATCGACCCTGATGTAGGGCCAGCATAATTTAAATTATGTCGCATAAAATTTATAATAACCCCCGAATGATGGACACTGTCCCATACATTAATTTAACACATGCAGAGTAAAGTGTACTGAGGTCTCGACCGAACATATGAGTCTCATAATCATCCCGTCGCATACAAAGTCAAAAGGACCGTTGTTACTTACGTGAAAGAGGCAATCCCTCTTGTGCGCTTTATCAAGTCTATATTCTTTTGCCGGTGATCAAAATCAACACAGAAGCTATCGAAGTGCGAAGCCCTTGGCGCCGTCTTGCATGTAATAAATGTTCGTGCTTCGATGTAATTAACAATCAACAGCAGATATACCTACATCTATCAACAAGTATCGAAATTCTTCACCCATTGTGCATTCAGACGTCACAAACTCATGGGATTGTGGCATTACATGCGTCAGGTGTTCAGTATTAAAATCTTAATTGCCTAAGTGAATTTGTGTGAGGGACGCATGCACTAATGGCGCGATTCGAGCCGGAAAGCCGGCACACAAATTGCATGTGGCAATATCCCCCGTTAGTATAGGATAGCATTCAAGTCAACGATCTGAACAATGTAATAAGTACTACTATAAATCTAGCGAATTTGACGAACTTACAATTCGTAACAGGAGATGGGTTGGATCCTAAAGCGGACGGATGCACGGGCAAACGTTGCACTCACGACAACGAAAATAGGTGCAGTTACTTAAAGAAAAAAGCTGTGGTGAACACGTGTACACATTTGAAAGGAAAACATTGTTGACATGATGCCAAATTGTTCGATGTTTATATCTTGAGTGTACAAGAATAAAAAGTTACAGATTGACTTCAACAATATTATGCTTTCTTTTTTTACTTGAATAATATATTTTACAAAACATGAAATACATATATTTAGAACAATACACACAGAATGAATTAACATAGTCCATTGCATCGGCCTTTTGCTTTCAGTTTGTTTGAATTGTTGAGATGTTAGGTAAAACGCACAGTTTTTCATCGTTTGTATAAACTTATGTTCCTTAGCCGCGTTGATAAAGGTTCTCATTACTTAGTTAAGCGGTTGCTAAAACCTTGCCATTGATAGAAGTAGCCAATATCTTCGGTTAGAATAAAGATTTGATTGATTATATTATCAGAGTGTTGTTCTCATTTATTGTAACCAATGCACATGTGTATTAGCGATAATTATTATTGCATTTCACAACAGAAAAAGGCACAGATTGATTTATCACTTCCTGCATAGTATATATTATTACGTAATCGTTCACTGTAAAAATGGATGGGTGAATTTCACTCAAAACGGTTCAAAATAGCACTCGATTTCACCGTTTTTACAGTGTTAGTTAATTATTCTCTTGTTAGACGAGTGAATGTCATTGCTAACTAACGCATGGCATTGGATTGGGCCCGTACAAAGCGTATGCAAACTGGGACTGTATGTGTCCTTTATGCGTCCTTCGACCTATAAGTTTCCTCTTTGTCGTTCATACACGAGAAGACAGGGTGGAGACTCTAAGTTGGCGAAGCTCGTGTCACTATACTTTCTCTCGCAGCGACGAGCTCAGCCACTCATTTGATGCATCTACTTGAGAGATGGCTGTATTTGGTTCCATTTTTGCTGTTACACGACATATTTTATATGCGTCGTGCCAACGCTTCGAATGCGGAAGATAATTTACATGACGGAGTGGTCCTCTCCCAAAGTCATACGTGTACATTCGTGAAATAAAATTAAAAAGAATCCCGCCATGAGAACTTAGAAATTTGCATTCTTATGTTGTGTTTTCATTTTGTGGTCCATTTTTCTGGCCTCAGAGCGGACACCTATCAGCTGCAGTATTGACATTGCGTCCTGAGTGAATATTCTTTTTTGGGAGGGGAAATGGGTTTATTAATCGTTAAACCACACTAATTATTTCTCCACTGCTTCTAAGGTATTTTAGACAACCTTAAGGCTAGATGAAACATTTCAATGCCTTTCGTCCATTTTTCTTAAGCAGTGAATAGGGAATTTAGATAATGCCTATATCTTCAATGGAACGAAAACACCCATGGATTGCAGGTATGTTTATCTTTATATTTAGCGCCATTGAGAAAACAAAAGGCCTTGAATAGACACAGCTATAAATTTTATAGCTACGAAGATGGCTGTCTAAACCTCTTTCTTTTCCTCCACGTTGCAAATCTGATCTTTTTGTCAGTGCACAAAGAGATGCGCTGTGACATGTCTCGGTGGTTATTAGTATCTCACAGACACTGGTTGTTATGTCTCACCAGCCAGATGATTCTGAAGATATTGCGTGGATGTCGTGCACGCGTTTCGATACCATCATGCAGCTTTTATGCCTGGCTATATATACTATCAGAAATGGAAAGAGCATGTGTGGCTGCATTAGAGGCACGAACGTTTTGCCTTTTGTACGCCATCAATAGCGTATCCAGAAAAGTTATATGTTTGAGCGAAATGCACCACCAAACCAGATGACCTAGGTAAACCTCTAGCAATAGTGAATAGATTAAAGGTAATCTGTGAATTGGTTTCGAATGGCCAGACATGATGTCTATGTATATGTTTTTTAGTCGTTAATTGTTTTATTAGGAAAATATAAATGATTAGGCAAAAATTAAAAAATGAAAAATGGAGAGGGAACGAGGGACAGAAGCAAGCTTTTATTCGCGCTTTTTAAAATCGGTTTAATTGCCACTTTTTATTTACTGGAATTTGCATGCATATATATATTATAATTATATTTTGAACGCATTGGAGTCGGGTTTTAAATCATGTAATTTGTTCCTTTTACCGGAAAGGTTTCTACATCCTTAATGATAGATCGTCACCTATGCGTAGACCTACATGTAGGCGTTGCAAATCGCTTTATTCCAAACAATGTACAAACAGCCAACGCTTGAAATAATAAGGATCAATATATTAAATAGGGCTACTTGCAAGCTGGCGGCAGAAAACAACGCCAGCGTGCTGCTAGTGCTACGAACGCTCTGTTGGGGCATGCCCCTCTTTTCGTTGGAGTTGATCCGATTTGCAAAAAACTTACTAGAAGCATTTTTCGTTTTTATAGGCAGATATATTTTAAACTCTTTTTGCCAAATACACACGATTTCCAACTTTTATACTCACTTTCATCAAGATCGTAGGCAATTTTTGTACGCTCCTCCATCTCGATCGTGTATCTAAAGAGCCGATGGTTGAATGAGCTCCAAAGCGAAATAAAAACGAAACCCTATGCTTAAGTATTACTTTATTCGAGTTCAAAGTTTAATGCGGCATTGAATGCGAGTACCATACGTTGCAATAGAACGCCTACACGTAGGCTAAAACAGCACTTTTCGCCTACATGTAGGCGTTTGTTCGATCTATCATTAAGTGTTGCAGTAAAATAATAATTCTGTTTCAGTGTGAATTTAAAATAAAATCAATTTCTTATTAACCTGATGTGCAGAATTACTACTGCATTCTGCCATATGAGAAGTTCATGAGTGGTTGTACATAAAGCCATAGAAAGGCCCCGTCTGAAAGTTGTGGTACATTGGTCTAAGCATAGACAGAATCTCAGCAAACATTACTTACTAATTGCACAAACTTATCCATTATCATGCTGTCACCAATTCAGAAAGTGCAGGACCAGTGAAAACAACCAGAAGCCTTTTCCTGTATGTGCGCGCATTGAAAGAGCTTAACTCTGAAACATCAGACCATAAACACGGCGAGGTATCATCATAAGACAATATCATGCATTTACTCTAATTAAAGTCCGTGTTTGGTATACGGTTTTAAACGACAAAACTCTGCGTATTTATAGCGCGAGCATTGAAATCGCAAATTTTTAGCCTCATTCTTTGTAGAGTGTTGGATAAAACCATCCAGTGATCTTATTTATACTAGCTGCCTGAAGACTTCTATTGTTGGTGGTATTTATACGGCTACTAGATGCAAGTAAGTGTTAGCTAGGTCATTTATGTATTATTGTTTTGCGCGTGCCTATATTCTCCTGTTTAATGCACGCGTGTGTCTGAAAGTCGGAAAGAGGCTTCATAATTCATGCGCGCTGTACAGGAATCCAATAAGTTCGTATTCAAGGATGTTTACTATATGACGCCCCCACCCCCTTTCTTATGAGCGCTATTTGTAACTCCTGCGTTGCTCACGCAGGTCGTATATTGGACTCTTAAGGTGTGGTACATGTACCTGGTCTTCTACACATTACTTCTGTGGAGCGAAGGTGCCTTTGGAAATGTTGGTGAGCTATAACCAAATTGTTAATGTATTTCCTTAGCCACTCTCGCAGCTGTGGGGGGATTGGGTTTGTATGGACGCGTGTTCAAATTGTGGTTACGCTGAACTAACCGCAATGGTAAATTAGCGTTCAGAATCTGGTTCAATCAGCGTGTGCATTTGACAGATCAGTTACCAGCGGCATTCAATTTCGTCAAATATATATTTGTGCCATTGTACAATTAGGAGGATTGGGGGGGGGGGGGGGGGGGGGGGAGTCCTTTACCACTGTATGTCATATACAATATATTCACGTTTTGGACAGCATAATCAATTACGCCCGTTAAGTCAATGATTCTGTTTAGGTTAGGGTTATGGCTGTTCTTGCATAGTCCTGACTTAATAAAAATTTTATGCACTGGTTCAAATTAGCTTAAGCTTCCTTAAAAGATTGCATATGTGTCATCCCCCGGCAGCGGATGAGTCACAATAAAGGCAAAAAGGTGCACTGCATGTTCGGATGTGTTAAGAAGTAATCCGCCACGCGGAATTGTAACTCTTCTAATGCACTGTACAGTCGAGGATCCATTGTCTCGTTTGGAAACATTTTCAGAGAAACTTGTAGAATTAAAATAATGGGAAGACACCGCGGATGCCTGACCGGAAACTGTTATAATAAGTTCTATTATTTATTTATTTTTGTTTCGGTTAGGGGGCGCCTACTCTCAATAAATACTGCTACCGCACGCATGCATTCATCATCATCCCTACCACCTCACCTTGTACCCCCTGATACTAGCCCCAAAATATACTTAAAATAAATCTCCTTAGTCAGGGGGCATTACTCAACAGCTCTAGCTGGTGAAATATGACGGTGGAATCGGACTGCATGTGAATGATTCAAAAACTTATAGACATGCACCCTACACCCCTAGCTTAGAGGCCGCCAGCCCCTCCCAACCTTTACCATTGTAGTCCGACCGATATATAAATCCTTCCATTGCCATAAAACTCTATTGTACGAAGAGTTAATGTTGCTATACACAACACTACCTTCGATTCATAGCCTACATTCATAGCCTACAAATGCTGACATGCATCTTTTAAGTTATACCGCAGTAAAGACGGCAAAGCGTAATACATGTAGTACAAACTGAGTTAACCTAGCCACAATTACAGCAATTATCCATAGAGTACGTTCTGATCCGTATCTGCTCACCTAAATACATTTTACCATCACCACAGTATAGACTAACTTTGTTAGCTAGAACGCTAATTCCGACGCGGAGTTTATTACATCCAAAAGTGCATGACTTCTGTGACCAGTGGCGGGGGACAATTGGGACACAGTTTTTCCTGTGTGTGTGTGTGTGTGTGTGTGTGTGTGTGTGTGTGTGTGTGTGTGTGTGTGTGTGTGTGTGTGTGTGTGTGTGTGTGTGTGTGTGTGTGTGTGTGTGTGTGTGTGTGTGTGTGTGTGTGTGTGTGTGTGTGTGTGTGTGTGTGTGTGTGTGTGTGTGTGTGTGTGTGTGTGTGTGTGTGTGTGTGTGTGTGTGTGTGTGTGTGTGTGTGTGTGTGTGTGTGTGTGTGTGTGTGTGTGTGTGTGTGTTTGTGTGTGTGTGTGTGGAGGGGGAGGGGCAACCTACCTATTGAAATGATTTAATTACGCGGAGAAGGCAACTGTTTGTTTAGGATTAGCAAAGAAATCACAAGAAGACCATCAGCGATCTTCTGGGCAGCTGCTATTTCACGAATCCTACACGCTGGGTGTATTTGAACCTTTGTTGGGAAAGCCCATTGGTCCTTCTGGATGCAAACATGAACGTCGTATGGGACCAAAATAGAAATAGAGATAATAGCTTGTCTTCTTATTGCTGCTATATTGCTGTGTATTGTCAGCTTTCTGCTACTTGAGTCATAACTGCATGATTTTTTTTTTACGAACGACTAATAAATTCTACCATAAAATCCTTGTGATCATTTAAACCACCTGTCCTCTCGAGATCAGTGAAATGTAGAGTAGCAACCTCATTGCGCCATCTGTTCCAAGCTGTGTCAATTCCAAATGATTCATTTAACCAGTCTAATTCTTGTCCAATCATTTATTTAAATCGTTGCTCAATAATTTTTCAGACATTCTGTTGAAAATTGCGCGTGCTTCCATGCAGCCATACATATATAATATATATGTATATGGGACAGTGTCCAGCTAAATCACCCTTATGGTACTTTTTCAAAATTTCCAGAACAAGCAAAAGAAAAGTAACGCTCGCATTGAAATTTATGGCTAATTATAAATTCTGCGCCTAATAACTTTGTGAGGGATAGTCCGATTTAGGATGCGTAAGGACCATTTGACAGAAGCTCATGGGTGTTCAAGGAAAATCAAAAATTTGAAAACTTGAAAAACTAGCCAGAAGGGTGATTCTGCTGGACACTGTCCCATATATATATATATATATATATATATATATATATATATATATATATGAGACAGTTCACGACAAAATTTCGCGACCCTAATATTAACAAAAATCAGTACGTTTGAATCGTTATAAAATAAAAATCTTTGGGTCACGAAATGTTGTCGTGAACTGTCCATTGTATAATAAAATAAGCACGATACAACCTAGAGAGCAAGTTTTCTAAAACAGGTTGCTTTCCCACATTCGGGCGCATCTATGCAGGTTTTGTGGGCGACTGCAAAGTGCTGGAATATGTGGGTACCAGGATGATTTTTGCTATCCTTTGTGCTACAGATATGTGCATTTATAGCAGTAGAGAAAGGGGTCGAGATTGAAGATGGAGCTGGGCTTCAGTACCTGCCAGAATGAATGAGCACTGCATGCTTCTTGTATTACTTCTGTTTTGTGTGCTTTATTCTAGATATTTTATTTAAAGTAGGTTTATTATTTAATATGATATACATTCGAGTCCTCACTGCATGTATAGTAATAACAATTTTTTCAAAAAAGGCATTCTTCAGTCACCGAAAACGCAAATCATACTTCCAAATACAAAGGCCATATTCTACTGCCGAGCAAGTGGCATCGCGGAATGGAAGGTCAACGGGAGCTCGTACAGCACTGAGTGGCAGAGGCGTGGCATCAGTGTCAATATTACAGAAGACTTCGATCCCAATCAAGGCTACCCTTCCACCATGTTGACTTTGGTAATCGAGGGACTGGCGGTGAACAATTTCTCCCAAATCGAATGTGTTGTGTACGACACCAAAGTGTACCATAGTGATCCAGCATTATTGATCATAGTAGGTGAGTTACCATGCCAATCTGAACAGATAAACGTTTGTTCCGATGTGGGGTGTGGGGCGCGAGTATAATGCATCCATGTCCACATATGATAGGTCCGCCACTCCCACCATCACTGAGTTTATCTCTTTTGAATTCCACTGCGGTTCAAGTATCGTGGGAAAAACCGTTCACTTGGAGCGGGGTGGCGGATATTATTAGCTATACAATTCGAATTTACAATACCAAGAACAAGACGTGGCAGAACCAGACAGTACTACCTCTGGCGAACACTTTAGTAATCACCAAGGAGGAGAGCATAGCCCAGCAGTGTGAGGAGATGGTCTTCGAAGTCTCCGCGACCAATGCAGTTGGAGAGGGTCAGCCTTCATCCATTAGCGGTGGATTTCCAATCGGTAATGTGCGAGCATGTGCTGATCTCATACGTTTGGTTGAAATATAACGCGGCGCGTTTAAAAAAATCAAGGGTTAAAAACCATACATGTGTAGTAATGCGCGATGAACCAAGCATGCATGTCTCTTAACACGATACACAAGCTTCATAATACATCGTTTATCCTGGTTATACAGCTATCACCTGGGCCGATCAGAATAGTACAGCTAGGCTTACTCCGAAAATAGAATACCCTGATAATGGCGTTGTACTGATCAATATCAGTGTTCAGGTATGGCATGCGTATTAAATTGTTAGCGCACACGTCTAATTGTAGTACTTTTCATCACAGCTGCCCTTAATGTGTTCCTATCAGACTGCTCAATATGATATTACTGTAAGTGATCTTCAAACCGGGGTTCAGGTGGCGCGTTCATCGATGACACACATTTATGGCGATGGTAAATCGATCACCGTTCCTGTTTATCTAAAATCCTCATCGACACTGAAATCGTATTATACCGTACTTAATGTAAACAGTTTGGGCCTTACTGGACTGCAATCAGTGACGACTTTAAGTAAGTCATTAATATAAATATTAAATGTCTCCATGCTGATTTTTTTTGTGTGGATACGATCAAATGTAGGCATTGCTCCTCTGAAAAATACTGCCAACAACATTTCTGGTAAATATATGGTCCGCTATGTTTGTTCATAAGTGTGGGCATCGCTACATAGTGTACACGCATTTTTGTTGTATATGCATACCAGAATTTTAAAAATGCAGCTAGTACTGGTTTTATCGGCTTTCCCGTTTAACCCTTGTGAACACCAACTCAAAACCGACATCGAAGTTAGTGATAATTTTGAAAAGGAAGCAATGGAAGGTAATATTTTGCGTCTTGAAGATCTTTTTTTTTTGTTTTTTTTTGCTATCAATATTGTATTCTCATTTATTTTGGATACATGTACTTACAGGACGTTTGATTGGAATTGTTGCTGGTGCGATATCGGCTGTGATATTCATCATCCTGTTAATAGTAGTCGTTGCATATGTATTGTGTCGGAGATTGCACAAAGGTACCCTTAATTACAATTACATTGGAAGTGCATACTTATGTGTTTTTCCGCGTTCAGCAAAAATAGGAGTTCAACTTGGATCATTGAAAGATAAAACCTCATTGGAGCATGCAATGGAACACATATATGAAAAAATAGAAGATTTGCACAAAAATGCTGAAGATGCGGTAAAGCGGGGTGATACTACCGCGCAAGACAACGTACGATACACGCAAGAACAGCAGCCAATTGTATCAGCGATAGGTGCACCCTTATCAGAAATACATGCAAAGTCGAAGCTAGCTGATTCAGTTGATGGTCAGACGTCACTTGATTGTAACCTCATGGATAGTCAGAAGCCTCTTGATGATACTCTTGTAGGAGGTGGTGATATCACTGCAGGTGGTTCTGGTGGTGAGCTTGAACTTGAGGGAGAATACATAGACATGAAGCCTGTGACAGATGAAACAGAAGGTGTAAAAATTTCCTTTGTTTGTGCTTTAGTGAATACATTGTAGCATTTCCCACCTCTCTCCTTTCTTCACCATTTGTTCTTTCTAGTATATCGTTTAGCGTTAAAAATTAAATATGCAACACTGTACCAATAGGGCTTTATGCTGTATCCATCCATATAAGCACCTTAGGTCACGTAAAGCTCCTTGACTCACGCCCAAAACAAGCAACTCCATATGTCGGTTTGCAAATACACACCGCCATACATGTGCATTGAACTGAGCTAACTAAAGAAACCACCATGCATGCAGCCACTGGCAAGCACAAACGAAGTCCTCGTTAATGAATTAGAACTAGATATAGGTCTATAATTTATCTCCTCTGTTGATTACGCGATAATGTAACTTCTTACAGTGTAGATACATATGCATATTAATACATGTCAACATGCAAGCATGTTCCCATGCATAATTACACATAGACCATCGTAAGATAAAGTACGTGCGTCCGGTACAGACAAGCGGTTAGACTGCCTACATGCTGTGCATGCCTATTTTGTGGTGTCACCCTTATGCGTGCACGGAGCGAACAATCGCCGATGTATCAGTTTCCATGTTAGCGCGCATGGTTTTCTTCTCACACAGCTACTTCTAAAGATTTACAATTATCATTAATGCGTTAAGTATAGCTCAACAATGAAGCATGATGTATGTATGAGGCATCTATGTGCCATGCATACGTGCCAAATATTGCGTAATGTCATATATCCGTTCCACGAATGGTGAGTGGGGGGGATTAGTATAATCTGCTAGGTTTGTCTGAGGTTTCTTCAAACTTTATTATAGCATAAACATGTGAAAGCGTCTCGAACACTCATCAGAACTAATTCTCTATTCGATATTTATCCGTATACCATCCATCGTTTATGACTGAAGTCAGTGAATCAATTAGTCGCGCAATATGCAACGTCTATAGGCGCCTTAGCTCCTCCTTGTCTGTGCATGCTTATACGTATATACGTGATCTGAATGAATGAATGCCGTCCATTGAGCCACAAGTCGTGATTACCTAACCCTTGGCAACAGCCATAGCCTAAAGGTAACAAAGCCAGCATTATGCCAAGACTTAAACTTTAAAACATTTTTAGTGCAGATTAAAGTAGGTGAATGCAAGCGAGCACTGCTCACTTTGTTCGACAACATGCACTTCTCGCTGCATGTATAAAGTTGTTCAAATGGCTAAATGTATGTGCCCGTGTTGCAAGCTGGTCGAGCATATTGCACTAGTTACAGAGTACCTGCATGTTTGTTTAGGGAAATGGAAAGATGGAGCAGGCTAAGTAATAAATATGGAAATCGATGAAGCTAGGGTTAGTGCAGGATATGGGGGTATGGGCTGTATAAAGTTAGTGCAGGATATGGCTGTATAAGGTTAAGAAGTGCCGATTAAATGTTTGATCTTTTGATCACTTGCAAGCAATATCCCTCCGAGAAGACTAAGGTTTATAAAGGACTGAATGCTTATTAATGCGCGCAACTGGACCGCTATTTTGATCACTATTACCACTAGGGACTTCCTCTCTCTCGCTCGCTCTTTCTCTCCCTCCTCCCCCACTATCTATCTCTTTCCCTCCCCCTCTCCCCTCCTACCTCTCGCTTCCCCCCCCCCCCCCCCCCTCTTTTCTCTCCTGCGCGAGACAGAAGGGAAAGAGAAGAATGCACCTATCAATAATAAAAGAAAAATTGTGTCAAATAAAATGATCTATAACGAGTGTTTTTTGATGATTGTATGTTCGTCACTGTAAACTAAATGTTCAGGCATCCTACATATGCGAGAGCCAAGAACATGAAACGGAGTTAATTACGTTTATAAAGGGCCGAGGTTCTCTGAGCGCCGCGCCTCCACACTCTATTGCCAAAAGATATTTGAAGAGAAAGAGGCAAAACATTATAAGTGAATGGTTAAGGAGGGCGCGGTGAATTTCATAAAGCATTGAAAATCTCAAGCCTTCTCTTGTAGCGGGAGAACAAACTACAGATTGCATGGTAAGTATATGTATAATAGGCACGCAAGCAATGTCTACAAGTGTTTGTGTGTGTGTGTGTGTGTGTGTGTGTGTGTGTGTGTGTGTGTGTGTGTGTGTGTGTGTGTGTGCGTGTGCGCGCGCGCGTGTGTGCATGTGTGCATGTGTGTACATATGAGTGTGTCTGTGAGGGCGTGCGTGCGTGTGCGTAAATACTAATATATTGTGAACAAGGAGCCCGCTAGGCTTTGCATGTGTGACTCATGCACCTATAACTGGTTTCGCATGCGGGGCGAGCGAACATGTACCATGATTTACCCCATAACATGTCGCCGACAGATCGGGAGATGATGGCCATAGAGGGACTAAAAGTGTGGGGGTTGATTCTCCTCCACGTTCTGACTCACTACTGTTGTGTTAAAGCCGGTAAGCTTGATGTTGTGGGCATGCCCCCTTATAAAAATGCTCTGTTTTTTAACGTGCGCTTCTCCGAAACCGTTAATGCCTCCGCAAACATGTTCAAATGGTAGCCGAGGCCTTCGCGATACGAAGATATACGGACGGATGCGTTAAACACTTGTTCTTTTTTTTTCTTCGTTAAATGATTTCGTGCGTTAATCTACAGGTAATCAATGGGTCGTTAAGTAACAAGTCTCGAGCTTATACCACGCTCGACAGCTTCGCATTAGCTATCTCAAACATAATTCTCGCGTTTAGACACGTAACATTTATCGCCCCAAAAGATCATTAATCAATCGTATATTGGCTGTGGAGATTGCCGGTTACTATGGCCTACCTAACATTTACTTAGCTATGCGCTCAAGTTTACATAGATCATAATTTTCGGGTAGTGTTAGGTATACCTGTGACGCCATCACGCGGCCTGTGTTACTTTTAAAATGGCGTCAAAGGGTGTTGCAGGATCGCGGCTATCTCTTTCATCGGGATCTAAGGCTGTTGCCTATCCTGTTCCTGGCTAAGCGCTAGTGTTTCCTTTAAATTAGTGCAACTAGCTAATGCGAAGGAGAAGGATGTCCTTGTGCGTTCGCATGGTAAGAATTGGAAATCTGCTAACCGTATACGCGTGCATATTTACGGCTATACCCATATAGTAAGAAAGATTTGGAACTTTTTAGAAAGGGGTGTGGGCTTCATCGCACCCTCGATACAGTATTGCTAAATAAAACGCTACCATCACCAATACAACATATGTGTAACATTTCCTGCTCCCCAGTATTTTTTATTTTATTTCAGTCAGTATTCATTTTTGACCAGCTTAATCTACAAGTGCCGACAGTCACCTATGAAGTTTTCGTTGGGTACTCTATCAGGTTTAATTAATGAACCTAAAGTGTTTTTTTTTTCAACGGATTAGAAATGAAATTTATTTAGAATGCCACAACAACGACCTCCATTTGGTCTTAGTCGGTTTCCCTGTAACTTTTAATCCGATTGCTCAAAAGGTGTCGCTCTTGCGCGGACAATTAACATGTACGTGTGATTGGTGCGTGTGATTGACCAACATGGCGTACTACAAGTGAAAGCCATTGCAGCAGCAGGCCACGCGATGTAGATTCTTCATCGCGTGACTCAATCAAATTCATCGTCTTATTGTCAGCCATGGCTCCCGTAGCAAAGTGTATTGGAGCCGAGCACAGCGGCTAATAAGGAGATGAATCATGCTAATGCCCCCGCGTCAAGTTACTAAATAAAGATCTCTTTATGCGATTATACATTTAGCGCAAATTGATAGTGGATTAATGATGCCATTTCCTAAAATTATAGGTATTGTTCAGCCTCCGACGTCTCAATTGATCCTTCCTGGGATGAATGCAACCTTCAATTGCGTCACAACCGAAGGCACTTCATCGTGGACAGTGAACGGAATGCCTGTCAATGTGGGCAATGAATGGCAATATCGTGGAGTTACCTTCACTATCGATGAGAATATAGATCCCGCTAGCGGATACATCCTGACCGTGCTAACTTTGCGGGTGGAGGGACGCGCTATTAACAATGGATCTCAGGTGCAATGCTATTCCGCCTATGCGAACGTCGATGTGAGCAATCCTGTATCACTTATTATTGCAGGTGAGCTTTATAGTATGCAAACATATATCAGGAAGAAAATGAAGCTATTATCGCGTTGTATATATTCCAATAGGAGCGCCTCTTGCTCCGAGTTTAGCTTTGACTGTGCTGAACTCCACTCTTATTAAGCTATCATGGGGAAAGCCGTTTACTTGGATTGAGGTTGCGGATATTCTCAATTACACTGTCAGCATGTACAATAGCAGCAGTCAGGAATGGAAGAACTGGACCGTGGGTCCTTCGGTCAATGCTTTCTTAATCAGTGGGAAACAGAGTGTGGACAACGAGTGTGTTGAATTATTGTTCAACGTGTCTGCGACCAACGTGGTAGGAGAGAGCCGAACGTCTCCTATTAGCGGCGGGTTTCCAACAGGTAAGCTATAATAATCGGGACTGAAATTTGTAATTATTCCATCAAGTTAAATCTTTATGTTGTTAGAATATACGGGCACATAATGCTACATTATAGCAACCTATCCAGTAAAGGCCTAGCATTGGTATTTGTATTGTATAATCAAACACTTTCATCTTGAAAACGAGCTTAATAACATTGATTTCAAAAGCATCACCATTCCCAAAAGGGACCTAATGCAGATCCTCCAGCAATCAGCATCAAAATTGACGCGTGCGATTAGAATGTACGATTGCATATCGGATAGACCAATTTTTAGAAATACGTTGTAGAGGACTTTAAGTATCTCTAAATATGAATTCATGTATTATAGGTTCCTTTTCGTGGCAAGTATTTTATATTATAATTATAATCATAATTATATTTTAACTGTTTTGAGTGATATATACATATGGGACAGTGTCCAGCTAAATCACCTCTATAATACTTTATCATTCTTTCCAAAACAAGCAAAAGAAAAGTAACGCTCGCATTGAAATGTATAGCTAATTATAAATTCAGTGCCTAATAACTTTGTGATGGATAGTCCGATTTAGGATGCGTAAGGACCATTTGACAGAAGCTCATGGGTGTTCAAAAAATTTGAAAACTTGAAAAACTAGCCAGAAGGGTGATTCTGCTGGACACTGTCCCATATAATTATATATATATATATATATATATACATGCACTATTCTATAGCCTAAGATACATTACCGTGATGCCGAAACGTCAATTAGGTTGTATTAATATAGTCGGAGCAAGTATGAAAATGGCTAGCCTTATATTTGTGCCATCATAACGTACATAGATGTATGAGCAAATTAAGAATTATGGCATATCGATTCAACAGCGACAAAATGGTCTGATGAACTAAACGGTACCAGAAGGCTCTTGGTGACCATCTACCGTAATAAAGACGGCAGAGTTTTGACTACAATGAAAATCCAGGTACGATAAAATTAATATTCTGCGTACCATTTCATCAAATACCCCCCCCCCCCCCCCGTATACTTCCGAATTCTACAGCCACCTACTATGTGCTCTTACCAGACAGCAAGGTATGACGTCATCATTAGTGACTTCCTAGCAGGAGTGCAATTGGCAAAGACATCTGTTGAGCACACCTATGGTGACGGTAGTCCATTTGAAATCGTTCTTGAGTTCGTTCCAATATTCAAAGAAGAGAGGACTTATTATGTCATACTTAGCGTGAGCTCTTTCAACTTTGCCAGTCTCCAGGCCATTGCAAGTTTCAGTAAGTCAAAGTGATATTATATTTTATCATATGCGTTCGCATCATAATAATATTAATTAATTCGCAGATGTGTCTCCAACAATAATGCCTACAACCTTCAATTACACATCAGGTTTGTACAGCCCATATAAACATTTGAATATACATGCGGGGACTACTTGTTATAGATTTCCATTTCTGTCATGCAGAATTATTGCTTGGTCAGATTATTTGGTTGGCCCGATCACGGACCAGTATGACAAATTGACCGGTCCTAGAATTGGTTAGTTAATCCTGGCCTGGTTCAATGTGGTAGTTTGTCATATTATAGAGCAGGTTGTCCCGCCTAATCATGCCCCCAACAACTGAACAGTATTCTAACCCCCGCACCTCATTGTTCGTCCATAACTATTAACGCGTTAGGAAATAAAATGCTACCCCTCATGATTTAGGTACGCTAGCTGAACCAGTTAAGGTGACATATACAAGTACAAACAAAATCATTGTAGAGGTAGTTGGCTGCATTTGAATTGGTCACATATCGCTGCATGCTTGATCAATGCCTCATATAGCTATTCCCGGTCGATTTGTCATGAATATATATCAATAATGCATGCATGGGTAATATGTTTGGACTAACGAAAATATGGATGGCTAGCTATTCAATGTGTAGGCTTTCTTATCTCTCCTCACGAGTCACTGTATTCATCCATCCATGCATGCACACATCCTACCTCCTATATGTACATGCAGAAGTAGAAAACTATGGTAAGTCAGGTAACAGTGTTATGTTATAATCAAGCATGAGTGATAGAATTGCCGGGACTGTGCGAATGGGCTATAATTGCTTAATGGTTATCGCGTATAGAGATTCTCTCAATTTTTGCAGCTAGTGCATAGTGTGTTATAATGTCGCATTTGGGGGAACCAAAAACTATTGTTTTAAACTATATATTTAAAGTGGCGATTTTCAAATGGCAAAAGTTAATGACCTTCTATAGCACAAAGGGGGAAAGTTAGGTTGCGGATGATTTCACAGTAAAGTCAAGTGCGCATGATTTTATTGCCAAATCAGTTGTGAATCGGTAATTTGTTTGACACATTTTTTCGCTGAGTTCTGCTACACCTACAGTAGGAACCATTTATAATCACATGTAAAAGGTATAAGTCACTTATAGGGTGTCTGATTCCTTCGCCGTCTAAACTCTTCACTTACACATTAACTTATATTAAACTAACAGGGCTTATAATTGGCGCAACTGTTGGAGCGTCCACCATTGCCCTCTTTACTATTCTCCTCGCGATCGCTGTCGCCCTCTGGTGCAGACTGCACAATGGTATGTATGGTCTCTCCCCCCCCCCCCCCCCTCAATCAATGCGCGTCACTCCCTTTTTCGTATAGGCAAGAGGCATGAGAGTGAAAGCGTGACCGATCACCATTATCAAGAAGCCCCTGTGGTACCTTCTCGCTCGTTTGAACAGTCAGCTCGTTTAGAACCACTTTACGAGCGCATTGATGACTGTCAACAAAAGCTGACCACCATAACACAGACGTGCCCGGAGGCGCTTATCAAAGAACAAGGGCATTCAATTGCCGAGACGAAGTGCACTACCACTGAGTGCGTGCGTCACACCCCAGACGGTGACTACATTGAAATGAAGATTGTGGTCGATTCAGCAGAAGATAACAGATGTGTGGAAATGTATACACCTCCTCTCCCTGGTGGTACTTTTCAAGAAACAGTGTAAACCGCCATGCACTTTTGCCCCCTTTTTATGGTTGTTGTGTTTGGTCCATTACAATGTATGTATGTAGGTACTCTAGTTAACTGGTGTGTTTATACTGACTTACCCTTCAATATTGCCCAGCTGGAGTTAAAAAAAAAATGAAGATATAAATAGCTTGAATGCCGTTGGCAAACCTTATTTGCATGAAAGGAAATGGCATTCAATTTCCTGGCTGATATTATTATGTGTATGTACGCCCTGTTGCGGTTGAATCACGTGCCTTTTTGCAGATGCATGTTTTTTAACATGTGTGTAGAGGATTACAGCAGTGCATGAATATGGCTGCCTATTTCTCTCGTCCATGAATGGATGGGGGGTGGGGAAGTAATTTATATGCATGCAGTCGCATATTAATACGCGAGAAATTAATTCACCATGTGCATGCAACAGAGCATCCGATTAATATTAATATGCTCTTATGTACTACACACCACCACGCCCACCCCACAATGCACCACCACGCACGACAACCCCACGTCCAACATGCACTGAGTGCTACATGGTAGAAATGAAGAAAGGTGATAAATGTACGGTACGTTGTGAAGATGTTGTTTATTCCTGACCCGGCCAAGACCCGTGTATAGCATCAGAATGTCCCTCTTGGCCACAGGTGTGGCATATCGCTGTATTGAAACCCCCCCCCCCCCCCCCACCCCCCATCCATCCATGGATGTTCAAGGCGGTGGGAGGCCCTCTAACTCAAGCCAAGTAACCTAGACGCCCCAATCACCCCGTCGCCCTAAAAAGTACAGGTTGCTTCCTCCGTACCACTCATTGCCAAATGGATACAATTCTGCGCTGAATGGGACAATAGCGTAGAATGAAGTGCACGAGTTGCAAATTACTGGCTATTAATAACGCTTGTCAGATCTCATTTAAGCCGATCCATACTCAGCTCTCTGCAGAGTTTAGCTGGAGGTAAGCGCGTTGAGAGAAGTGGCTTTAGCTGTTGTGCTATAACGCCGGAGTTCCATATATCCCTTTCCACTTGACAGAGAATGTCCTCGTGGCTGGTATGGTGGTGTAGAACATGCTCGGCAGTGTTTTGGATTCATTACTCTCTTGGAAATGCTGGTTAGTAAAGAAAGCCTCGTGTTTTCGAGTATATCCCTCCTTGCACTAGCTCGCTTTGGTACTATTTGGATCGCGTGTAGGTTTTATGAGTGTATCGGCTTCATATATTAACCGTTTTTAATCTTGTGTGCATTCAATATGCATTATTCCAGATTGTATTATGCATCATTTAAAATCAATCGAATTTGAGTGCATTTGTGAATAACGGTTGTTCACTTTTCCTTTCCCAATCTGTGTGGCGCGAACCTATGCATTGACACACGCGCGCACACAATGCATGCATGTACTTATGCATATATACATACATGCACATGTTCACGCATACGTGCACACTAAATTAAGCAATCATTCAGGAACCACGTTCTCAAGTCGTTTTACCCAAACAAAGTTCAGCTATATTTCAATGCACGGTGAATGAATTTGGCCTTTGGTTCGTAAACAACACGGGACTGGATGATTCAAACGCTGAAATTTTCCAAAGTCGTGGTATCGCGTACGGTGTTACAGAAGTTCAATCAGAAAACGGAAATACCATGACTAACCTGAGCCTGTCAGTGGACATTCGCCCGGAAAATAACGGGACACAGGTGCAGTGTTACGCGTACGGCAGCTCCGTCTCAACGAGCGCATATGCATCGCTGATAATAGCAGGTTAGCGATGGAACAGGCGGCGCAAGTCCGCGAGCACTCGCTGGTACCATATGCATCGTCGTTATCATGCACATGTACATCCATGTATGCCAATGCAGGTCCTCCCCTCCAACCAAGCCCCACTTTTCAGATAAAAACACTAACGCAGCTTGTTCTCTCCTGGGATAAACCGTTCACGTGGATCGAAGTGGCCGATATTCTCTACTACACTGTCAGGATGTATAACAGCAGCAGCCAGGAGTTAATGAATTGGACCGACACCTCTGAGCCTTCGACGATTAAATACAACCGCTACTTTGTGGAGGAATCTATGGCGGACCAATGCATGGAATTAACGTTCGAAGTTTCGGCCACCAACGTGATTGGCAGCAGCAAGTATGGAAGTATAAAAGGAGGATTTCCTGTCTGTAAGTAATGCATTATAACATGAGCAGAGAGTTGCGACGTTTAGGGATTCGTACACTTGGGTGTTTGGGGTTTTGGGTTTGGGGGGGGGGGGGGGGGGGGGGGGGGGGGTTCCGAAGGCCCGTGCGGGCCGTACGCCCGCTTTGGTAATCAACTTTTCACCCCCTCTCCGAATCCGCCCTCAAATTGCATCCGTCCCTCCCTCCCGACACTCTTCATTGAAACTCTCTAATCGCCACGTCTCTGGCGTTCGCCTCCATTGTATCGGGGCGCCTGCGGCGCCGTACTTGGCGCCTTCGGCGCCACACTGTTAGTCCTAATATCACCGTGCACATGCACGAATATGTGTTGGGCAGTATGCAGGAAAAAATGCCATCGTCGATTCGAATAATTGCACGGTCCGTTTGCTTGAATGACTTACTGCATGTAGATGTACTGACAAACCATGCTCAATAGAGTATTTGCGGATATATAGTGCACCTTTGCGGATTTTTGTGCATGGACGAGTCTGCTACGCTTTAACTGATATATTATATTATAATTATATATATGGCGAAAAGGGACCTAGGCATATTTTTTCAAGTTTTCAAATTATTTCATTTTCTAAGAGACACCTCTGTCCCCTACAACTTATTTCTTACGAACTGAAAATTAGTCTGTCTATCATGGAGTTATCGTGGCATGAATATGTAATTACACATGCATTTTAATTGCACGTTGAAGTTCCTTCCTGGAAAATTTTAATAATATGAGCTAGTCCCTTTTCGCTGCCACTACCCCATATATATAGTAATATCATATCACCTGCATGCATGCATGCATGTGTTGTGTGTGCTTGCCCGTCAACACTTATGTATGTATATATAGTGATGAAGTGGCCAGAACAAAAGAATGGTACTTCCCGACTGAGCACAAATCTGCAGTACAAAATGGATGGCACTGTTTGGGTTAACTGCACTGTACAGGTAGGTGAACGTTCGCAAATAATGGAAGCTTTTTTCTAAGATGATAATATTTTTCAAATGGTTAGCAAATCATCTAGCTTGTACGAAAAATAAACTATTTTATTTAATCTCTCTTATGCGAATTTTCTCGCGCCAGTTAAATTAGAGCGTACTAAGTTGATTCGCTGTTCCCACCTTCAACAGCTGCCTTCCATGTGTTATTACCAACAAGCAAGCTACAATATCATAATATCCAGTTACAACAGTGGTGTTGTAGTTGCCAAAGCAACTACAGTTCGCACTTTTTTAAAAGGAGATCCAATGGTCATCCCCCTCACCTTCAAGCCGCAAGTGACAGAGGACACAGAATACAGCGTCATTCTCGTTGTTTCATCCTTTGGCGTTGATCTTCAGGCTGTTACGTCATTTAGTAAGTTATTGACTAAACCTTTAACGATGTTTATCTATTTATATCTAATCGTGAAGACATTTCACCAACGCTAATGCCGAAAGAAAATGAGAGATTAGGTATTCTAAACTCCTGTTATGTGTGCATGCAATATTATTATGTCTTTCTATTCCGTCATTGAACGCCATCTATATGTATACACAACTATATATCTCTGAAAGGTGTCAGCTCAGGTAAATGCTATTACCAATTAAAATGTGGTGTGCGGGATGAAGATGAATGTATTTTTAAATTTTTTTATTTATTCCCTCTATGCACACGTTGTGTGTGACGAATTTTTTTTGCGTGCTAACAAAAACAACCAACAATATATATACGGCATGCAGCTGTGATAGTGGGTGTTGCCTCTGGTGTCTGCGCTGCCATATTGTTTGTCACTCTGGTCGCGATCTGTTCAATCGCTCGATGCTTGCTTAAAGGTTGGTCTAGCCTTTTATTATACTCCCAACATGCATGTCTCATTTTGCTGAACGACGACCCTCGCATGAAGCTAAAAAGCGAAGCAGCAGCGGTCCGAACCCAGATCATTATTACGAACATGCCCCACCGCTTCCACCCGTCGTCGAACATCTGTATGAGCACATTCAAGATTACCAGAAGAAGAATTCCATAGCACTGATGGCGGACATGAAGATGGACTTCTTGGGCTCAAACTGGCAGTCGATCAATCTGGTCACCTCGGACCTGGGGCACGACTCAGTCGTGACTGTGCCACCACTGGTACTGTCCAGCACAATGCAGGAGAATCAAGTCGGGGATTACGTTGAGATGAGGATGATCGTCGAGTCGCAAGACGGTAAGTGTGGAACGTCACTTGGCAGTTGCGGGACCTTTCCCGGCAACTCTTCAATCTCCTGCGGACCACTGGCTGCCCTATGAAGTTTATATGTAATATCGATATGCACTTTGAACAGCACATCGGTGCCTATAGTTATGCATTGTTTTGTTCTATACAAGTGCCTCTATATATAGCTGCATGCACTTGCTGGACGAGTGCCGTGTTACAAAAAGATAGAGTCTAAGTGGGCTTACCAAAAGTGTACGCATGCGCATCGTTATTGCTTGCGCTAATAAGTATATTTGAATTGAATTGAAATACACCATTAATTTATGCGCTAAAATAAACAGGATTATATTTCGAAGTAGTTCTGCATATCTCTCACTCCTGTGGCCCGCGCATTGACTCACGTGATAATCATGTTACGGCGGCTCATATACAAGCGTGCAGGAGACTACCTTGGAGTTGTGTCGGTGTACAAGTGGTGATGCCAGCCTTACGGTGAAAAGGCTTGTTGGCTCCAAGGGCATAAGTGTTTATGCACTGCGCATGCGCAAAACTATAGCTACACTGCACGCGTTAACAAAATCTTTGCCATGACGCTGGTGTTCACCGCTCGATCCACTCTTTATGAACATGTTTGCTTGCACTGCAATTGCTCTATTCATGTTTTGCTGTTTTTCTCCATGAATACATCATGGAGTACGTTAGCACTCCCTAACTGTCGTGAATACGATCACACTACTATTGCCATAGAACTTTAACGAGCGTATTCAAGTTGTATAGAGCCGCTCAGCACCGAATACGAGTGAAGCTACCGATGCTTAGAAAGGTCAGACAACAGAGCTACGTGTAATGAACACTCGTTCCCACTCTCGAACACATGCAGTAAAAATATTCTTCTCGTTCCGGATCTGATAAGATAATATTCGACCGGTTAATAGATGCCAGAAATCATAAAAGCGCTTTTTACATGCACACCCACTTGTCTGTTATTTGCTGGGCCTGCATCCTATTTCATTTTATAGCAACAACCAAGACGCCTTGTTTTAGCACTATTATTGGTCAATACTTATTATTTTTTTTTAAACAGAACAGGTTAGTTACATAACATCGCATCACATCGTATTATGCAAGCTTTCATGCAAATAGGAATGTGGTATAACCAGTTGCTTGCAGAATATATGACGATAAACTCGGATTGCAAATATTTATACGTTTATTGAAAATACTCACAAGCTGCTGATATGTTTAATGCATCTTTCACACCATTTGTTGTGACGGCTGATGGGGCACTGGGTCTTGAGGCAAGAGACATTTATGCGTCATTTGGCTGAAAAATAGCTGTAATTTGGCACAAGTCAAACAGTGAAGTGCTGGGTTATGTGCGTGCAAGGATGCTTTTTGCAGTCCTTCGTGCCACAAATCTGTGCATTCGTGGCAGTAGAGTGAAATGGAGGAGAAGAAAGGAGATTGAAGATGGAGCAGGGCTTCCATACTTGCCAGAAGGAATTTCCGCACTCAGTGCTTCTGTGTTTTATTTTATTTATTTGTCTATTATTTTATTAATTTATTTCTAGGTATTCGTGTATTCTCTTCTATCTTATTATAACTGTGTATACAGACCTTAATTGACAGTTATTATGTGTTTTTCTAAATTGATACAGTCCCATCTTGTCTTCGTTTATATTTGACTTCCTCACTTGTATAGATGGCCGCTGCCATCAGCTGCAGCCACATATGTCAAAAATTATGTGGTGCCAGCACAATTATGTGTTCATGCTTGCGTGTGGGATGCAAGCTGATTCATTAGCAAGACACTCTCTCAATCGTCCATATAAGTATTTCCTGTTCGAATTATGAAGCGTAAACATACAAATGCATGCACTGATGCAAAGTCTGCTTGTAAACACGTTTTGTTCGCGGACCTTGTCATGGGAATTGGTCCATTGTGTTTGGTTGCTCTTTTAACGTTTATTCAACTGAGAACAGCTATCCCACGTAAGACTCGCTTTCCTGAATGCATGCATCAGAGCGGTTTTGTTTACAATGCTGCTTTCTCCACAGAGATTGTATTGAATGGGACGTGGCATGTAGGAAGCAGGATTTGCGTTAATGTGACCGCTAACTTCAGCAACTGCAGCAGCGGTGCAAATCGTTTCCTACTCTGTAACGTCGTCCGTTGCGGCATGATACAAGATATACATTGCTGGCCTCCGGAGTGGAATGTGTCGATAATCAACATAGGCGCGCTAGAGGATGCCCTTCTGGTGACAAGGATAGATTTGCATGTAATGGCTGCCACGGGCAGTTTAAACGGAACGGAAATTAGCTGCATCACGGCCCAGTGCTCGGCCCCGCTTGTATATACCGTATCAAGTGAGCAGCAAACACGAGTTGTTTTCTTCGTCTGCATGGCTCTCAATTATGCATGCATGGCGAGTTGTTCCATTTTTACCAATTAATGACGTATATGCATGCATGCATGCACGCAGGTGCAGAAGGGACTGTCGTTCAGCCCACGCCTGAATCTCGTCAATCGACAAATGTAATCTCTGACACTACCCCACGCACGTCAACCGCTGGTAGTAGTGTTTCAAATCATGTCACATACCAGGATTCTCAAGTTCAGGTGTTCAACTCCGAGTCCAGCATTGCATATGGTACGACTCTATATGGTCTGACTTCTTAGCTTATTTTTCGAAGTCGATCCTTAACCATGAATTTATAAAGTGTGCCCTTTTCCCAACAGTATCACAACTATGCAGGGTAATCTGTGCCATATCAGCATTTCTACTTTTCTGCTAATGGCGCGTGGGTGATAAGAATCAACCGCAAATGGCCGAATATATCATGATTGATTTACATTTATAGCTGCTACACACATCCCTTCGCATCCTGGAGTCAGAAACTTAGGTGCATGCATGTACATATTCAACTGTATGACACCATCATGTGTACATTCTAATCATTATAATGACTGTCACGCACGGACACACACCATGCATTGTAAACAGAGGGATAGTCTTTGGGATTTGCCCTTACGTAATGCGTTGGCCCGGAGACCACACTCATGTATTGCGTTATACATTACTCTCCTATCAATGGCCACAAAGTGTGTTTGGTAGTTTATGTTATATCCAAAACCTTTAAAGTGTTTTTGTTTAGGGAGTAAACAATGTTTAATGTTTTGATGAAGGGCGAATGGTTGTGCACCTACACCCTGCTTATAATTAGATGTAGTATGGGAAAGCATAAGGGGCATTAAAAGGGACTTTGTCTAAGGTTAAAGTAGGTCTAGCCGTCAGCCTGTGGGCAACTCCCCTCTCTAAACATACTATCCCAAACTAGATTGTTCCTTCGTCTGGTTCCAGGTATTGTATTGCTATTATAAATGGTGTTCTTGGGAAAGCAACCGTTCAGTCTCATATCCAGCTATCGACGACCTGAACTTTTGCTGACCCACCCTCCACTCCTCTTGTGCACTGTTTGTACCTGTACACTGATTTTCCTGTCATACATCAATGCCAGGCGGCACCCTTCGGGCTTCTACCCTGACCAACCACATCAAACCCATAACCACGTCATGGTGTGGCACATCTGGTCGCACCCAAGGCAACCCAGCGCTATCTTGGTCCCATGCAGATGGGTACACCCTGTCACCAGATTGCCGCCTGACCCTTTTTGGGCAAACTGTTATCGTCAACTAGTTTAGACGCATGACAGGGACCTAGATGGGGTATGCATGAGTCAGATATATACATACAGCCATTAATTCTATAGCCGTAAACTGAATAGTTGAATGGATTGGTAAATAAGGAGTACGCGTGTAACCGGTTTAATGTGTTTTACTCAACCGAACAGTCTCATCTAAGCGGGAGCCTTTACCTTTAACCGATTACCGCATATCTGCGTCAAAATGGTGTTTACCGTTACCCTTTGAAAAATTATACCAATTTGAAGTTATTCATGTTCAAGGCTTCACATTATGTTGTTGAAACCCCTTCCAGCTACCTAAGATTCCTCTGCTGCCTCATTTTAGCTGTTTTTGGACAACTCTACTTTAGCTAAACAAAAATATTCTGACGTTAATTGGTTAAATTAACCTATATAATAAATTTTAACTTACAAATCCGGTTTAGATTTTTGTAAATAACCTCAAAACCAAAACTCGAACTGATTTGAATTTTGAAAGAATTCACAGAAGAAAAAAAGGACACTGAAGGGAAGTTACAATAAGATACAATCTCTAGCAGCACCTACAACGTGTAACAAGGTTCGACATCTTTGGAATACCCCCCACATTCACTGGTTCAGGCAGCAAACTCGATGAGATGAAGCATGCGTACCACCAACGTGATTTAAGTGCTTTTTGGTGGGTCGCTTTGCTATGTAAAGGGTACAACTATATATTTAAATAATATTCATAGCGTGATGTTTTTCAACCAATTCGGGTGTTTAAAAATAATTTCGTTTGTATCAATTCATTAATCACATGTTCTGCATGCATTTGTACCTTTCTTCGCATGACCTGTATTCTTTAAATGACGCCAAGCAAACACGGTATTGCTAATTATTGTAAAACTGTACACATTGGCAAATGCATATAATTCAAGTGGCACGCTAGCAAAGGCCTACCATAAGGTTAGTATATAATGCAGCGCTTAAGTAAATCAAGCTTGATCACTCGGCTTTGCTGGGTAACTACAGTCATCAATATTTCCAAAGTGTGAGAACCATTCTTCTCTCCTGATATGGTCATTTCCACTCTCTTCTAAAGCAATGATAGACTTATCAACATTTGAGGATTTTCTCCCACAGCAATTTTTAACGTATCTGGTCGCATCGGAATTATTCCTTCCCATGTGGCGAACCCCTACAGAGCCAAATACGGTTTCGTAAACAGGACCGGCATAAATGGGGTTACAGACGAGAGATGCAGCAACTACAATTTGATCTGTAGTCCCCACAGCATCAGATCGTGTCTTTTCGTCGCTCTGTAATTTTCCTGCATTATGAATGACGACAGGTTGTGGAAAGAGTATGAATAATATTATTATAAAGGTTTATTGTATATATACTGCCCAGCACCTAACAATGGTATAGTTACTGTATAATTTACATGCAGATTACACAATATGTATGTTTGTTTTTTTTTTAAATCTAAATTAGATTAGTATTATTTCATTACAATTTTTGTAGGCATTCGAAATAATAGCCAATCGGGCATTTTAAAATAGTGGTATATAGACACGCATCAGGCCATTTTTTCTTTGGGCTAGCTCTACGGTCCCACAAATTTTTAGATTAATTTACTCTATTCTCACCGCTACTATTTACAATTTGAATCTGGCTTGGTGCAAATTATAAACTTGTTTACGGGAAAAGAAGCTAGGAAGTGCACTCATCTAATGTTGACAAATTTGCAGTGATACCATTTTCAAGTAATGCGCTGTGTACAAGACATGCGCTCACGTTTTTTGCACTGTGAATAGGAAACACGTCCGATCAATGCCGCACAGGCTCCAATGAGGATGAAGGCTATGCAAACATATCCGACCCAGGAAATCACGGGCAGCACAACTATACATGTAGAGATAGTTTCAATGACCAGGACTGCTTATGACACAACACCTTATTCCAGTAATGATTATGGCATATGCACATTAATAAACTAGCCCTTCCAGATACCTGAGGAGGAAGGCTGTATGCTGGGTAGTGAGGTAGGATGAACTGTAAGTGACGGCTCGAAGTTAGGGAAATTTGACGGAACCTCGATACCTGCATGCCGCGGTGTGAGCGTGTTTGTATAGTTGTCACTGAAGAGTAACTTAGACATGCAAATTAAGAGTATAAAAATACTTACGGTTACTTGTTTGACTCGTGTCTCCGCTAATCAGCTCAACCCTAGCAACAAAGATGTACACTTCGCCAATGATTAGCCTGCTGACCACGAACACAGAGAAGGCCCCTAAGTGTACCGCTGCGTTGTGGGCACTGGCTAAGAAGATTGTTGCGCCGCTGCTTAACTCCTTAACAGAGACAGTATAATTTAGAGCAGAGTACCAGCATATTTCTGGTGGGATCTAGAAGATAAAGGTATAATACTATGTATCTACTTCAAGCGATATCAGCTAGTTACAAGTTATATGCGTAGACTTGTTTTATGCATGATGCAATTCGCCCGTATTGCAGCTGGCGTTAGCCTGAAGCTTGCTTTACAATTTATGAACGCTTCAATGCCAGCTAGAGCTGATTTTCATGAAACCTTCTAATTTGATTTGTATATTAATTTACTGGCGATGCATTAGCGATATATATATAGGCTGAGAGAACTAAGTGGTATGTGTGTGTGTGTGTGTGTGTGTGTGTGTGTGTGTGTGCGCGCGCGCGCGCACGCGCGCGTGCATGCGTGTGTGTGTGTGTGGGGGGGGGGGGGGGGGGCATTACAATACCCGTTTAGCCTTAGCTTTATACCTACATATGTGTCCCTTCTCACCACATTTGTGGCACTAACTCAGATCCTTCAGCCGGCATTGGCCCGAAGAATTGCATGCAGCCATCCAACTCTCATTGGTGCGTTGTGTGCTTAATCATTTTATTTGCACAACAATTTCTAATGGATGCATTTCTATGCACAAAGGGTGATTCAGATGCTGTATAGTAATGCATGGATGCATAATTAACTTATCAGTTTGGCGCCAAGTACAAGTTAAATAACAGCCTCACTTAAAATTCTGATTAGTTACTCGTACTCGCGCCACACCCGCGACCAAATATTAATTAATGAATAAAGAGAACCCTAGCGCTAAAATTATATATGCGGGATCATCCATGCATTAATGCCGCGACAGGGTTGCCATGCACGCACATATGTCTGATCAATAAAAGTACTCGCAGTCATTTAACCAGGCATGGCTTGCCCGGGGCCGATTACCTTGACCCTGACTTCCGCAAACCCTTCATTGCCAGATAGCGTGAGTGCTACACGGACCTCGGGGGTAGGCAACATTGGTCCTTGCACTGTGAAAAATAATAATAAAGGGACCGGCGTGCGTGAAGAAGTGGGAAACAATGCACGCATAGCGATGCAAAACGAATTACCGACTGGATATCCACTCTGAATGTACCCTTCTCCGCTCGCACCAATTTGGTTCACAGCGGAAACGTAAAATCTCAACAGAGAGCAACCGACAGAACCAGCTCCGGCAAAGCTGAATCGATTTGCGTGGACCGAGTACACTCCCACGACAGCTCCGCTTGAGAAGTTCAGGACTCTGATGGTGTAATTTGAAGTACCAAAACCAGGTTGCGCGAATGGTTCGTCCCAACTCAGCTCCAGTTCAGTGGAATTTATTACTTTTGTTCTCGGTTGGGGATTTGAAGGTGGACCTGTATAAGCATAATGCACGCATCATATTACTAACTATCACAGTTGACAAACCTGCCACTATCATTACTGCTACATTGCTATAGGCTTTGCTTTGAATGTCCCAGCATTGAAAAATAGTGTTATTCTTGTCCTTGGTTGCTATAAGAGTGACTGTATTGTTTTGAAAAGTAATGCCCCGGATGATAAACTGCTCTGCATAATTAAAGTAAGCACTGTTGTTGATAAAAATAGTGCCCTGGTTGCCAATGCCACTGCAATAGAACGTCACTAAGGCGTTTGGGGCGACGACGTGGTGTAGCGGAGTAATGTTTACGTCTGTAGAATCAAACAAAGCAGCACTTGAAGAAGGCAATCAAAACGCTATAAACAAAGTAACGATGTTCATACCAGCGGTTGCGAAGCCGATCGCAAGCAGTAGAAAACTGTAACTCATATTACTCTCCCATAAGCAATAATAAACTTATGTCATAACTGGGGCTTTATATAAGTTGCGTCACGTGATAGAAATTGACGCGAAAATATTATCCGTAGTGAAACCGCCCCGTTTCTTTACTCGGTTTCTTTGTGAAGGCGAGCAGCTGTAAAATGGTAACGATTTAAGCTATAGTACTAATGTGCGCGATTGAGGAATAAAGCATGCTTCTATATATCTGGTCGGACCGAGTGCCGTCCTAGCCAACAATGGAGAACGATTTAACTGATGGAGCATTTAGGATTCATATACAAACTGAAGTGAGTGCATGTGCGAGGCATCAAGACTTTATTTTATACCCAAAAGGAAGTAAATCGTTTCACTGATAAAGTCATGCATATATACTAAATAATAATATTTACTAGTTCACAGTCTACTCATTAAAATAAATTTGATGTATTTATAACGTCGACGTAATATACCCGTTGGTCGTAGATATTAGAATGCATGAATTAATGGATAGAAACGATTTTGTTATACGGTGAAATTACTGGATTTCAATCATGTATATCCTGAATAACATAGGAAAGAAAATTTTCCGTACATATCCCATTAATTAGCTGGAAACACTAGCATTCTTGTTTCCCCCCCCCCCCCCCCCCCCCCCCCCCCCCCCCCTTGAAGTTACGGTGTCATAGATTTCATTGACTCCCGTTTATGATGACTTCCGGTCATTCATCCCTAGGGATTAATGACTCCCGGTCATTGAACTCTAGCGATCAATGACTCCCCGAACATTATAACCTAGGTATAAATAACTCCTTTAGGTATAAATGACTCCCCAGCCCCTGGCCTGGGAGTCAATGATACCTAGGTATTAATAACTCCCATAAATAATTAATAGCGTATTCATTAAACACTGCTAAAAATAAAGAGTATGATTTAATCTATTGAAGGTTAAACAACGATCTAAAACGATTTAATTAGATCGTTGTTTAATCTTCAATAGATTAAATCATACTCTTTATTTTTAGCAGTGAATGTTTTCAAATAAAGCAAGATATAAAACTGGGGGCTTTATGCCAGGCATTTTGAACATGTGCTGCATCTCCAATTTACAGAGATGTCCTTTTTGTTTCTGATTTCCATACAGCGGTAGTGATACCATGCCTGACACAGAGTGCACTGAACCATCCTTTTGTCATAATGATCAGGCATACGACAGATGCAATAAAGTTCCCTTGTTATGTTCTCTGGTTCGCAACGATGAATACAAATAGTTTTGACTGCTTGTGGTGAATACTGTGGAAAGCGTTCTAATGTGCCAGTATTGAGACATTTGAAGAGGTGTGGTCTCATATCATTTTGGATGAAAGATGCTTTCCTGGGATCATTGCCACTACATAATTCAGTTGCAAATGCAATGGAAAACACCCCACAGTCTTTACATCCATTCTGTTGCTGAACATCAAGAGTTCGGATGATGAGACAAGATTTAACGACAGGGATTTCATAAATCTGTGCAACTTGAAGAACTAATGTTTCACTCATAGAAGATGCCAGGCTGTCCATCAATAAAACCTCTCCACATTTAGCTCCTATGCTTGTAGTACATACCCTGTGACTAGCTCCTACATGTACATAAAAATTTAGCTGGGGTTATGTAAGGGATAAGTATGGTCAATACATGGCTTACCAGTGTGATGGATTTGCACAACTGGATTTGGGGAGTGTTGAAACTGAAGCACCTTTCCCAAAACAGGGTTCTGGAGTCCATTGATATTTGGAGAGCTTTTTATCAATAGCATTTGGGCTGCATGGATAATTGCATCAGAAAGCTCGTTGCCATTCAACAGATCATGCTCATCAATTTTATAAAGTCTTAAATCCCTGATCCATGCTTGACATTCTTTTTTTTCAGGTGTACGAGCATTTTCATCAACCACAATTAACTCACCTTCTGAGAATGTGGAAGAATTAGCTGATTGCAAATGAGATGATGATGAAGTTGCAGATTGACCCTGTTGTGATGAAGATTTATCTGTAGTATGAAACTTTGTTAGTCGTGATACATTGACTGCATCCTTCAGAGTTTTTCCTGTCTTTGGATTGTATAAGCGATACACACCCTTTCCAAGATCTGATGTACTAAGTATGGGCCATTCCACCTTGGTTTCAATTTGTCTCCTTTTTTGGTTTCTCTAGCACTGTTTTTGAGCAAAACTTGAGTGCCATTACTTAGGATCTGTAAATCAAATATATATATATGTCAATATCGTGCAAATGAATATAGCAGTTACCTTAGAATTAGCATGCTTCTTGTCGTAGTACGCTTTATCTTTTGCTTGAGCAATCTTAATATTTGACATTGTCTTTGCATTTATCTTCTCTCTCACACATGCCTTTGCCTTAGCTTTTGAAATGATATAGTCTGCATCCCAGATATCACTTTCAACTTCCGAATCATTTGCAGCTGTGATATCTGGACATCTTTTTGCATTCATTTCAGCAGGTAACACAGCCTTACTATATAAAAAAGAATAATACTATACTTAAAAACAGTATGCAGTATCAAACCATACCGACAGTATACATGACTTCAAATGGGGTCATCTTTGTAGCCTTTTGCGTAGCAGTTCTGAACCCAAAAAGTACACCTGATAAGTGATCATCCCAGTCATTTTGACTTTCATTAACCAATTTGATAAGTGCAGTCTGTAAAGTCTGATTAAAGCGCTCAGTTAACCCAATGCTTTGGGGATGATAAGCTGAAGTAACACAATGTTCAGTGCCTGTCAGTCTGAATAGCTCTTCCTGAACCTCATTTACAAATTCACGCCCTTGATCTGATATAAGTACTTCACAGCAACCAAATCTGGATGTAAACATTGAATAGGTGAAAGCTATTCGCACATAACCCCACTAATTAGAAGAGTCTATGCTGCTTATTATACAAAGTGACATACAGCTACTTTTTACTACCCTGCAAAATTCTTCATACAAAAAGTTAGCCACCCCAATGGCAGTCTTATTGGGAAGTGGAGCGGCTTCTGGCCATTTGCTGAAATAGTCCAATAGCGTGACAATGTACTTGTTTCCCTTTGCAGTTAATGGTAATGGCCCAATGAGGTCAATTCCAACCTGCAGAATAGAGATACATGAGTGCATCTTAAGTTATAATGTTTATTCATATCATGCATACCCAACTTACTTTATGCCAGACTTGCGCTTGCACAGGTACTGGATGAAACACAGCATTGCTCTTAATAAACTTTGGATTCATCTTCTGGCACTTTTCACAGACTTTTACAAATAATTTTATATCTTCATACATGTTGCGCCAATAAAAGCGTGCAGATATTTTTTCCAATGTTTTACCTATTTTTTCCAATGTTTTACCTTCTCTACCTAGGTGAGAACCTGTACAAATATTTAAACAATGCATTCAAGATCTTATTCCTTTATGAATCAAACAAATTAATGTACTTCAATCATAATGAGATCTTATTCTATTAAACAACTACAAGAAAAGAACAGACCACAATCAAGCTCGCTATCGGAAGTTTCGTTAGAAACTTCCATATAGGATTTGACCCCGACTATGAATGTCATTAAAAAAACGCGACCCGTCTGTAACAACACTCCCGACGATCGGATCGTGTAGCTTGTTTTAGCAATCGATCTAGAAGTCAAAAATGAGTAGTTTCGTTTTTGTTTCATGTCGCTGAACCGCGTGGTTGTTGAGAACAAGAGTGTACTGCCCGTCCTCGTACCCAGTCTCGGAACAAGGGGCGGGTCGTCTTCTCCTTCTTCTCCTTCTTGGCAACGCATAACTCAGGACAGGAACATTTCTAAGCGATGAAAATTTCACCAATAGCTTCAGAATCGGCTGGAGGACTCGCTTTTATATAATATAATACTTTGATAAACAATCGACTATCAGCCTCCTATGTCTTGTTAGTCTCGTACCCAGACCGTCTATGACGTAAGCGATTATTGCTGTAAACAGTATAATCACTACGTCCATACGTATGGACGTAGTGATTATACTGTTTACAGCAATAATCGCTTACGTCATAGACGGTCTGGGTACGAGACTAATGTCTTGTATAATTAAATGGGTATGAAAAAAAATAAAGAAAACAAGTAAATAAAAACATTCTCTACGAGAAAGTTGGTGGGATATAGGATTTGATTATGACATTGGTGGTGTAAAAAGCAAGGAAACAAGGTCTTATCAGAAGGGAAAATGCCATAGTCCTATATTTAGCACACAAACAACACATGCCCTAGAAATGTGCTAAATATAGGACTATGACATTTTCCCTTCTGATAAGACCTTGTTTCCTTGCTTTTTACACCACCAATGTCATAATCAAATCCTATATCCCACCAACTTTCTCGTAGAGAATGTTTTTATTTACTTGTAATATTTACCTCAGCACGTACACACGCACACATTACGTACACACACACACATACACACACACACACACACACACACACACACACACGCTCACATCAGAGATCTGCTCTAACACACACCTTTCCATCATTTCATTACCTGCCAAACCCGCATGACAGGACTCGAGAATGCGCATTTTATCTTCACACGTTCTAACACATATTCTCCACAACGAATCCTCTTGTTTGTCACCTGTCTCCACATTTTTTCGATAATACAAAACCCCATCTTCTGTCTTGAAGTTCATTTTCTTCTCAGATTTGCTTTGTCTGCTTTTGTCATTCCAACAGGATACTCTCCGCGCAACAAATATTTCTCTACGATACCTAGCTCTTTGCAAAAATCTTCCATTTATCTATTGTAGCACATGGGGAGTCAATTGCGTCAGGGGGGAGTCACGTGAGCCTAAGGTATCAATGACCGGGGAGTCATTCATCCCAGGGAGTCACGCACCGCTCCGACAACGGAACATCTTGACTTACTCCCCCCGTGCAAAGTCAGATCATAGTACGCAATCTACACGTATTCATTTGGCCACACTTTTTTTTTTCTCTGTGCAAACTATCAGCATACTAGCCAATGAATACCAGCTCCGACAACGTTTTGCTTGTACCGATAATTACTCATTTGTCTCTATAACGCGTCACATGACATGCACGCGTCCTGCACATATATACGCGACTAATAGGACGTACCCTTATTCTATGCAAACTGTCTATATATAGAATGAAGTGATTGGTAGAATGAGTAAAATTATTTATCTGACTTAATTGTTACAAAGTGGCTGCATGTATGTTGTTGATATCAGAGATAATATATATAGATTATCTCTGTTGATATGCAAAGATGGTGAATACACCAATTTGAGTAACTTGAATTAATTCACACACTTGGACAGTAAGTGAAGGCACATGCACAGCAGAAGACATTTGCGGCAAAAAGAGTTCCCTGCCGCAATTTTTTTATATTCATGAAAGGTAATTACGAGTATTATTAATAGCGCAAAGCACGCAGCGGCAACTACAGACATACTCACTGCCAACCATTGGATGGCTATGTTCGTCTACATACAGCATGGTGTGGCCAATTTTGGCCTGCGCGTTGAACCCTACAGCGGCTCAAAAGAGAAATATTTGGCCTATTTGCCTAAGTCACAAGGGGATCGTGGAATAAGGACTATAATTCAAGGAATGAAATAATTTTCCTCTCCACCATTTCCCATTTGAACTTCGCATGAACCTCCACCCTATTTCTATTCTTCCGCTTCCAGTGCTTCTCTTTCCTTCGTGCCTCTTCAATCTATACCACCTACTCATGGGAAAGATCACGCGAAATTGTTATATTGCTGTATGATTGTAATAAAAAGTTATAGAACTGATCTCCATTTGAATCACCATAGCTTCCGAATGATTGAGCTACCGACGTACTATTTTCAGAGAATCATACCATACCATTTCTCTTTCCCTATACAATTATCCTTTTGCAGGAGAGTCCCAATCACTTCTAAACTGGAATAGAAGATTCCTGTTGTTATATTGATTGACTGTTCGCTAATCTTTACTCTATCCGTTGCGAGGATATAGCTGTGCAAAGTGTGCGTGCACATTTTCCCGCTACATTCTCACCAGTGAATTAGGCAACCGTATCCTATCAAATAATGTATGGGAAGCGGGTGTGCAAATTGTTGGCGCGAATCAAGCGGGAAAGTTTATGCACAGCTATATCGCAATGGGATAAACGAGCAGGACAAATCAATAGCGACAGGACTCTTCTACGATTATACCGATTTTTGAAGCCATTGGAACTCTCCTGCAGAAGTACCTTTATTACCATACGAAACTGTAGACCTTAGGGACGATATTCCGTAGAAGAATAGTGTGATAGACCTTGCAGCAGATAGTAATTCAGCAGCATTATTACTTCGAAAGTTCAAACTGAGAGCATTTGTATAACGTTTTATGCGATACATTTTTCGCGAGATCTGTTCCATATGCACACAACTAAGCATGCCAGGAGTCAGTCGTAGTATAAGCATATTATATAATGCAACGATCCCCACGTCGAGTTGTTTACTTTGCAAGTCTATAATCCATATTGACTATCAGACGAAAAATTTCCAATTGGATTCTTTACAACGAGTTGTTATGGTAATGTCTCTCTATGTTTGGAGTACAAAGGGCTAATATTTCAGTTCAACTTCTTTATAGTAACATCTGACACGTAATTTATCTGTAGGCATGCGTACAAATATACATGTTTGAAATTAATATCCTTAAATACTTATGCAGATCCTACGCATGTGGAACACATGGGAGTACATGCGCGATATTCGCTTCAGTCATACATGTAGGTTGCCCAACGTAGTCCTTGCCCTTGGCTCCCAGTTTTTTTTTTTAGCCACACATATATACTAAATTAAAATATATGCGTACATGTGAGATCTAATAGTTAATTGAAGTGCGTGGTATTTTGTACGAGTTATAGTCACTGCGAAACGATACAAGAAAGAACTGGACACGGTAAGCTTGTGTACATGTATAAATGCATTCCGGCGTTTAATTAAACGATTACCGCTTCACTGCAACTATACATACGAAATTGCATTTTTGTCTCGGTGCTTGGATACATAATTGATATAGGCATGCAGACATTGAGTGAATGAACAAGGAACAGACACAGAAGATATCAACAGACACTAGAAGATATCAACGGGTATTGTGAAGTGGGGTATCCAGTTCTTTTTTTCATCAGACATAGCTCGCTACCGAAGAATGCATTGGCTCTTGTGAAGGGATTCCTGTGGGTGAAGGGACTGGATTCGTTTGCGATATTGTGACTGTTGTCGTCGCTGTGACAGTAGTAGTGACGTAAGAGCGGGTGTCGCCGCTGGCAGTTATTCTACCTGGCACTGCGTGAATCAACACCACCATCAATTTAACATTCTCGCCAAATGCATAGGTATCTATGATAGCTCTACCTGATAATGACGGAGAAGGACAAAGGGTGGGCGTTGAAGGGATGCCGGTGCTTGGTAATCCCGAGTTGGTGCCGCTACTTGCTTCTTATAGTGAAAGTTAGCATAAAGGATGTTTCCTGCCATATACCATACACGGCTTGTTTCTTACCTAGTACGTTAAGGATTGCTAGCTTGCTGAAGTACACTTGAGTGGTGTCGCATGAGCAATCTCCGCTGATGCAGACGGTTGAACACTGGACCGGCATGAGGTGGAACTGTTGTTTGACCTTCACGAACAGCTGCTCCACCAGATAGCCACCCTGGGGACACTCATTAACCGTCCCTCTGGATACTTCTATCCCATAAATGTTTTTGACCTGGGTGAGTGATGTGTACGGCGACACAGGAACCGTTCTTCCGTTGGTCGGTAAGGTCATGTACCACGTTACGGGTAGCTGTTGCGAACAAGGCATGGAGCAGTTGAACACACCCGTGTCATTACTTGAAACTGTTTGGCTGTTGGGAGGTTTCATGATCTGAGATTTGCATACTAGATCAATAATAGAAAATCATGCATGCATAGAGCAGTTAATGGATGAATACAGCAGGAATTAGCAACAAATGCTGGTCCCTTACCTCCACTCAGCGAAACCAAAGCAAACAATTGGAACACAACGCAATAATCCATTTCTAACTATAAATGAATGCTCACTCACGTTTACCAATACCAATAGCAGTAGCTAACGCTTATTTATAGTACGAACATTCGTCTGGCTTCCTATTGGCCGTGCCAATGCCTTTAAGCTATGTCTGACTGACGTATGTTGCCATCGCTACAGTCGAGTTATTTTATACTCCGTGGGCACTGCATGCACACCTCCGTTTTTAACTGCCATAATTGAACACATGCACAGCGTCGCGTGTATTCTGTTAAACACTTTTAAAAGCGAGTGTATTGGTTTGGTATGCATGCAGATGGGAAAAGTTAATCGCCTTACAGTAAATAAGTGTAGTGTTTGGGGGAGGGGGTGGAAGAGTGTGTATGGGGAGGGGGGGAGGGAGGAGATTGGATGCAAAAACATATACTCAATAGTTTATGCCAACGTCACTCGATGAATGCATTGTTCTTCTCTTCTCAAATTCCATGTTTACTAACTAAATGCCGTGTTTATGGCAGTGTAATTAATTAAGCCTGCAGTGGAATGCTGTTGATGTTGTTTAACTGTCCATACAAAATAGGCTGCTTGATAGTGTCGGTAACGCAAGCTCCATAATAAACAAAAGCTCCAAGCCGGCCGGAAAGTGCGTGCACATTTCTGCGTGTCCATTTGAATGGGTTATTACAGCGGTCGATCTGACTTCATTAGACATCCATTACTATGTGTGATCTCATCCAAGAATTCATTTGATATTGATCGGGATTCGCTATTCCCCACGATGGATGAATGCCTGTCGGTAATCCGGACAACCTGTTAACCAAAATCCAGCACCGAAATTGTATATCTTTAAAAGTCCTATAATTCGATTCATAATAAAAAGCGTTATTGCATTAGTTCAGTCATTCATACATCACTGGTAACTGTACACTGTAACTTAATGCCAAAATAGAGAGTTTCAAATGCTGAATACCGTACATACGCACAAACGTTTTGAGCGCTTTAATTTTCGCTAAATAGTTAGAGTGGAGAAATTATTGCGCCCGAATTATGCCTCAATACAGCATGTGTCATTACCGCAGAGCAACAAGTCACCTAGGTCACTGAAAAATTGTATGCATACATGTTTCTGTAGTATGTTATAAGTAAATATTGATATGTAGCACGTGACTGGATAAGAGTAGGATCAGCATGCAATATGAGGGCAGGTCAGACAATGCTGCAAAATGAAGAACGCGTGCCCTGTAGAGCTCTTTCATGGTCACATGACGCGTGGGCTTTAATTGCGTTAATTGCTTTATTGTCCGCCATATTGATGCTCGGAAATATAGTTTTGGTACTTTTGATACGTATAACTCGCGCTCCGAGGGCACAAGTATTTTTACAAATGTTAGTCATGTGTTAGACCACAATAATAGATAATTTAAACGACACTCTGAAGTAATCCCATACTTCTCCGAGCACCAATATGCATGGCGGACTAATTAGAAGATGAATGCTATTAAGTCACACGATGAAAGAGCTCTATTCAGTTCTGACAGCAGCAATTAACAGTAGTAATCGTCAGGTTATGTTCGAACTGACACTGACAGCCGTTTAGATCACAGATACAGTTAGCACACCTGAAAAAACATGCATGAACGGCTTGGTGGACGTCCTTAGGTAAAGCTAACTGTAAGTTGCAGAAAATTTTTAAAAAAATCACGGTTTCCATACATGATACATATACAGCTAGGTATCTTTTATCAAACCTGGTAACTTGTCATGCAAGCAAGCACATCTAGTAACAACACACTCGTGCATACCATAATGCACTTGCACTATGCTGAAGGTTTAAATAACATTCCCATCCGGTTGAATTAATTAGATTCCCACCTCTTTCTCACTGCATTAGAATCGTCCGCAGTATAAACAATATATTATTATTAATCATTAGCTGTCCGCAAAGTTTAAAATGAGGCAATTCAATCGCAATAAATTTTAAATGCCAACACGCATTATGATTCCTCTCTATATGAAGCCGCTAGCGGACTGGGTTAAGCTACGGTGGCCTATTTCATCCACAACCGTTCAGTTGAATTGGGAAACTCGATAGATGTCAACTAAATTTTGTTTTTAATTTTATTGTAGGTTTTTATTCATTTTAATGGATGCCTCTAAACGATTTTCAAGTTCTATGGAAAGCATATACCGATGTTAATATTTTGTGCCACGAGCAATTTCAGTTACATGGGATATCACCTGAATTGCTTTGTTCGGCCCATTTCTAGCTGCAGATTCTTTTCCCATGAAATAGGTCTATATACCTCTTGTTTGTTATTTCTAAATTAATGGGAATTTGGCTATGAACCAGTCGGTGTGCTTGAAGTTGTGCGCTGTCTTGCATGTCAACATCATCTATAGTATGCAACGTGCGCACATGCCATCCAGTTTGCAGGATACGATGTGAATAGGCGGTCGCCCCGTCGAAAAGATTCGACCAAACATTGGCAGCGCAAGCAATTGTAAAGGCGCGTGGGGGGAAAATAGTCAATGCATGAGCCGCAACTCACGTACACACGTCTGCATATCCATATAATTTGATCATCATCACACATAAATACCGCCTTATTTGAACACTGATTAAGGGTAATCTAAATTCAAAGAACCGCTGCGCGAGGTGCCAGAATGACAATTCAGTCTAACTACCACGGGATGGCACTCCTCTCAGAGCAGCGATACGCACGCAGTAAGATAGTTAGAGAAAAATATTATAATTGCACTTGATCAACAACACTATGACCCCTCATGCCACAACACTATGATCCCTCATGCCACAACACTCTATCCCTCAGGTCACAATACTATGATCCCTCATGTCTGTCACAACACTCTGATTCCTCATGTCACAACACTATGATCCCTCATGTCACAACACTATGATCCCTCATGTCACAACACTCTGATCCCTCATGTCACAACACTATGATCCCTTCATGTCACAACACTATGATCCCTCATGTCACAACACTATGATCCCTTCATGTCACAACACTATGATCCCTCATGTCACAACACTATGATCCCTCATGTCACAACACTACGATCCCTCATGTCACAACACTATGATCCCTCATGTCACAACACTACGATCCCTCATGTCACAACACTATGATCCCTTCATGTCACAACACTATGATCCCTCATGTCACAACACTATGATCCCTCATGTCACAGCACTGTGTTCCCTCATGTCACAACACTATGATCCCTCATGTCACAATACTCTGATCCCTCATGTCACAGCACTCTGATCCCTCATGCCACAACACTATGATCCCTCATGTCACAACACTATGATCCCTCATGTCACAACACTATGATCCCTCATGTCACAACACTATGATCCCTCATGTCACAGCACTCTGATCCCTCATGTCACAACACTGTGATCCCTCATGTCACAACACTGTGATCCCTCATGTCACAACACTATGATCCCTCATGCCACAACACTATGATCCCTCATGTCACAACATTACGATCCCTCATGTCACAACACTCTGATCCCTCATGTCACAACACTATGATCCCTCATGTCACAATACTCTGAGTATTCGGATTCACAGAGGGAAATTTTTTTGAAATACCAAGCAAGAGTTTGCACAATTTATTGTGCCATGCATTGAAGTTATTTTTGAATTTCAAAACATTTATATTGTGTGATGCATGCTAATGTTAATGATTCAGCTATTCAGTGAACATGTTTAAATAAAGGGGAGAGAGAGAGAGAGAGAGAGAGAGAGAGAGAGAGAGAGAGAGAGAGAGAGAGAGAGAGAGAGAGAGAGAGAGAGAGAGAGGGGGGGGGGGGGGGGGGGACAAACCCCACCTGCAAGCGTGCTATGCATACATCTAATGCCATTTGATGCCACGCACGTATGGGGTTTGGGGTATTGGGGTTAGGGTCTCAAGGGCCACTTTGCATCCGCTCTCCTAATCTGGGCTCCAATTGCACCGTCCATGCCATCCTGAAGCGAAAAATTGCCTCGGTATTTGCCTTCCACAAGTACATGCAAGGGATCATAGTGTTGTGACATGAGGGATCAGAGTGTTGTGACATGAGGGATCATAGTGTTGTGACATGAGGGATCAGAGTGTTGTGACATGAGGGAACACAGTGTTGTGACATGAGGGATCATAGTGTTGTGACATGAGGGATCATAGTGTTGTGACATGAGGGATCATAGTGTTGTGACATGAGGGATCATAGTGTTGTGACATGAGGGATCATAGTGTTGTGACATGAGGGATCATAGTGTTGTGACATGAGGGATCATAGTGTTGTGACATGAGGGATCATAGTGGTGTGACATGAGGGATCATAGTGTTGTGACATGAGGGATCATAGTGTTGTGACATGAGGGAACACAGTGGTGTGACATGAGGGATCATAGTGTTGTGACATGAAGGATCATAGTGTTGTGGCATGAGGGATCATAGTGTTGTGACATGAGGGATCATAGTGTTGTGACATGAGGGATCATAGTGTTGTGACATGAGGGGTCATAGTGTTGTGACATGAGGGATCATAGTGTTGTGACATGAGGGAACACAGTGTTGTGACATGAGGGATCATAGTGGTGTGACATGAGGGATCATAGTGTTGTGACATGAGGGATCATAGTGTTGTGACATGAGGGATCATAGTGTTGTGACATGAGGGATCATAGTGTTGTGACATGAGGGATCATAGTGTTGTGACATGAGGGATCATAGTGTTGTGACATGAGGGATCATAGTGTTGTGACATGAGGGATCAGAGTGTTGTGACATGAGGGATCATAGTGTTGTGACATGAGGGATCATAGTGTTGTGACATGAGGGATCATAGTGTTGTGACATGAGGGATCATAGTGTTGTGACATGAGGGATCATAGTGTTGTGACATGAGGGGTCATAGTGTTGTGACATGAGGGATCATAGTGTTGTGACATGAGGGAACACAGTGTTGTGACATGAGGGATCATAGTGGTGTGACATGAGGGATCATAGTGTTGTGACATGAGGGATCATAGTGTTGTGACATGAGGGATCATAGTGTTGTGACATGAGGGATCATAGTGTTGTGACATGAGGGATCATAGTGTTGTGACATGAGGGATCATAGTGTTGTGACATGAGGGATCATAGTGTTGTGACATGAGGGATCAGAGTGTTGTGACATGAGGGATCATAGTGGTGTGACATGAGGGATCATAGTGTTGTGACATGAGGGATCATAGTGTTGTGACATGAGGGATCAGAGTGTTGTGACATGAGGGATCATAGTGGTGTGACATGAGGGATCATAGTGTTGTGACATGAGGGATCATAGTGTTGTGACATGAGGGATCATAGTGTTGTGACATGAGGGATCATAGTGTTGTGACATGAGGGATCATAGTGTTGTGACATGAGGGATCATAGTGTTGTGACATGAGGGATCATAGTGTTGTGACATGAGGGATCATAGTGTTGTGACATGAGGGATCATAGTGTTGTGACATGAGGGATCATAGTGTTGTGACATGAGGGATCATAATGTTGTGACATGAGGGATCATAGACTGGATTCATTTGAAAGCGTTGCGTTTATTTGTGGACCGGATGACATGGTGTGCAATCGCACAATTAACGCATGTAAGTTGCTAACTTTGTTCCCACTCAAGACTCGTTTTGATTTTAGTTAACCGCCCAACAATTTCATTACGCACACTGCATTCGTTGTCAAGTGATCTGTTGGTAAGAAACGTACGTAAAAATGAGTGGTCAATGAAGCCAGGTATTGGCTCACGGTTTTCGGGATCGTCAGCACACCAGCACACACACACACAAGCACACCAAATTAGCTCCCAAGAGGTTGTTAGTAAAGCACTGACATTTTTACGTAAGTCACTACAATTTTCCGCTTTAAGTTTTCACTTCTGTGAAATGTTGGGCCATTTTTGTACTTGATGTCAATGAGTTTCTCGTCATATAACTCTACGGTCTGTTATGTCGAAACCTTGCTGCATGCTCCCGAGAGAAGCATAGTGTTGATATACAACAACTATCTACTACATGTCTTCAAACATCGCTTCCATCTTCACTTTTGCTAGTATATTCTCTTTACTCTGTACCCACAAAATTGTTCGAACTCGCGCATAGTACTATATTTTATGTACTATTGATGCGTACCTATCGTCACACGGGGTGCCGTTAACGTTGGTGTATACAAGTACGTTATACAAGAGATTGTACATTAGGGGGCGTCTCCAAACTATTTTGGAAAAGATAACGTCATTGTGACGTTTCATTATAAACACCCCACCCCAGGGCCACTCCCCCATAACGTCCAGTGGCGGTCTGGGCATTAATTATCTCGGGAGGGGGCACAATACTTGTATGGCGCCCCCCCCCCCCCCCCCCCCCCAACCAGTCGGCAGGGGCGGATCCAGGAATTTTCGAAGGGGGGGGGGGGGCACCAATTATTAATTGGTATTAATTAGTGAGATATAGGCGTGGGTTACAGCCAGGGGGTGGGTGCGGGAGGGAGATATGTCGCGCGGAAGCTTTTGGTAGCTATACGTTCAAGATGCTATATTGTGTGCGACTATGACTATATAATTAGAAGGACGTCGAAGGGGGGGCACGTGCCCCCGGTGCCCCCCCCCCCCCCCCCCCCCCCCCCCCGGATCCGCCGCTGACTGTCGGAGAGGTCTGAAATTGTGCTGGTAGGTATTTTGGCGCCCCCTTTTTGGGGTCCGCTGCCCCCCCCCCCCCCCCCCCCCCCCCTGCACCCCTGGCCAGACCGCCACTGATAACGTCATTTGATATCGAAGGTTGTGGGAGTCCGGACGCCATTTTTGTTGTTCAGTACATCTGAAATCGTCACGAGCCCCCCGTAACGTCAAGATGCCGTAGTTTGGAGAGCCCCCTTACTCTGGAGACATGCTGGTGACTTATTATCTCACAGTATTGCAATCTGAGCTTGAGAATGAAAAAAATCGCAGAACATCTGGCAGCAGACTTATGATGCAACGATTGAAGTCTTTCTTCTGGGTGTAGCTTAATTTGGTAGAGTCCTTTTAACGTGTGCCTATACTGTAAACACCTAAACCTCACCCTTTTCTCACCCTGCATGTGCGCTTAATATCGGCATCGTCGGATTCCGTGACAGCTGATTATCCTGACTAAAGGACAAATATATAGAATGAATTTATACATTGCGCTTATAAACATATTTAATTATGTAGGTCTGAAGGGACACAATTGGGAAGGTGGGGGGAGGAAACATAATCTTACGGTATAGATAAACCTCATGCAAGCCTCATGGAGAAATCGCCTGTTCATACATCGGCGCGGTAATCTATTAAAATTTGAATTCAAAATGACCTTCGAAAATACGATTTTCACTGCGCTAAAAAATTTTATACTAAATCAAGACAAAAGTTTAATTACTATCGCACGACTTTATAATGATGGGCAGTTTAATCTCCTGTTCTGATCACACATTAACTGCGGGTGAAACTCATGCATGATGTTTGTTATGCTGTTTTCATCGCGTGACCAAGTAACATTTTTAAAATGATGTCATTTGCGTAAGTCGCCATCTTGGTGCATCCGCTTCAGCGTACTTTCAAACCTGATACTAAGGCAAGATACATCATAAAACATTACATCGCTGCATCCAACTGGGGAACTACTGAATCAATAGGATAAGTCTTTCCAAACCGTAAATGATGGCAACCATGTTGATCTTGCAAACAAGCAATTAAAGCTGAATATCTTTAGAAGCCAAATTACAATAGTACACGATTCTCCAGTTTCTGGTGAATGGCTAGCGCATGCGCACAAAGATCTTGTCATCGCTACCAGGCCCTATTTTTTGCCCCGCTAACCCTAGAAAATTTTTATTCTATTTTTTATTCTATTTGCAGGTTTCTAGGGATAATAGCTGAGCGTGTTATTCTACATACTGTGTGATTATTACCCAATGCTGAACAGCTATTTCTATAAATTGACTATAATCTCATTTCAGTTAAGCCACTTACACTTTAAAAGCATAAATTATACTAGCGTACACCTCTATTTTATTCTATTGCGTAGAATAAAAGCTACAAATTTTTACCATCTACGTATCCCCGTAATCGCACTGCCTTAGCTCCGCTACAGCTTCCGCTCTTACCATTTGTGTTTGGGATTCTATTTGTAGTGTGATGCTGTATACAATATCTGTGCACTGGATGTCTTAAAGAAACGTGGTTTTCACGATATTCTAAGTTAAAGTTTTTTTATTCTATTTTTTATTCTATTTGAGAGTTTCTAGGGCTAACTTTAATATAAAAATAGAGCCTGGGGACGAGGCTATCAAACAGAGTGCTTGGCATACAAACAGCACACAGATGAAATGTGAATGGATTATTCCAGCCCCTCCCCCCCACACACACACACACTTTATTGTCAATCCAATATTCATTTAGTTTTCAATATTTATTTAATGTATTCAATATCACGAAGGTAGTTTTAATTCGATGCAGTACTATACGCATACATGCGCATACATGCGCGTGCATGCGCGCTTCGTCCCCACCAATTTGGTGCAGACCAACCTTTTGTTTTTTTTGTTTATGATACGTCATTAGTGGTGTTGTACGCTTGTATTCTCCTAGTTTTGTTATATTAGTGATTTGGTTCGAATATCTTGCTTGACGAAGAGAACTGTTCTTGCTTCAGTGTGTTTTGTAGACAGCCGACTGATATAGGATTCGAACTGATTTGCCCGCCCGGCCCGTTACATAACAGAATGAGCGAACCTCTTTATAGAAAACTGTGTAGCTGTAGTGTTTGTGACCTTTGGACTATTCCACCTGCGCATGTCCAAGAGACTGGCTAAACCTGTTATTGTATTATCGGAAGTTTCGTTAGAAACTTCCATTTCCATATAGGATTTGACCCCGACTATGAATGTCATTTTAAAAACGCGACCCGTCTGTAACAACACTCCCGACGATCGGATCGTGTAGCTTGTTTTAGCAATCGATCTAGAAGTCAAAAATGAGTAGTTTCGTTTTTGTTTCATGTCGCTGAACCGCGTGGTTGTTGAGAACAAGAGTGTACTGCCCGTCCTCGTACCCAGTCTCGGAACAAGGGGCGGGTCGTCTTCTTCTCCTCCTTCTTCTTGGCAACGCATAACTCAGGACAGGAACATTTCTAAGCGACGAAAATTTCACCAATAGCTTCAGAATCGGCTGGAGGACTCGCTTTTATATAATATATGAAAAAAAATTAAGAAAACAAGTAAATAAAAACATTCTCTACGAGAAAGTTGGTGGGATATAGGATTTGATTATGACATTGGTGGTGTAAAAAGCAAGGAAACAAGGTCTTATCAGAAGGGAAAATGTCATAGTCCTATATTTAGCACACAAACAACACATGCCCTAGAAATGTGCTAAATATAGGACTATGACATTTTCCCTTCTGATAAGACCTTGTTTCCTTGCTTTTTACACCACCAATGTCATAATCAAATCCTATATCCCACCAACTTTCTCGTAGAGAATGTTTTTATTTACTTGTAGTATTTAAGGTAGTGTATTGTACCGATTGTATGCTTGCTGTGCTATAGTGATTGGCAGTCCTAACTGACCCTCGGCTTGACGCTGTGCGCTTAGGTCTCGGGTTAGACTATACACTACAGTTGCATAGCTACGTTCGTCCAACAGCATTATGGAAGCATTACTATTTTAATGCTCTTTATTAAACCTGGAACTGATGTAACAGACGACTAAAGTATATAAAAATACGCTGACGATAAGTGAATATCACACACTTTTAAAGGCCCATTTACCAGTTTTTGGACTCATGCAAAGTGGAGAATTTCAATCATTCCACGAAATTTACAATGCTTTTCAAAGCCTTCATCCAGGTGTAAAGTGCCTGGTCTCGGAGATTGTTATTATATTTAAACTGATTTAGGTCATCCCTCTACTAAGTAAATGCCGTTAGTGACAGATCTTTTTCGACCCCTCGTCGTCTGAAAACGTGGCTTCGTTCGAGCATGAATCAAATTAGATTCAATAACTGACTACTCTCATGATTCACAGCAACAGAACAGCAAATACTGACCTGGACAAAGTTGCCACGACAATCAAAAGTGACATTTTGGTATATGGATGTGCATGCATGTATATATTGTGCAACGCAGGAGTACTAATTTTATTTGTACACGTGGCGTTTCTATGTATAACTTTCACAAGCAATATTAGACTACAGGTTCATTGTTGACATATGGAGGAATACTGAAATCTATCCCCCACTTTAAAAATCCCTCCGCGGGCCCTGCCTAGTCCTTCCTTCCGCCATGAAGGACTCGAGCTAGAAACGTTGTTCAAGAGCGCCAACAGCATCAGTCGCTTCAGCATATATCCGGATTTTATCTTTAGGGGTCAGAAACATGTATGACCCATTGGGCGAAGTACAAAAGCCTAATTTGGCTTGATAAACAAAATATCTCGTACCCGGGCCATACATCTACAATGCTATTCACCGACATATGGTAAGCCAACCTACGGTTTGGTTATTAATAGTCATCTGTTTTAAAGACGAGCACGATATAAAGCGAATCCCATAAAGAAGAAGGCGGTAGCTATAGGCTGATCCAGAAAAGGACTATGAGTGCGTCAGCTACGATGTTGATCCGGAAAAGATGGTCTATAAGCGCGACACACAGCGGCAAATCAATTATTGATTCACAATTTATTTGACAGTAAAATCAAGTGCAAATTGTACGCACTTGATTTTACCGTCAAATCATGCGTTGATTTATTAAAATCCAGAAAAGGAGAAGGCCTATGAGCGTGACAGCTACGAGGCTGATCTAGAAAAGTAGAATGCCTATGAGCGCAACAGCCACCTCTCGGTGAGTCAAGAAAATTATTGGTAACGATTATTTTTTTATTTACTTAATACAAGACCCGGACGTTCAGTCGCTAAGCGTGCTCCAAAGATGATGCACTACCGTAGGGTTTTAAAACTACCATCAAAAAGGTATCGGGTCTGCTGCAACTAAATATTGTTGCAGTCCAATTGGACACCATGTCATACGAGTGTTCATTTTTAAAAATTGCTTAGTTTCAAATTCGTCAATTGGGTGGCTGGTTAAATTGCAGGAGTGAGGGGTGTGAGAATTATGAGTAACACAACAAAATTGACTTATTTCAAATTTATCTAGTTATACTATTGCTTAATATCTCATGAGGAAATTAATAACAGATGCATGGAACAAGCAATAAAAACATTCTCTATGAGAAATTTGGTTGCTGGCATATAGGATTGGAAGGCAATAGTGGTGTAGCAAGGAAGGAAACAAGGGTCATATAAGAAGGGATAATGTAATAGTCCTATATATTTCACCCACAAAACATAATGTCCTACACATGGGCAAAATATAGGACTATTACATTACCCCTTCTTATTAGACCCTATTTTCCTTCCTTTTTACACCACTATTGCCTTCCAATTCTATATGTCACTAACTTCTCATAGAGATTGTCACTATATAATACCAGAGCCTGCGAAAGGATATGTCCCACAATGTTCCCTCCCCAAACCGTTACAACCCCTTCATAGATCACATGCAGTACATGAACACTGAGTTTCAGTAGACAGAAGGAATGTGACAACATTGATTTAACTGTCAACATATGGGAACCAGCAGAAAAGGTAGCAGTCCATAAACATCCGGTACCATGTAGTTTCATACAGCCACGGGCTGAGTGTCTGCATGCATACCAAAAATGAAATCTGTCCCATTGAATTCAAGTGAAAGTAACATATGCTACCCATAAGGCATTTGCTTTTTCATCATCAGCAAGGAAAAGCTGCATAGATCTTTATACATGCAATGAGTACACACTAATCTTGATCTTTTAAAAACTGCGGTTTATTACAATGCATTATGAGTGCATTACCTGTACTCGGTGAGTGCATCATTACAAAATTTATAAGCATGGCAATATATAGGTCTATACATGCACGCACATGCGGTAATGCCTCTGTCGTTGAGCAGAAAGTGTGCAAATTAATATCACGGTAGAAATCTTGTCTGGTATGTGTTGATATGCATTTGCCACCTAGGACTGGTGTTGTCCATTCCAAAACACGAGATTTACCAATACAACGAGGACACAGGACACATGCATGCCTGCTCCCTTACGTGGCAGGTATAAAAATAGAAGGCAACAGCGGATAGACCAGTTCGCACACCATGGACAAAATTACGATTTTCGCCTCCATACTCTGTTACGTAGGAAAGACGGCTTTATCGCTAGGTTAGGCATTTCAATGTCACCTCATGCAGACAAACTTTTACACTGATTCTCTTCTCGATCGCAGAGATCCTCGAACATCCATTGGACCAAGTAGTGCGGCTACAGGAACAGGTACAATTCTCGTGCAAGGGCACACCCAACTTAGGAGTGACGGCCCGTGTGAACGGGAGTAACTACCAGGACACGAGCCTCCTGACAAGCCTTGGCATCGGGTTTTACAACCGCAGCGCAACAGCATTGACATTGTCGACTACAGCAACGTACCAGAACAATATGACCGTAATATGGTGCTACGCAAGCGATAGCAATTCGAGGTTATGGAGTAATTCCGCTACATTGATTGTTTATGGTATGCTTATAAATGGCCCATGCTCGCGCGCACACACACACGCACGCACACGCACACGCACACGCACACGCACACGCACACGCACACGCAAACACATAAACACACACACATGCACCCACACACACTCACGCACGCAGGCGCACGCACACACTCACTCACATGTATATATCTATGTGGATGAATGAACCAATTTTTGCGTGACACACACATGAACGATGGAATATATACAGGCACGCCACTTGCACCGGATCCCCAGTTGCTTCCAGTCAACTCAACCACTCTTGCCCTGATGTGGAACGCTCCATTCAGCTGGTGGGGTCCTGCTAGCATCACTAGCTACATTATTCGGATGTACAACGACAGCAATCAGGCTTGGAAAGTGTGGGAGGTACCCTCCGAAGTTAATGTCTCGGATTACAAGCTCGTCGTCGGAAACACTGTTCAGAGCGCATGCGCAACGCTGACATTTATGGTGTCGGCTATCAACACAGCAGGAGAAGGTATGAATGGCACTGCCTCCGGAGGACTTCCTAAAGGTTAGTTAATTAATAGAGCGCAATCATTTTCCTGCGTGAAATAATATATAATAATATATAATTTCATACTTGTGGTGCTGTGGGGCCACGTGATGCCACATCTCTTCTGCCTCCGCGCAACCAGATGTTAATCCTGATGAGTTTATTTTAACGACACGAGTGACATTGCTACAAAATGGAACACCAGAAGTGTTAGTGCGGCTGCAGCTTCCTGACGTATGCCCAGGAGATATGATTAAGTATCAGCTTACAATTAAGCGCGGCTCGGAAGAGCTCCCCCTGGTGCAAGGGCAGCATAACGGGACAGAGGCATCGTATACGTTTGCGCGGTACGACGTGGTCGCACAGAGCGAGTGCGCTATTCTCCTCAAAGCCCACACACAGGCTAGAGAAATTGAAAAGATAGCCTACTTTGGTGAGTTGTTTGATGTGTGTGTGTGTGTGTGTGTGTGTGTGTGTGTGTGTGTGTGTGTGTGTGTGTGTGTGTGTGTGTGTGTGTGTGTGTGTGTGTGTGTGTGTGTGTGTGTGTGTGTGTGTGTGTGTGTGTGTGTGTGTGTGTGTGTGTGTGTGTGTGTGTGTGTGTGTGTGTGTGTGTGTGTGTGTGTGTGTGTGTGTGTGTGTGTGTGTGTGTGTGTGAAAACTCGTCGAATAGATGATAATTAAAAGGGGGCTTGCTAGCTGTACCGGTGCAGTTGTACAGTGTTAGCTTTGAATATTATAATTGGTGGGACTCGCCCCGGCCTTTTTTAATAATTCACCGAAAGCAATAAACTATATGATAATAATAATAAGGGTCGAATTGTTGCAGAGAAAAGGGACCAGGTAAGCATATTCTAGGTCCTCTACAACCTCTACCTTACGCACTGAAATTAGTCTGACCATTATGGAATTTTATTAACAATTATGGCGTAGCTATACTTCTGAATCCCTGGCTTATATCTGTTTGCCTTTACATCGTAGATACAAAATTTGGTGCGTCCTGCCATGCGTATTTAACAGGTAAGCTTGCAAGCTTGGATTGTGGAGTGTGTAACTTATATTGTAAATGACGATTCTATAAGTACATGCATGGACTCACGATGTACTAGATTTGGATTAAAGTCTTTATCTACCATGTCCGCTGTTTTAATTGCTTTTCGCAAATAGTTGTATCTGGACTCTGAACTAAGATAAATTTAAGAAAACCGTGAGCAGTTCATTAAATGATATTGCACACGAACGTTTACATGGCGTCTTAGAGAGATTTGCCCAGAAAATTATTGTGATGACTATACTTATGCGCATTTTGCACATACCTCGATCAGGATGATGCTTAATTACATGCACACACAGGGTTGCTTTCAGTTGTGGACGTCCATCCTCTATAATCGTTGAAGTTTCATACTGATACGCTTAAAGTTCTATTGACTCATTTCTGTCCCGTACGCGTCTTTAAACCTTCATCGTCTCACACCAAAAATGTATATGTGCGTGTGGGTGCCTGTGTGTGGCTTGTGTGTGTGTGCGTGTACGTGTGAGTGTGAGTGCATATGCGTGGGCACATGTGCGCGCGCGTTGTGTGCATGTGTGTGTGCGCTCGCGCGCTTGCGCTTGTGCGTGCTTGTGAGATAACAGTGGGAGTATGTCTACATTGCATGCGTAAACATGACCCGGTGTGTTGTTTGTAAGTTGGTATTTTGTACAGGTGGACACTATAGAGCACCTCAAGCTCGTATGTTTTCAAAACACAGTGTTCTCGCAAAATAAAAAGTTAACATCGCTTACGCGCCTATTTACAGTGCATACTTCGCGGCATGTATTATGTGTGTGCGTGCATGTTTTTGCGTGTCCGTGGGTGTGTGTTTGTGTGCGTGTGTGTCTACGTAATATATCAGTTGTGAGCATGCAGCCAAATACATGAATTTGGTATACATTATCACAGTCAGACACGTCGTTAATTATCCATGCATATGTAGTCTGGGGACCCTAGGGCTCTGGCATGGTGAAGGGTATGGAACCACGCGTATACAGTGCCGGCTCGGAACAACGGAAAAGTCACAGCTCGCAACAACGGAAAATAAGAAATATTCATGGTGTTCATAACGCAACCTTACTGCTTCCATCTGTCAGTCGATATCATGATTTCCTCCCTATTGCGCTCGGAACAACGGAAAAGTGAAAAATAAGGCATATTCATCGTGGAGTTGGGGAGTGCTATGTTGCTGCACATAGCACACCCTTACCGCTTTCATCAATAAAAATTAATTTGGTGAAGGGCGGTCGAGATTGATGATATCGACTGATAGATGAAAGCAGAGCAGTAAGGTTGCGCTATGAACACCATGAATATGCCTTATTTTCCGTTGTTCCGAGCCGGTACTGTACCGAACTTGTTCTGATTATTTTTGATCATATATGATATTAAAAATCCGCAAAACCACACCGGCTCTCACGTGAATTAATTAACACCCAATCACACAATTTTGGCTAATCTGGGGGCCAGTACCACTGAATCGTGTATAAGACAAGTCAAGAAAGCTAGCTGTAACAACACTCTATATGTCGTATGGACGATCGAGCTCATGTAATACATGTCTTCAGCATCCTACCGTGACTGGACACCTGGAGAAACTATAGAGCCTCCGATCGTCCCAGGTTCAGAGATGCTAGCGCTCATGCTTGCAGCTTTCTTTACTTGTCTTGTACACGATTCAGTGGTACTGGTCCCCAGATTAGCCACTGAAAATCGTGTGATTGGTGTTGATTAGTTTACGTTTGCGGATTATTAATCTGAACCTGCGTCAGCAGGTTCAATATAGGATTGATTGAGGAGTGATGAATGTCATTAAAAATTTTAAATCGCGTCGGGAGGGACAACGAAGAAACGCATTGCTTATCACTTTGCAGCTATCGAACGACAACACCAAGATCTACGTTTTCGTGCTAGTTTCATGTCATTAAACTATGTGCTTCCAGACAAACAAAAAACCTGCTTCTCGTGCCCATTCCCAAAAAAATTGTTGGTCGTCGTCTTCTTCTTCTCCGTCAAGTATAACTCACGCTAGGAATGGTTTTAAAGAACGGCAATGATACCAAACGCTTCAGAATTTACCGGCGCGGTGCCCCTTAAGGTCATAATTGAGAAAGAAGCTACAACGAAAAAGCATCATATACGGTATGGGTATACTAAATACCTGCGAGCTGTGCATTTAATAATCCAGAAAAATTGAAATAGGCCTATATTTAGCCCATACAACAGACCGTGCACTATATGTTGAGACGTGAGTGGGCTAAATTTTTTACATACTAGTACGTATTTATTAAACTTATATAGTAACTTGTGGTCGGGGCAATGCACAAAGCGTTCGTAAGGTATAGACATTTGTTCATTGCACATCGTTCCTCATCACATTACAGTTATGAAGCTTCGTTGACACGGAGAAAAAAAAACTTATGAAACAAGTAAATAAAAACCTTCTCTAACGAGAAAGTTGGTGGGCATATAGGATTGACAATGGTGGTGTAAAAAGCACGGAAACAAGTGTGACAGAAATTTTACTGGAAAATTGAAATAGGCCTATATTTAGCCCACTCACATTTAGGCAGCGCACGCCTGAGAAAATGGGCTAAATATATAGGCCTATTTCAATTTTCCAGTAAAATTTCTGTCACACTTGTTTCCGTGCTTTTTACACCACCATTGTCAATCCTATATGCCCACCAACTTTCTCGTTAGAGAAGGTTTTTATTTACTTGTATCTTATAAACATATAATATGAACAAAAACTAATCAGAACAAGTTTAGTATACGCGTGGTTCCAGACCCTACATCATGCTAGGGTCCCCAGACTAATGCACATGCACATGCATGTATACAAGACGGTCTTTTACTAGCTAGTTAGGCAAATGTACAAATCTGACAAGACAAAGGTTTAATTATTAAACGAGGCATCAGATCAAGCTGAATGTTTAATAGAAAGGTTGGAAGAGCAAAAATTAGGGAGATGAGTGTTGTTTGCTCTCAAATACATGCGGCACCGTTGACGTGCTCAGACCGCCCACCACATGCGACGTAATCTGCATATACGGCCTATTTATCTCCTAACAAATCTGATGCAAACTATTTTAATTACACTCCATGTGATGCGCATGCTACTGAAAGTTAAAGTTTGCACTGCATTGCGCACTGTTACCGTGTTCTTTGTTTATTAGATACAACTGTAATTTATGGCGTTGTCATTGGTGTTGGTATCTCAGTCACTGCCGCAATACTACTTGCAATCGGAATGGTAGCCCTATTATTGATGTTGAAAAGTGAGTTTTTAGCAATGTCTGTGCATTCAGTCTCACATTGTGTGGTCAAATGCCTTAGCTAGGGCATTGCCGGAAAGGGTTGGTGGTCAATATAAATATAACTGAGGCGATTGACTGAATTATAAACATATTCGCTTTGTCAGTGAATTAATTTGTTGTGCATGTTCTTACATTGTTATTATATTGTCATATTTAGATCAAAAACGAAGGTCACAGAGTAAAACTCGCTCAGTATCAGCTACCAACCCTTTGACAAAGAATCCCATCTACGAGGGTACCATTTATGACACGATTCCTGGCGGTGATTACGGCGAAGCTCATCAGAATCCAAAAGGCAGCATCAGTATACCTGCGAACGATTCGTGTAACAGATACACTTCTGAGCCTAAAAATCTGTCAGAGATGAATACCGCATCTGCCTCAGAGCAATATGTATACATGGAATCTCTCAACAAAAACAAAAATTGTGCTAAACCAAGCAACCACCAGCAGGATAAGCTTTCGTCTCCTGAAGATGGTTACATGGTCATGAAACAGTATACTGAAAGCGCCCTGCCAAAATCGTTGCCTCCACTTGAAGAGGAAATGAACGTGAAAGATGTCATCCCAATCACGGAGATACATTGAATACATGCCAAACAGTTCTCAATATAGATATTCGTTGGTAGAACGCGCAATACAAATAATATTTAATGCTTTTCATTGTTTAGTAAGCTTGTATGCGTAGACATGATGGATATGCATGCATTCATAAATTGTACATCGATGAGATCTGATGCGTTATCGGTTCTTGAAACAGCCGTGTATGGATGTGCTGTAATTAGATAACATAACGATATTACTAACTAGTGTAGCATATCACGTATCTTAAATGACTACTAGATGATACAGTAAGCATGGCTTGTTACCTTCAAACTGTTCAAAGTCGTTTTCCCTATCGTTCTCGTCATCAGCATCAGAGACTAAGGCCATTCACGTCACAATATAAATGTTCAACTTCTGATGACGGGTCATATATGTCGTATTTTTTATACGGCTAATACAACGGATAAATCAATTGGCCCTAAACGTTGTAACTATTACAGGCACACTCACACATATTGCAACTGGCCCTCATTTGATGTTACCGTGTTGAAAGGAACATGCAGCCATGATATTGATCGCAACCATATGACTCTATCACTTGCAGTCAAGCCACGTGACACCTGTTTATCCGCCGGCAGTGTCTATACGTCTCAATGTGTGCATGGATTGTGCACAGCTTGTGCTGAATGCTGTCATTTATCTCTGTGCGCTGTTTCTGCTTTCGTGCGTCCAGGGCTGATAGTTTATATTTTATCGCGATATTTGGCATATCGAGAAACAAACTTGCACGGAGAAGCACGGAGATAGATGGAAATACACAAATACCAATTTAGCACTTGAAGATTCAGCAGAGATGCAATAAGTAACATACCTATGAAGTGCGTACACAGCAAAATCCTGTATCACGTGCCATTAACCACTTTGCATTGTATCTCAAGAATATGAAAGAGGCTCCATCGGGACTATATTCTTTGCTATGGTGAAAATCCTTTCTGAAGGTTCACACAAAGCTGCATGGGATAACTGGATACATCCTTGCAAGTTTGGCAACATGAGAGAAGTATATTTCATGCTTTGTCCATCAATCCATCGGATCATCGGTTCTACTGAAAACTATTTTCAGCCTCCTAAAGATATCTATGAAGTTCGTCCTCAATGGGGTCCTTCGGGGCTGCCGGTGGGGAAAATCATGTGCCGCGCATGGTGGCCAGAAAGGGCAACAATGTTCATCCAATATGCGGCATCACTTATAATCCGTGCATAGTGTTACAGAGTCAGCAAAATGTACATGGGATCGAGGCAGCTAAAGGGACATGGCGCATATTTTTCAAGTTTTCAATTCAATTTATTTCATAGTCTAACAGAAACCTACGTTCTCTAAAAATTCTTTCTTACACATTGGAAATTAGTCTATTCATCATGCATGAAGTTACAGTGGCCTGAATTTTTAATTACGCGTACATTTTATAATTGCGCGCATCTGAACGATTGGGATGGTTTTCTACGTAGACATCTCACGAAAGGGAGATGTGGCATAGCACTATGCTTGACTGATAATTATTTAGTACTTTAACAACAGCAAAACAAACATTCACGCATAACTAAAAAGATCAGTTTAAAGACCACATTGAATTAATTTAAGTACCGATAAAACAAAGTATGGAGATTGATGAGGAAATATTATAAGAACTATGATCACATAATGCCGATATTCAAACGGTCACAGCTTTTTTGTCTTTTAATATTTCGATCCCAAATTTCAAATGAAAAACGGCTTGTTGTAGGCCTACACAAAGAATGTTATTTGGGAACAAATACTATTTCTTTTTATACTGGAATTTCAACATGCATTTATCAATAGATACAACTAAATTGTTGACGAGCGTCCAATTAGGATACAAAATTGCACATTTGGCAGTGGTTATGCAGTGTTAAATGTTATATATGGACTAACCAAGATGTGATTTAAACAGGGTACAGGAGACCAGAGTGTCTTTAAGCACATTTTACGTCTGAAGATGTAAGACCAGGGACTGTTATTCGATATGTAGGAAATCGATTCAATGTCATATTTTATTTGCCTGGAAATTTTTTTACGATTAAAGAGGGATTGTTCTATTATCTACAAAATATGTGTTACTGCAAAAACAGTTTGAAGTCTAGCTTAATTAATGATTTAGAAAATTTAATACGGGACCTTGGTTGAAGATACATCTATTCTCATTGTCATACACTTTTAATGTGTACTTCTAATCTTCTTTGATATACCATCCAGTGGATGCACATTACCTTTTAAGTGTGATGAAATAGTTATTCGAGTTTTTACAATACAGTGATTTACCACTAACCCTATCACTCATAGTACATTTTGAATAGAAACGTAACTGCATCTGAACTAAAGCAGGCTGAATATGGCATCATTTAACGAATTGGCAGTGTGTGTACAATAATCATTCATTAATTAATCTGCAACACATTTACTTCTTCTGCAGAGGCACATAAATGTACTTCGTTGATACGTGAAGTTTTCGCATCTCATTTAATATTATGCTGTCTCGCGAAACTAAGAGTTCTCCAGTCTTAATGTCACTTAAAACCTCCATCTCGTAGGCCATACGATTAGATTGTAACCCACAGCTCATCTGACTCCTAGGTCAATTTAACGGCCATCTAAAAAAGGATACGGCATCTGATCGAATCATATTAGGCATTCAGGCTTATCAAACGGTCATTGGATGGTATTTGGCATCTCCCGCACAATAGTATAACTTGGTCTGTAGCAAAAATAAATCATTGCATGCGCACAATCCAAAAATTCTGAAAGTTGCACATTATAATGCTCATAGATCAATACAACGATGCAAGGTGTTTATGCATAGGTCCGGAGTAAATATCCTCAAAAAATGGCGTATTTATGTGGTTCTAAGGATGACGTATTTATCATGTGGTTCTAAGGTTGGTTTGGATTCCACAAGTCTACAAAGAAGTGTATTGTAAATCCAATTACCTAACAGAGTATTGATTCCATACTATGAAAACAAATTTCTGTTTTAATGTGATAAGCAATGAGATATCTGTGACACATTCAACGGCGGGCTGAAAAACGAGCCATTGCGCATAGCCAGATCGTCCTGAAAATTTCATGGTATATAGAAATTCCCTATTAACATGCTTTAAAAAATTTGTCCGGCAATATTTTAATAACCATTTTACATATGCATATACAGAGGGGAAGTTACAAGTAGAGCCAATTTAAGAGACATGACAGAAGCCCCTTCCACCCAGGCTACATATGACTGGAAGACAGGCACCCTAGTCTGAGCATTATAATAAAACACACGCATGATGAACAATCTGCTCTACCTGGTATAAAGAATACTAGTTCATGATGTGCTTGATCCCGCCGCCTGAATGCATGCAGTTAGAGGCCTTAACTTTTGTAGGGATCGCTTGACGCGCCTATCTCTTCACCTATTAGACTACCTTTCATACAAGCCTCCTCTTTATCAAAGTTCTTCTATTCAATCTGCTAAGAGACGCTGATTAGCTGCTGCAGGCGGGAAAGAAAAAGCAATACACCACAGAGGGGAATCTTCACGGATCCAGTTTCCTCAACTGGGTTGACACAACTGTAGGCAACCGATTTACCTGCAGGGCGTATGACACGCGGGGTAAAACAAAACCTCATCGTGTTGGTTTCATACCTTGTTTGACTTGCTTGTTTCAGAACATATACCTATGTTGAGCGCAATATTAATCCTTAAGCAGCGCAACATGTACCCTTTAAACGAAGAAGAATGCCACTTACCAGTACAAGTCGTACAATGAATGGCTACCAGCAACAAACGTACGCGGACCCCTCCAGAGGTTTGGAAAAAAAAAGTAAAAAGGCAGAATACGTGCGATAAAATTTCTAACTCACCATAGAATTGCATAGAACGCGGGATTAACGAAACGTGTCTCGAACAGCCATTTTGTCAAAAAGGTCACCTACTGGCGGAAACGAAAATATAACAGAATCACCAGAGCACTTTGTGAGCATTTAGAACAATTAGAGGCAGTAAGGGTTAACTACCCAGACCAAAGCTATGGGCGTTACATACATTTGGATCTGAATACGAGACCCATATTGGTTTGAGATACCCGTAAACATTCGCTACGTGAATTCCCGGTTGGTCTCATAAAATACGTGATGCGTAGTAATACGCCTAAATTGTTGTGTTAGAAAGCAGTACATCCTTAACTTAGATATTGCGTATACTGCGTGAAAGAGCGCTGAAAGCTCCATACATAATCCAGGCAAACGTCAAGTTTTATCGTCTTTAAATTATCGAGAATTAGATTTTCATACCCCTCGTAACCTTCGTAAAAACCAGTCACAATTTTTAGTGCAGATATTTGGATACGCCGAAGTACGTAACATGAAATTACAAGTACTTATTTGTTGTATATTGCGCATGCGCCTGAATGATAGTCACTTATTCCGGGAGAATACTATTACGTACTGAAATTAGCTACTTAACCATTTTCTTACTTGAAAAAATTCATGCTTTAAACAGTGCTAATATCAGATAAATGTTTTATTTATCGCAGAGTAAAAAAGCTATCTATTGTGTCGTATGCGCGTCAATTTCGGTACACTTAACAGAGGCGGCTGTAGCTATTTAATTATTTAAATCGTTGACTTGAATATTATCCACCGTTACGGAGATATTGCAAAACTTGAGTGCATGCTTTTCCGCTCAATTTGTGTTTTACGTGATGGAATCGAGCGAACTAGTACCCAGTCCCTATGGATGCTATCTGTTCCTCGTTCGTAAGACAACGATCTGAACAGATAAAAGTAACCAAAGGACTCCTCAATAACCATATCATGCCACTTTGATGCATTTACCAGGAATTCCAACTAGGTCGGAGGTTAAATAATAGTTGTGATGAGAAATCGGAACCTACGCGAGTATAGGAATCCTGCAGTTATGATGAATGTCATTTTTAAAAACGTCTAGCGGGACATTAGATAGTACATCTGGAGGCACCGGTACGGTCCCGCTGGGGAATTATTTAGAGACAGAGACGAAGTTTTTATGTCTCAAAGTGGACTGTAACGAACATTTTAGGGGGCTTGTCCAAACTATATTTGGAAAAATTAGCGTCATTGTGACGTTAGGGGGGGGGGGGGGGGAGGCTGTGACGTTAAGAAAAATTTTATTGTCCGCAAGTATTGTTTTATAATACGGAACATCTAGTTAGCTGCAGCGTTGACTCCAGTTGCAGCAGTTACGTCTATTCAGACTACACTGCACATTGAGTAATGTTTCATGCTACTAATCTAACAAAAACGCTATGACGCTAAGAGGGGGGGGGGGTTAATATGTTAACGTCACAATGACGCTAATTTTTCCAAACATAGTTTGGACAAGCCCCCTTAGTGATAAGCTACTGCACCCACCCACCCCATCCTCCCTACCCTTACCCTCACAAAAAAGCCTCATTACTGAAATATCTATTTTGTAGGTGAAAGCGATATTTGCAAATAAGTTCGGTCCGGTGGGGGGTTCCCCGGACCAGGAATTACCTACATGCGATAATAATGATATTCACAGCTTGAGATTATACTACACGTTTGCATCTCTTGCGCAACCGTGGTTGGTAGGTTTTCCTTAGGGAGTTGCTCGTGCCATCGGTTTGGGCTGTAAACAGTATAAATCTCAGTTGGAATTCGGACTATGTTGGCCCATTTATTACGCCTATGTTTCAACTTGACAAAACATTTGGTACACTTCGTCATTTCATTTAGTTTTTAATATGTTATAACTTACAAGTTTGGTATAAAATAATTCAACCATTATGGCTATGGTTTTGAATGCTGTGGCAGTCATACTTACCGTTCATCCCTTATTAAAATAATTAATTTAAAAAACTCATTTAAATACGATGCAATGTGACAATAAAACATACCTATCTACACGTATGCAAATATTACCTATATGCTTCCATTTCAGCTGTGAACTTATCGTACATGCATTGAAGCCTGTATACATACGTGGGTACTGCATTGGCACGCGCGAGATACAAAATGCACTCAATCCATCCCACGGTTGACTTCGTCTTAGATGGTCTCAATAAATTAAGAGAGTGTGACTAATGATGATGAAATATTGTTAATGGTTAGTGTGTGTGGGAGGGGGGGGGGGTGCATAATTAACCATAGCCCATATATTATATATAAGTATATTATTATATATATATATATATACACCACCGCGTTGTACGCAGACCAGCAAATTCCTCCAGGCCAAGCCCTATACGGTGATAATGACAGCAGTCGCTTCGTCCCTTTTCAGAGTTGGGACTATACTTTTCGTCGTCGCGCGGCTATCGAAGACAGGTAAGCTATTACATATAGCGATAAAGTGACGTGGCCGCGTGCGGGTTCACTGGCATGATTATTCGTATCTTCATTTAATTGCTGTAGAGGTACTGTCGGTTGACGATGGGGGACCCTTCTACGCACAAGTGGGAAGCTATGTTGCATTCAACTGCAGCTTCGGGTGTTCGGTGAACTACGACACCTCGTGGTGCGCGATCTGGAATTACACCGTTAGTAAGGCAAGCCTGATAACATGCAGCAACACGCCTGCATCTTGGACAGACTTTTCCAGCAAGTTCAACGCGAGTACTGAGAACGATGTTACTAACTCATGCTGGCTTGTGCTTCGATTCGTCGCAGAACCGGAATTAAACAACGCCATGTTCGCGTGCAGGCGTACACTAAACGTCCCGGTTTCGGGAGCCACAAATATCTACGAGTACCGTCTTCCGAGGCTCCTGCAACAATTGAAAGTGTCTCCTAGTTCCACCCTCAGTTCATTGAGTACTTCCATAAATATAAAATCATCGTACTCCACCGGGAATCCCTCTGGTTCCTCCATAAGACCATCACTTTCTACAGTAATCACGTCGGAATACCCAAGTCAATCAATTATGGCGTCCATTACGCAGATGTCTTCCATTCCCAATTTATCTGGTGCCCCGCCCACGAGCATCTTGGTAGTACCGTCGTCCAGCACTTCGTGTGGTTCTTTGTGCACGCCCGCATACGGCCAGTTGCCAAGCGTATCTACTGCTGTCAGCAGTACTTGTAAGTTTCTATGCAAGTGGCTTCTGTTGTCCCCAAAAATGCATATGCATGCTGTGGAATGTATTTAGGATACACTTACTATTATTGGACCCACGCAGCTAGATAACTGCGTAAGCTGTTTGAATACTTTGCTCGTGCTGTTAAATATTAGCTAGCTCCAGTTATTTATTTGTGCCTAAATCATTTTCGTTACTTACTTCCGCCAATCAGTAGGACTGGCATCAGGATTAGGGCTATCCGGGTGCATCATCGTGGTCGAGACAGTTGCACTTGTTGTCATAATCATCGCACATATATTCGCCTGCCGAATTAAAACTCATCATAATGAAACCAAGGTCAGGAGAGATAATTCGACATTGAGCGCTGGATAGCTATTTAGTACATAATAATAAGCCATTATTGCAAACACGTGCAAGTGCATGTGTGTAGCTAATTAAATGGTAGAAGGTCGCAGGGGTAATGTTGATTTGAAGCCATGCACTAATCATGTATATCTTTACAGAATGATCCCCCTGACGTCATTGCCAATCATTTTGCCGGAAATCCCAAGGCAGCAGAACTCATCACAACTTCACCATGCTAATACAAGTTTACTGCCTTTGCTGTCTACTGAAGTATAAACTCCTATTTATAATACGTTCTGTCACGCATGATTGTACGAACATGTTATTGCATCGAAAGGTATCATTCTAAAGTTCATCGAAGCTTTATTTCCACTGTTGCTGTAGCGTTGCAGAAGCACTGTGATAAGGCGTAGGCTATCAGGACCTACGATAGTAGGTCCTATGTAGGATTGGCTCCGTAGGCGTGGTTTTCGATCGAGCGTTAGAAAACAGAATATACGCTTCGTAGCCACTTGCCAGTCGCTATAAAATCTGCCCAAAACACGCTGCATCTATAGTCCAACGCGCGATGTTCGCAACCCTGCCGTTGTCTCCAGACGGTATAGTCGATCCCTCGAATCCGCCATTTTTTTTCTCCTTCTTCTCCTTCTCCTTCTCCTTCTCCTTCTTCTCCTTCCTTTCGTCAAACACAACTCTAGTTAGGAAAAGCGGGAAAAAATGATATTTGCACCAAAATGTAGCGCTTGATGCGAAGTTTCATCCTGTATGAATATTGAAACTGTATCGTTTATATCAGTTTCGATATAAATTAATAAAGAGTGTGCGTGGGTGTATTTTTGCCGATTTATAAAAAATGAAGTATACGTGCGGATGGACAGTTGGATAAGGATCGTAACTAAATGCTTGGACCCATATGTTGTCGAGCTTTCGTCTATACAAATTGCTATTGGAACTTTGATAAATTGCCTAGGACCATAAGAACCCGTTTACTAAGCACGTGACCTTGCACGTGCTCGTTTTTATGTTCTGGTTGAAACATGCCTTCGCGTCAAAAGAGATCGGTACAATGAGAGCAAAGCATGAACCTAGTTCGGTGGCACACAAAGCAAAAGCCGGAGAACGTTACCAGGCGAACTCTGAGCAGAAGCGAGCCGACGAACGACAACGGGATCTTGAGTGAATCGTGTCAGGAAAAGGGCAAGGTACAGACCCTCGTCATCCTATTTTAATTTGTATCTTCAAACTGTATCTCTGATGATGACCCATGCGAGACGCTGGACGGGCGCGGTACGAAAAAGACCCTGAGACGAAGCGAGCAAGAAAAGACGACGCAGATCGAAGCGAGACGCAGAAAGAACACGGTGGTGCCGAAAAGGCCCTGAATCCAAGCGGGTTGGTGAGCACAAACGCTACCTTGATCATGCTGAAACAAGAAGAGCAGTTTAAAAGGCTTAATAGTCTGGGTCTGATCTAAACACTGCCTCCCAAGTGCTGGACAATAAGAAGTCAAGATTAAACGGTGAGTTTATGTGTATACTGTAACAAGTACTGTGGTGATTACTGAGCATTCTGATGTGTAACTTTAATGTAATGAAAAGTTAGGTTAATTTTTACTCAGATTTTATCTCTTTGAACCAAGAGATGTAAAAGGCAGGGTGTATAATTTTAATGTTTAGGTTTTGTCTCACAAAGAGATGATAAAAGGCAGGGTGTATGTTGCTTGAAAAGGCACTAAATAGCAATAAAACGTACAAGAAAAGGTTGTTGAAGATTTTAAAGAACCACATGAATGGTTGGTTGACCAAAGTACGCACTAGAATGTTAGCAATCCCTGTTGACACTAATGGCTGGCGTGTTGTGGCTAATGAAATAAAGGATAAAAGTAAGGGTGAAAGTAATGACCGTCCCAAAAAGTGGCTTTGCACCTGTCAGTGTAGACGCTTGAGTGATGAAGAGTTATAAAAACAAAGTTACTTTTCACAAAGCCTGTAGCGGACATTAGAGTAGCTCTAGGTGACCTTGGTAATTGTTGCCACATTGATCGTGACCTAAGTGCAGACATTTGTGATGAGAATTGTGTATGAACACCCCTCAATATAATACCACACAATAGCAGTATAACAATGGTAAGGGTGAGCAGGGGTTTTTAATAAGGGGATGAGGAATACTGGATCTAAAGTTTGAGTCCTGCTCCTGGTATCACATGTCATGCAGGCTAGGGATTAGCACTTCATGTCTGCCTCAGCATGCTGATGCTTTGCTCCAGATGTTACATTAACACCTGTAACTGTTGACACAACACTTCAGCTCTAGCTGGCTTCTGACAATGTATGTCACACTTCATGACATGCTACAAGGTAGCGGAATAAGATGGCATAGCACTGTAATTCCAAACATAAATGTGTTCAAGATTTTTTAAAGAGGTTATGTGCAAAAGGTTATATGTGCAAATGTGTAATGCTTAGTATACATATAATTAGCATGTCAGCTTTCTTGGGGCATAGCGATGCTGGCGTTTATGTGCATAAACCTTCCACAACCAATATATAACATGTAAAAATTAAAATTAGTGTGTCCATATGCTGATTGATTGTCAAGAGATGGGGTACTTGAGTTGAATTTGCGATGGTAGCATATGAACTGTTATGTCAAACTTAATCATGTATGCTATGCATATGGTACAGGATCTAATTGGGTGTAGTTATGTGTAGCTAACTTTTGCATTTTGGTGGAAGGTATCAAGCCTATACCTTATGCTAACTCTGATTCACAAGTTGTTATGTATAATTCACATGTGAGAAAACTACAAAGTATGAATTCATTACTCAGTGACAATTGGAATAATCATCACCCAAAAAAGTATGAGGACTTAATGCAACCATAGTTAACACGTCCATTTGAAGCCTCACTTCGGGTTTGATAAGCCAACTATTTTTACTTTCCCACCAATGAGGTGCAGCAGTATATATAAAGGTAATCTCTGAATCATTGCTCAGTTGTTCTACTCAAGACAATAATATGGGGTGCGAATATGGTTTGGTGTACTTCTCTTTTACATACAGATATGGATCCTACAATAGAAGATATAGTGGGTATGTACAGCACAATCGAGGACGAACCCATTCCTCCTGTCCCTGCTCCACTTGCCACAGCTGATATCCATCCCTCTCACTCCTGCTTCAGTTATATTTATCCCTACAGGAGGGGACGACTGGGACGTACAAGGCGAGGCAGGTTCTCGTTCAAGAATTGTACATGCTAATTTGAAAAAGCATTATACGCACGCGCATAGTCACCACATATACCACCACCACATATACCACGAACAAACCTCGCATAAGCAATCAGTCCTGGTGGTACAGCAGCACATCCCCAATGCACATTGGGAACCATAATTATGTAACATTATTGAATGCCGATGAAATCTTAATTACCGATAGTGCGAACTTAATTGGAACAATTATATTACGTATTGGCTTCAAGACAACAAACCAATCCCTCTGCATGGTAGGAAAAAAAAGCAAGGAAACAAGTAGATAAAAAATTTCTCTTTGAGAAATAGAGTGGGATGTAGGATTGGGATTGGTGGTGTAAAAAGCAAGGAAACAAGACACATGGATTGGTACCAGAATACAACAAGACGGTCCTACATTTAGCTAATTGAAATTCAAAGTGTATGGTTCTTGGCTAAATGTAGGACCGTCTTGTTGTATTCTGGTACCAATCCATGTGTCTTGTTTCCTTGCTTTTTACACCACCAATCCCAATCCTACATCCCACTCTATTTCTCAAAGAGAAATTTTTTATCTACTTGTAGCTTAACGGATACTCAATTATCTCAATGTGATAAAAGATTCCGATGCTTTCATTCTACATTTCGTGAAGTAGAGTCATTTCGCACATCATTTGACATGTTAGGCCATTCCAAATATGATTGTAGTTTCCCGTCCTCCGCCCGCGTCATTATTAACCCCCCGCGTAATGTCACCATTATGTTCATTATTCTAATTATTGGAACAAATTATTTACGGTACATACATTGAAGGGGCGGATCTAGGGGGCGAGGTAGACCTAATTATGCTTAATGATGTGATCTCTTGTGCAAATTACGTTGGGGACATTAGCACGCCAAAGATCTATATAATACACTCAAAAGAGGTGCTGGCGGCGGACTGATGTGATGCATATGTGCATAATATGATTTAAAGTAAATAATGGATAATAGCCGCCCGCCCGCATGGGGAGCCAAAAAAGGTCCGGACGGGAAACTATTTTCTCATTTGGAATGGCCTTATCAGCAGGCATTGCACGAAACAAAGGAAGTAATATTCAGCATCACGTAGATAAACCACATATTTTGAACTATAATATCTATTGTCAAAGCTTAATATTAACTGTGTTATCGAGAGTTAGCATCTCTCATATAGGATTTGACCCCGATTATGAATGTCATTAAAAAAACGCGACGCGCTTCTAACAACACTCCTGACGAGCGGATGGCTTACCTTGTTTTCGTCGTCGTACAAGAAAAAATCAAAAAGCAGTTTCGTGTTTGTTTGATGTCACAAAACCGCGTGGTTGTAGAGAACAAAACTATTTTCCAGGCTCGTACCCAGTCCCACGTATTTCTCGTTCTTCTTGTTCTTCTTGTTCTTGACCACACATAACTCGGGATAGGAACACTTTTAAGAAATGAAAATCACACCAATGGCTAGAGAATTCGTTGGCATTCTCGCTTCTGTGGTCAAAACGTCTCTAGGCTACATGACATATGACATATATCGGTGGTTGTGCTAGCAAATCACGTATAGTTATGCTTACTGCACTGACACGACTCGGATAGGTCATACTTCGCTCTTTATACGCAGTACTAGTAGTATACATGATGTAATCATATGTGTATGGTCTGGGCACTACACGTAGTGGTAATTAATTGTGGCATGTATCCGGTTTTGCAAATTGGGATTGGGCACTACATGTATTTAATAACGTGCACGTGCATACTATAATCATTCTTGTGTTTCGATCGTTGTAGGTTTGGCGCTCTTTGTAACTTAGTGAAGTTGTTTTTCTCAAAATGCCTTCACGTCAGGAAAAGAAGAAAGCCAAACGACGAGCAAAGTACCTCAAAACTCGAGACGACGTATTAGATTCAGCCCGAGCGGAAAAAGCTGAACCTGAAAAGAAACGCGCCTCTCAACGTGAAAACTATCGAGCAGAGCCTGAAAAGGAACGGACCTCTCGACGTGCAAGGTATCGAGCAGATCCTGAAAAGGAACGGGCTGTTAAAAGACAGCGATATTGCCATAGTCCTGAACGTGCATCTCGCTCGGCGAAAAGAGTTAAGGTCACTCAAAGGTATGTCGTACGTTTACAACCTCCCTCTCATATCAAGATGGATTCCTTAACATGCTACGGCTCATAATCGGGTATGAATAAAAATCAATGAAACAAGTAAATAAAAAAAATTCTCTATGAGAAAGTTGGTGGCATATAGGATTTGAAGGCAATGCTGGTGTAAAAAGGAAGGAAACAAGGGTCTAATAATAAGGGAAAATGGAATAGTCCTATATTTAGCACATTTCTATATGTAGGATATAGTATGTTGTTCGTGTGCTAAATATAGGACTATTCCATTTTCCCTTATTATTAGACCCTTGTTTCCTTCCTTTTTACACCACCATTGCCTTCAAATCCTATATGCCACCAACTTTCTCATAGAGAATGTTTTTTATTTACTTGTCTAACTTTGATTCTTTTGACGCATAGAATGAAAACGATCGCACTCTAATGAAGTATACTCGAAGGGTACAGTATAAGGTGTTCTGTGACACTAGGTACACCACATAAAGATTGCCTACATGCTGGTGGAAAGAAGACATTTGCATGCCATGGCAGGTTTGACCTCTCGACTTGACTTAGGTATGCGTGCATTGCATTGTTCAGTTTTCCCATTCCACCTGCAATTATAAGATAGGGTTATTTTAAGAGTTTGAATTAGACGTACAAACTATTTTCATCTAATATAATTTAATTCCATGCGCACGGCCTTTCCAACCTGATTAAGATGCCAGTGTCATCATTTTTTCCCCTGGTGTCCGGTCTTAGAGGGGCGTAATTTTTCTGGGCCAAAAACCGACATTGTAACATGTCTTTGCCAAGGTAATAAATTGCCCAACTGAAATGCCAAAAAGAAAAAGCTACCTACTGAAAGCACGAAGACAGTCGGGCTGAATAAGATGACGTTACTAAGCTGTGTTTTGACATACTTAAAATTTATGCCGAACATATATTTGTGTCTAGTAAAGATATGGCAAGTTAAAATGGAATATTTTCTATTAAGGTGCACAACAAGGCCAGCCGACCTGTCAGGCCAGACCACACCCTCTCCATGTACTATTATGTGCGTGCAGTATATCACTACTATATTTGTGCATGTACAAAGCAAGCTTACTTCTTCAGAATTCAACTATTAAAGTATAAGGTGCAACAGTAAAATAGTGCATAGTGCGTACTACACTTAGCAGTATGTTTATTAGTTATTAAGCATCAGGGGTAAGCTATGTAATACGTTATTACACAATTTATGTGGCCATGCAACTGCAAGCACATTAATATAGGCATGTAGTGAAGATGATTGTGAAATAATCATAAATCATGCTGATGTGAATGAATCTGAAGAGTAACAGAACAGATCAGTTATTAATTCAGTATAGCAGGTTGAGCAAGTAGCGCATCTATTGAGCAAGTAGCACATCTATAGTGCTCATTGGCTTATTTCTTTCGAAGCATCCATGCATTATGCTTTAGGAGTACTGATGCCTCCAGCCGTTGGGGAAGCAGGCTCCATCGCTGACACTAACGCTCCTGGATCAAGTTGGTTCTTGAAAATACTCTCTCTGAAGGGGCGGATGATGCAGGAATAGCCAGATACTTTCGAGCAAGCTTTGCAATAGTTGGAAATTGTGTGTTATGCCCATTCCAAAGGATCTAAAGAACCATGAGATCTACTAATCTGATCTCCGGGAGTCAACGCCAAGCATGATATTCATCCTTAGATGTTTTGCGAAGACTGCTGCTACACACAGTCATATGTTCATCATTCAACGGAGATGAGTGACACGTTTCGTTGATCGACATCGTAACGTTACGTAAATCGAAATAATTGTACAATTGACATTTATAAAAATAATAATCTCGGCCTGTCAGGCCGCCCTCAGGTTGGATCCCTAGCTGGCCTATGGCAGCCCTGGTGCACAATATGTCATTCTCAATCATATCTTTGCTCTCCAGCCTGGGACGTTTTATGACAAACAAGCCTTATGCTTTTTTCAATAAAATCACTATAAAATAGAATAAATTTCAAACCCATATATCTTCAACTGCTGCACTAGCTTCGTTTATGGTGGCAGAGGAAAGAACAGATGTAACTGTTACAGTGAAGGCAGCTGGTTTTCCTCTGTCCCAGCCGTGAACAAGGACATCTGCAGGGCAGGAGTTGACATGGCCTGTGCCAAGCCCATAGCCTCCTCAATCTTTACCGACAGGTGGGCATACATGATGACGAAATGCAGCAAAGATATCTCTCAGGTGATTGTGCCTAGCCACAACATCTCCACCATGTTTGCAGGAGGTACCATGTCAAGGACAACACCAGGGCAGTAAGGGCACAGAGAACTCCCTGAGGTGTTGAGACCCAGCCACCACCTGACATTCAGTGCTCAGGGTCTAGGTGCAAGTTCAATCCAGGGGAAGGAACAACAGAGTTCCAGGAACCTGCATGGGGTGCAGAGGTAGGTAAGGAAGAAGCCAACAAGGTTTGAAAAATGTGAGTGTCTAACCTCTTGGATAAATCTCTCTGGGATAGTGGGGAAGCTATGACAACCTCAATACTTACGGCGCCATGTGGAGAAACTAGTGCATTAAATTTGGTGACAGCATGTTGCAGGTGAATGTTTGCATCACTACCATGACCAGAAGAGGCAAGGGAGGATATAAAAGCAGCACTACACTGGAGATATAAGGAGGGCAGGCCAAGCCCACCAAATCTTTGGCTAAGCTGCGCCTGTTGCCAGTGTGCATCAGGTACATCCACCGCTATGCACGAAGAAAAAAAATGTCTCACCTCCTCATCGAAGAATCTCAGGACATCTGCACAGAGGCTGGGGGGAACAGCTCGGGCTAGGTGCACTAGTTTGCAATAGCCACCATACAATCAGAGGGGGGAGAAGCCGCATAGAGATCCACTACAGAGACATCAACTAGTGCTTTAAATAAAGCTTTCAAAAATGTACATTTCTCTGCAATTGATCGTGAACAAAACAGGAAGTCCCTGATTGGTATCCCAAGGATTTCTAAGTTGGGTAGAAGGGAAAACTTCAGTTACCAATTCTGCTGAATAGTTCGCATTTAGAAGCCCCAAGCTCCTCAATTAGATGTAGGGCACATACTATATCAGTCCTATTTCCTGCTAGAACACCATCGTTGAAGACCACAAAATCCTCACTCAGCCAATTGTCTCCGATGCATTTCCTTAAACCATGCACAATTTTGTCTGCCCCTGATTTATGAGCAACCCCAAATTGCAATGGTTGGAAAAAAATCAGAGATTTTGTTTTTCAGTATATGCACTTTCCTGCCAACCTGTGTAGTGTTTCTCCTACTGCAATTGGCCTAATATCTGTGGGAGATCCTTCTTTATTTTTGTTCAGGGCAATCAGTCTGACACCTGCCAAGAAAGCTGATGCAGATGCAAAAAGCTCATAGTGTGTAAAAAATAGAATAAAATACAGAACTGATGTGGCAATAATTGTTGCATTGACATGTATGTATGCATGTTGTACATGTATATAGTTTCATAAAAAAGATTGCATGTTCATCACCAACAGGTCACCTTTGGGGTAAAGCAGAAGAGGCCAAAGTGCGTTGCATTTGATGAAGCCTAGGCAGTTAATATAATTGGGTCCAGAAACAGAATTATTATATTTTATATTCTACCCCAGCTGTGCAACCCACAAGTTGCTGTCACCATCCTGAAGTCATGTGCTAGTTTCTGTACGCTGGCCCACCTAGCATGGTCAACACCTCCTTCATCAATGTCAGAGTCAGTGTTTAGCCAATTTGACAATGATGTTCTTCACTGCATCAAATTATCTGCAGCAATTGAGCTAACACTTCCAGCAGCCAAGCAGGCCACACTTAGCCTGAGCCATGGCGGCCTTGGTCTGCGTTCACTTCATCGCCATGCACCTGCCGCATACATCTCATCTCTAACCATGTCAGTTCCTTCAGACATTTGTTTGTTCGGTGACTTCAAAGGAACACCTTCTTGCTGCAGTGAATGCTTACAATGCCAAGGTCAGTAAGCCAGATGCCATCTCAGTTGAAAGTGTACTAGATGCTCCACCTCACTGCCCTCTCACATTGACTTCAATTCCCTCTTTTCAGATGCCACCACTGTGTCAAAGGCCAGATTGCAGGCTATTTCTGCACCTCAAGCCCATGCATGGCTTAAAGTGCAGCCTTCACCAAAGTTAGGCCTTGCGTTGATGCCTAATGAAGCATAGGTCATTTTTAAATGGTGGCTTGGCCTTCCTTTGACACCTGATGGCACTCCATGCCCACTTTTTCATCACATTATGGATGCTTGGGGACACCACATGCTTACTTGTCGTTCTGGGGGTGATGTGATAACCAGACACAACCAGCTAAGAGACTGCATTGCTGACTTCTGCCACAAGACATGCCTTTCCCCACAAATTGAGAAAGAAAGTGGCATTCTTCCCAAAGATCAATCAAGACCAGCAGACATTCAAGTGCCAAACTGGTCTCTCTCCTGCCCAGCTGCATTTGACATAAAGGTAATCAATCCGTTAAATCTGATCAAGGCCGGCATACACGGGTCAACTTTTGTTGAGCAACAAGTTGATTGTGCGATGAATGCAATTATATTTTCAGTAAAACATTAGTTTACTGATATTTTACAAGAAATTTACAAAAATTCATTTGTTGCTCAACAAAAGTTGACCCCGTGTATGCCAAACCTGTGGTCATGCAGCTGAGATGGGAGAAGAGGCCAAGCGCTCTAAAAACGGTGAAGCATGTACCCTTAGAGGATGGACATGCATCCCTTTGGTTGTGGAGGTGTTTGGGGGATGGGGCAATGAGGCTATCAATGTGCCTGTCAAAAAAAAGTAGCCACTCAGCTGTGTTGACCTCTAAATGAGGTTATATCCACCATGTACGGTCGCCTCAGCCTCACCCTCATGAGGCAGAATGCCAGGGCAATGCCGAATGCTATATCCAATTATATCACGGGGAAAACGTGTTGAATCAATCAGTTTTTAATGTTATGGATGATTGGCATACTTGCGCAAGCTCTCGTAAAAATTCTGTTCAATCATCATGTGGTGATTTAATTTTACACTGAAGCGATTTTTAAATTGATTCACGGGTGCAACATATATGTCCAAAGGGTGCCTAGGTTAGGAAAACAAGATGCTTCATTATTATTATTAAATATAATAAGCTCACAGTGTGTTCCTGGCTGAAGGTATCATCAACTCTCCCTTTTTATTTATACTGCATGCAGTGCATCTCTATGGCCATTCATCCCTAAGATGAAACTACTTGCTTCTGTTCTGGGGGGTCAGACTCATCAAGGCCACTTCAAATGGCCTTGGAGTAAAGTTTGTTCGGGGGAGAGTTATGTAGTTTTTATTGCCTACTATTAGTTAAATAGTATCTCTTTTTTTTTATTGATTTTTTTTTAATAGACTGAAAAAAACACTTGGGGACATAATTGCACTTATTACTTCTCAATATAAAAACAGCGCATGCGTAGTTTATTTTAAGCAACAACATAAGACCACGTCCAAGTAACCGGTGAAGCGCTCTCTGTGCAGTTAGTGGCAATACCCGGCTTGCTCTCGTTTTACCTTCTCTCCGAGGTAGAGTGAGACCCAGCCAAATGATAGGTATCCGACTCCAGCTCCAACACATACGGTGAGAAATATGGCTCCATTGTATGACATCACTGCAAGCATCAGTATGTAGGTCACGCCCACTTGCACAATGTAAAGAGCGGACTGGATCACGTGCATTACAGCTGGCATAAGGACTTCCCTCTTCTTCACCATGACAATGATACTGTCGGTAAACGAAAAACTCACAAGCGCATAACACTTTCTGATAAAACCAGGCCTACTTTGCGGTGCTATCTTTGCGCTCGGGTTGCTTGTTTTCGGTTTCTCCTGCACACCCTTCCACCTTCACATACTTGGCCAACGTCCATCCAAGCAGCCATTCCCTGAAGGCTTTTAGGGCCTCGAGGGCAATGGTAAGGAAGAACATTGCGACCATTGCGCCGAAGAGTTCTTTATAGGCAGGTGCATGCATGTTAGAAAGTTAAGGAGGACTTGAATGATATATGACTGACATGCGCATATATACATGCATATAGATAGATACCTCCGCCATTGTTCACGTTCCATGAATCAAAGAGGAGTCTGAAGGTTCCAAAAAAAAAAGACATCTGTAACGAAGGAGACGCTTTAAAAAAAAAACTTACAACAAACGCTGAGACGTGCATGCGCGCACGCTGCATGCTCCGTGCATGCAGCGACGTGTAACACGATTCGCACATATATACGTCAGCGCGCACGCATGCAATGCACTAAGATACCTGCATATCCATGGCCATTGTCCCGTTGGTCATCATGTTCATGGTAGTGGTCATGGGCATCATGGTGGTCATGGGCATCATGGTGGTGCCATTGTCCATCGGCATATCAGTGGCAGACATTGCGGACAAACTAGACCAACGTTATACGATAGAGTACGCTCAACCTAGTATAATGTTCTAATAATTGAATTTCCAATACCTTTATTCTAACACTTGCGTCGATCAGATGACTGTACTACTTCCATCGTTTACATATAGGCACTCCCATGCACCTCTCCGAGTACGCTATAAAATTCCATCCGGAACTTGTTGTCGCCCATATGTGTGTGTGCATCTGTGTATGCATGGATTAATGTATTCTCGAACCATTTAAAAACGCTTCAGGCATATGATTCTGTGCCGCACTTATATATATATATGCAACCATGCAAATATACCTACGTTTTTTAAACAGCACTATACTGAATAATGAGACTGTAGAGTAGGCAACACCCCCGTGCATGACTTCTTTAACAAATACCCTCCCTCTCTCCCCCCCCCCGCCCCCAAAAAAAAAAAACCCGGCCCGTCTCCCCCAATGTATATACATGTACAATACTAAACGTAACTGAACATTTTTGATCAGTACGAGGTATCAGTTTAGTCTCGGCCCCAACATGCGGTGATGCAATCCATCCTCGCTGTGGATTACTAAATTATGAAATAATTAACACCCCTTATAAAATCCTTGATACGCATCTGTTACCTCATAATGTCACTATAGAGTACTCCACTGTATAGCGGATGGATTGCATCACCGCTACGTGAGCATCTCTGGGCAAAATCATGCCTGACAGTGCGCACCGGCAGCGAGTAATTAAGAGGATATATATAAACAATATCACAGTTGTGTTGGTAACGAGGACCAAATTTTGCTCTAAGCAATTTTTTACCGAACATCCATGAAGAAGAAGCACGTGAGCACGGAGAAAGCTATAGCTTTTAACGCCGCACAAGTATCGCTATTAGTTAAATACTTCTGAAGTCAATTCTTTGCGACCTTTTTTATAATGTGAGGCATGTGTATAGATCCAACAGGATCTATAGCGCTCTATCTTTCTGCTGCCAGTTTGAAGTCAAAATGAACACAACAGACCCATTTGTGCATGTCATCATTGTATCGGCCATGGGGTGGTGCACGCGTAGAGGAGTTCTGTTCATTGATATATCTTGTTCGTTTAAGTTTTTGGGGCTCAATAGATATCCTTGCAGACTTGGTGGTTGGATGCATATTAGGTGGTGAAAACATCTTTATAGGGAAAAAGTAATGAATAGTCAGAAGCTGCTCCTAATATTGCTGTGCCCGTCATGGTAAGTATAGCCTTCAGTGAAAAGTAAATTGTCATCACAAGAACAAAAAACAATTTTATAATGCCATGGAGCATAACATAACTAGTGCACTGCACAGACACACAACACAAACACTAGGACAAAAACACTACAAAATACTAAAACATTAGTCCAAATACACATGGTGTTGGCTTTAATTGCAACACTCATTGCTGTCTTGTGTCGACCCAGTACCATAAAGGAACTTTGTCCACCCAAATATCAGGTAGCCAACACCTGATCCAAACACAATTGCCAGGAATATCCAACCGTTGAATGTCATCACAGCAAGCATAAGGAGATAGGCCACACCCATCTGAATCACCTGAAGCACAGACTGAACGACATGGAGGAAGAGTGGTAGTTTGGACTTCCCCATGAATATGGATCTCCTAAAAGTATACACCGAAGTGGGTTAAAACCAAATCCAAGGATAACAACAATAATTGGGCCTAGAATGTGTACAAGCAGCAATTTAACCACAAGAAACAATATTTACATCAATTATAATATCTTTTCCCAATGGTTGTGTATATGTGCAGAGATCAGGTGCATGAAGCCATGCATATTAAGTCACTATGCAATAGTGCTTCCTTTAGCAAAAATCCAACACTGAATGCAATTAACAAACATTCTTGTCATTAACACCTCATCACCTCATGCTCATAACAACAATAGGTTTGTTTATAGGTCATGTGACTACCTTCCATCATACCATACTTACCAATTTGGCATCTTAGGCATTGATTTGTAATCAGTACCACAGGGGCAGTTAAGGCTTTTCAAAGCCATATGCATTAGGTACTCACGGAATGCCTTGAGCCCCTCATAACATACCGAAAGGAAGAACATTGCAAAAATACTGCCAACAAGAGCTAAACAAGAGGGAGGGGCACATGGAGGAGGGTGAGGATGTCAGGTTAGGGCTAGGGTTATGGTTAGGGCTAGCAGCATAGCTGCATGCACACATATTAATCTCTCACCCTGAACTGTAGAAATGCTCCACGTAGCAAAGAGGAGAACCATGGAAGTGCTGAAGTAGAAGTACATCTATGTACATGTGTGTGTGCGTGTGTGTGCGTGTGTGTGTGTGTACATGTGTGCATGTGTGTGTATGCATGTGCGTGTGTGTGTGTGTGTGTGTGTGTGTGTGTACATGCCAAAATTGAGGTGATTTGAAGTGGACGTTAGTTTATTTTTACCCCACAGTTCCAAATACAAAATCGGTATTGTTCATCGCTCCGTTTTTACATATATTGCGTGTGTTCCATGTGCGAGGAACTATATCACATTACGTAACCATGCATGCGGCAGCAAAATGATCCATTTTTGTTAAACCGCAAAATGAGACTCTTGCACTGCCTAGTATGCTTGGAGTTATGTCAACTGAGCACTTTATGAATCAACTAGTCCCAACTGATAGAATAACAAGCGGGGGCCGGAGGGGGGGGGGGGGGGGGGGGGGGGGGGGGGGGGGGGCTCACTGCCAGAGACGTGTTCTCTCATCACTCACCTGCATTCCCATCTCCATGGTAGAGTTGGTGGTCATGGGCATCATTGTTGTCACATCCGTAGCCATATTCCTGCTGTTTTGTCTTCGACAACAAAAGGGGGCGGAAGTAAATGTTCATATGCATGTTCGATCACGTGACTGTTCTATGTTTTCCATCACGTGACGTCACTCGTTCGCTTCTTATATTTGCGCGTTCTGTATATTCATCGACAAGAAAGAGTACTACTTATCGTTACAACAGTCAGGGTATGTATCATGCAACCATAATACTCGTATTCCACATTACATGTAGGCATCTTCTCTCGCTGTTGTGCCACCCTATTATGGCCTAGTATTAGAACATCGATGGCTATCGCGGACTTGTTCTATGCCTAATGGCTATGCAGATGGAGAAAGAGTCCAGTCTGTAGAAATCCTAACTAGCTACGCCATCGTTGCTATTTCAGGGTGGGAGCATCTCGAATAGCTTTGCACTTGATCCTGGTTGCCATTCTAGCTCAGTTGCGTTGTATAATTTGGGTGTGGTACAAAAGTTATTGCACGGGCATTTATTGTCGTGTAATTAGAACATTATGCCTGCAAACACGGTACGCCCCCTAATTACCTTATTAGGGAGTGGACCGACGAGGTTTGATTTGCCGAGTCTGAGAGGATCGTAAATGGCACACAACCACAACCATGGCGCGACGACCGCGGGATTATCAACAAGTGCACCAGGGGCTATGGTTCATAATCACGAAGTAAGTATACATGCACGAATGCATGCATTGTTGTAATAATGTACGGCTAGACTGTGAGCATAAACGGACGCAAATAAGTGATATGCACAGACCATCTAGTATAGCGCGGAGCGATTCTCTGAGCCATTATTACACGCGCATTGTTATAATACTATGTGCATCGCATACGCACACATGTATGTATATCACATACACGCATGTACACATACCACGCACGCACTCACACACACACACTATCTAACACATACTCACTCACACACTCACAAACACACACACTCACACACACACACACACCAACGCAGATGTCCTTTTTTTTCAGTACTTCCACCACCCTTCTCTTCCCTACATGGGTCATCAAAACAGTCGGAGGTGGGTACTCATTTCCTCATAGCATTTACATGTACCACATGTGCACACATTTCACCTCACCTCCCATTCACCCGTCCCTCCATCATCTCACCTCATCTCCCCATCAGGTATTGTTGGTGGCATCGTTGTCATGTTCATTGTGGCAGTATTGGTTGAGGGTCTGAAATCATTGCGAGAGTACTTGATGTATGTAGCCATAAAGAAGATTGACACTAATGGCACAGAATCCAAAAAATCTCCAATGGCAAATGTGTGGTAAGTTTTGGCTGCATGAGATAGTCACTGCTTGCGTGTAGCAATCTCATTATGACTTAATGTTTGAATACATGGCAGAACAAAACTTTGATTTGCAGTCACATCCATCAAACAAAACCGCGTATGGCACGTATGGTTACGTTCCAAACCCATGTTATGCTCTAAACCCAGCCTAATAACATGTCACTCAAGTTACATACACTCCTTTTTAGATAGCTTTGATTTTCATTCATATAAAAGAGTATAAGTCTCAGTACAAATACTGAATACTATGAATATACTGCCCGTCAGAATACTATACCCACCCCCCCCCCTCCCCCCCCCATCTGAATATTACCCCCATGAGAATACTTGAAAAATGAGGAAAAATATGAAGAGAACTAATGTTCAGTATTAAATATTTATAATGGTTCAGAACTTGAAGTTTATTCACTCTAATTATTCATATCACTATGTGTAGGAAAGCTGTCTTCCTGGGAAAATCAAAACTGCCGGTACTCATCCACATCATTCAGTCCATTATTCAGGTGGTTCAAACAAGTGTCCTGTTTCTCTTGATGCTGGCTGTGATGACATACAATGGCTGGATATTCCTGTCTATTGTGTTTGGAGCAGGAGTGGGATACCTGGCATTTGGCTGGGCAAGGTACCTCTACTTTAACGGCAGGAAGGTCACTCCAGCTGCCAATGAATGCTGCAGTGCCTCTAATGTTGGATTTCAACTGCCAATGAAACTAGATGCTGTGCAATGCCACTAATTTGAACTGTCAATGAAGCTAGATAGTTGATCCCACTCATTGTTTCCTGCTGCATTAACCCAGAAAGTACTTTAATAGTTCCCCTGTGCATATACGTCAATATTGGTTCCTTGCCATTATGTTGTTAGCATACCGTATGTTGTAGACAATATGGCAATTAGAAATATGGTCATTGCTTGGTGTGCATGCTCCTTCTGCTTAACCGCTACAGCATACATGCAAAACTATACCAATTCATGATTGCATCTACAGTTCGTATTGCCATCAAGTGCAAGGGATTTAATACCTTCACTGAGCAGCTTAAATCTGTGTCTCTGGTCTGAATTTTTAACTTCATCGTTCAACACAAACTAACTAGGTGTACCTGAATATGACGGGGCATTCTCTTTTGGTACTTCCTTCAATACGTTTGGGGGATGAATTCAGAAAATGAGCTTCGTTGACTGCAGAAAGAAGTATGCTCAACTGATGCAAGATTCTTAATGATGCGCACCAATCTAGTCATCATGAAATATACATGGAGCCCTTTGTGCTTATATACACACATCATGAGGTAAAGGTATTTTCTTAACAATTACATGTGCCAGCTAAGATGAATCACATGACCTCAAAATGCTGCAATCATCACTGATGCAGCAGTAATAGATCAATGGCTGGGAGGAGGGCAAAGAATGCATGCATCACATGCACACATACGTGCATACAAGCTATTCACACACACACACACACACACATGCATGCACACACACGCACAAACATGCACACACACGCACACACATGCACACACATGCACACACACACACACAAAACACACGGGGGGACACACACACACACACACAACTGCTTGTTTGTGTCCAGTTATCTTGTTGTTAGCAGTCATTTACAGGCTTGAGTGTGTGCCGGTGTGCTTGCTACATAACTTGCTTCAGGTAACAGCATATTCTTCCTACAGAGGAGGAACATCTGTTGAGCACAACACACCACTTCCATATGATGCATGTGGCTCAGCAATACTAGGTGCGTGGGAAAAAGGAGAGGAAGGAATCTGATAGTTTACATATCTAGGTAAAGTGAACCAAAGGATATGCTATTAGGGTTCTGATTAAGTGTTATGACAACCACAGATGGCCTCAAATACTCAAGTTATTTACTGCCTACCCCTTGTTGAAGTCCCCTCTTGTGCAATGTGTAGACTAAAATAATGTATGCACAGGTGTGGTGACATGGCACTATGGTTGCAGACTCCAGCCTATTGGTGGACTGGCAAGAATTCGTGCACAATGAAGATGTACCTGTATACTCAATTACTGGGGGGAAGGTGCTATATACGTGGGGGTGTGGGGGAGGGAGTCGGACAATGCTTACGTCGCAAGGTCTGGGTACAGGTCTATATGTCACTGCAGCTGGCCCTGAGCAGACACGTCAACTTATTGCAATGTTTTTAATTACTCCTTTTCCGTGAGATTCAGTCGTTTGTCCATGAGACCGTAAGATGGATGCCAAATCCGTGCAACTCACGAAAATCGGAAAACTCCGTGCGGGGAGTTGACGTGTCGTGTCTGCCTGAGACATTCTGCAAACGAAGCGCGTAGCTACTAGTACGCTTTACCTGCACCCCCTACCCCCTTGCTATAGCAGTCTAGGAATGAAACATAGCTATGTGCGCTTTAGTCGGCTTTACCATGGCCACTTCCCACAAATAGCTAAAATAATCCATATAGCTCCACTCTTTTTTGGCTAAGATGCAAGCTGAGTCTCGGAAGTCCTCCTGTCACAGACCATCAAACATGTTTAGTGAGGCCATTGACCTATACTGCTCGGAAAGCAGGATCTCCATTTGAGCCGGTGTAGTAGAATAGCTTGTCCCCCCCCCCCCCACTCAGAGGATTGATGTAACACGCGCATTCAGATACTTAGTACTACTACGAAACAGTTCTTTATTTTCTAGCTTGATGGACTATCGATTAATTCCTCATACAGAAGTGCCATAGTCATACACAAAAAGAATCATGCCACCACATGCACTCACACTGTTCATTTTTTTGCGCACAGCCTGCACTGCCACGAGGAGCTCATGCAGTTCATTTCTTGTGATCTGTTTACACTTCTTGTAAAACTGCTCTTTGCAGTGAGAGCACTGGATCATTCTTCCTGCTGGTGGCATTCGACAGCTACAAGAGATTGGGATTAGTTGCTGTGCTACGATTGAATGAGAAAGGGTTGACTTCCTTTGAATACTTGAGAAGGGAGCCATTTGACGTTTTTCAAGATAACTGACTAGATGAGTCCTCATTTTGCTAACACAATACTGTATGAAACTTATATCCTCGCAGAAACAAAGTCTAGTAGCAAATGCAATAGCATAGACACCACAGTCAGAGCTGTTAGTCTGGGGCTCAACATCAATAAATCTCAATTGTTTGATTCCTAGTAAAAATTAGAGCACAAACCTGATTAACAGTAGACTGTGAAAGTGATTGGTTAAGGCTATCATATACATTAACAGTTGCTGCTGGCAATCCAACAGTGGATGTAGTTAACCAATGATGTTTTCCATTGTGCAGTATCTGGACAAACTCACTTCTAAGAATGTCAAAAGACAAATTACATCCAAGTGTGGTATTCTGGAATCCTGATATTTCAAACTGCTCTTTCAGCAAGTCTTGAGCTGCATTGAAAATAACATCATCCAGCCATCCCGTGATTGATAAAATCACTTCTCTCTTCTCTCTGTCCAGCAAGTGTCCAGATGTCGTATTCAACTTGACTGATTCACTGTGAACTGTGGCCTTGCCGTGGGAGTAGAAATAGAAAATATGTATCATTAGACACAATTATTTATGCAGCTAAACAATACAAACGTATTTCAGTACTAAATATTCAGAAATGCATAACATATATAGCTTACATTTTAAAGGTGTTCTGGAATTTGTTTTTGTTTCATTCCATTCTCTTCTTGTGTCATATATATCCATACACAAAGGGCATCCAAATCAGATACTGTCATCAAGTAATATACTTTATCCATGAGTGTGACCTGTCTTATGGATTTAACTTTGCAGGTCTTCATCCAGTAAGATAAGAGATCGACCTCCCTAACAAATCCTGAAATCCTCTTGGTAATACACTTTTTTCTTGAATTCCACAAAGCTTTCGTACAACCCATCATCACAAATGACAAAATCACCACCATATACCTCCATTAATGGACGCTCTTTATTGTAATGACGACTCTGTAGCCATAAATCTACCATCAAATCCCTGCTTAATGCAAACTCATCTTCATTGAAATGCAAACTTGAGGGCTGTAAGAGAAAAGAATGTAAAGTTAAAATTTGAAAAGGTATCTGTCTTTTGCTTACATCAAAATTATCTTCATCAGCAGAGTAGGAGAAATTAGCAGCACCTGTTCTCCATAAACGTAGCAGGTGGGAGGAATACAGTTGGTCTTTAAGAACAGAATTTGTTGTATCTAACAGTTTTGCATCTTGTCTTACTTGCTTGCTATGAGCATGTTCATCATCAAATAATGTAATACTTTTCTCATTCAATATTACATTTTCATCCCTGCTGCCCAGCACCTATTTTTCACCCAGGTTTTAACTTGAACCATTGCTATACTCTGTTTTTCTTTCATGAAAAGGTTTCAGTCTGCTTTCATTAATCTTGTTTGCAAGTTGTTTTTCCATCACTCGATTTTCTGAGCCTGTACAATCCTTTCTCATGAATGTTTACAATTGCATAAGGCCCTGTCGGCCGTTCATCTGTTTTACCTCCCGCCCTGCTTAAATTCCGCATGTTTTTCACAAGCACGAGATCCCCTATCTGATATTTTTCAGGTGTGCATCGCTCATCATATATTTTTTTTTTTGCTTTTTCTGTGCTTTTTTAATGTTCAGGAAATAATTCTTTCTTAATCTTCTCAAGTTACGTAGCGTATGACTGCACTGTGTCATTCTCCACATGTACTACTGATCCATCTTGATTGTGGTCAATCAGTTGAAGTTGCACAGGAAGCACTGCTTCTCTGCCATACATCAAATAAAATGGTGTAAACTTAGTTGAAGCATGGACACTGGTGCGATAGGAGAACAATATAGATTCAATGTGCTCATCCCAATCATCCTGTTCAGTATTGATATACTTTACTATAGCTTTGGTTAAGGTTTGGTTCATTCGTTCATCCAGTCCATTCGTTTGGGGTAGGCACTAGATACCCGGTGTTCAACACCTGCTATTTCAAAAAGCTTTTTGTTGAGGGAATTAACAAATTCACGGCCTTGGTCTGAAATGTAAGCATGAAAGCAACCAAGCCGTGTAATAAGAGACAGAAGAAAGTGTGCTACTTCTTCAGCTGATTTTGTTGGAAGGGCTTGAACCTCTGGCCACTTGGAAAAATAGTCAATGCATGTAGTGAAATATCTAAAAATAAAATCAGGTCATGACTTGTAATATAAATTATGCCATTTAAGTACCTGCATTTGTATATGAAGCATTATTAAAATACTATTATTAACAACAGCTTAGACTATTTCTGCTATGGCAAAGGTATTGTCACTGATGTGGCATTGGCCTAACAGTAAAAGACACTAACTTATTGTGGTCTTTTTGTCTGAAGAAGAAACATGTTTGTGTGTCTTGTGCTATTCTTGTATACTTATGAATGAACTGGTTTTACTCAGCAGGCACAGTATCAAGCATGCATAACAGTATTTTGTTCACAAACAACCTACTAGTAGCAGAATGCACGAAATAAATAGAACATACCTATTTCCTCTGCGTGTAAGTTTAAGAGGGCCTACAAGATCGATCCCAATTTGATGCCAGACTTCGGTCTTAACGGGAATCGGATGTAGCACTGCGGTCTCCTTTTAATAATCATCTTAGGATTGGTCTTTTGTCACTGATCACACGTGTTAACATACTCCTTAATATGCTTGGTCATATCGCGCCAATAAAAGCGCGAAAGCGCGAACAGATTTTCTGAAGAGTCTTGTCGCGTCCAAAATGCCCACCGCCTTTTAGTAACATGTGAAACCGGTAAAAATAAGTCGCGACTGTTAACCCAAAAGATTAAAAATCAATAGCATCGTGGCTCACCTAACTTCTGATCGTGACATGACGTGATCACCTTCGTTTGACTCTCTTTATCTACGATCCACTGCTTTGCTGTTGAGTCTGCCATCTTCCGTAAAATAGAGCAAGCCGTCTCTTAACACAAAACTGCATGTTCTTCTGCAAATCGCTCGCTTGTCATTTTTGGTAGCATTTGGACGATAAACACTGTCCTTGAGATGTCTGTAGATATCGTTGTACAATTGAATCTCATTCTGCTCTGTCATTCGCACTTAGAATTTGTCACACGCTGTTCATCTGTTCCAAACACGTGAGAGAAATGAGGTGTTATACGGTATACTAATGAGAAATCTTAGAAACCAAGTGTTTGCGTCTTACAGTCGAGTCGGTTGGTGAGATCTAGCATCCTAAAGCAGTTGCAACTTTAAGCGCGTGTCTAACCCACTAATGATGAAACATCTGTACGAGGGGACACGCTATCCTAAAGGTGGACAACGTATACTAGGATAGGGTGTCCGCAGGGGGACAGCCTATCCTTGGGGACAAGCTATCCTGTTAACCGGCATTGAAATCCTATCTGTTACCATGTTTCCATGTATTATGTGTACATTTTATTATATTTTTTTGTTGAATTTTTTTTTTTAATGTAAATACAGTATAGGACTTCAAGATACAAGGGAATACACGAATGGGAATAAATGCACGTACAGGATTATAAAGATTAATATAATGCATGAATACATGAACGTGAATTATTTAAACTAGCCTAACATAACTTGATAAAGAAATATGCACATTATGGAAAAATAAATACTGAGCTACACTAAACGAATATCTACTTCACATGTGGCTCTTCTTCCAAGCAAAGCCCAAGCATTTTGGCGCATTAAGGCGGCAGTATATTAAGGCTAACACCTCAGGCCAGAAACGACTTTGTCCTGATGGCTAGCTTCTTGGCAACCCTTGAGAGAGCTTCTTGTGCCTCGTTACCCCAACCACCAAATACCTAATTTAATTACTATTCTCTTGTATTAATTTTAACACACACCCATACATCAATCAGCAAGTCCAAGACGACATTTGACCTGTACAGCCGACTGAGCCTGGCTCTAGCAGGATTGATTGCCAGAGCAATCATTTCTAGGTCATTCAACTTACAATAGTTGATTTTGTAGCTTGACATTAGTAGGTAGACCAAATGGATACACTTATGAGTCCTTAGCTCTTACATATGAAATTCATGCTTAAGAACTGAGACTGTAAGGCAAAACTGGGAGTACATTACAGCATAATCAAGAAAACAGACACTTACTGCCAGTGTGTACTATGATACGTGTTCATATGCTGCAAAGATCATCATCAATTGTGGATTTTTTTTTTTTTAATAGTGCAACAATTTGTTATCTCAAACCTAGAGCTACTAACCCCACGCCTACAAACGCACTGACACTTTTATTAAAACCCATGAGAGCCGGTCATATATTAGGATTTTTTGGATGAGAGGATTGTTCCATTTTTTGGACTGAATTTAGTTAGTCAGTCAATTTTACAGAGCATTTCTATTAAGTGCCCATTTGCCGACTTTTAAATCAATTGAATTACAGCTTGATTAATATGGACGGCGATAAGAATGTTGTATTCTATTTAAACGAATATAAAAAGGGCGGTCGATGACTATTCCCGCAGCATGCACCGAACAGTATGATTGGAACACGCCCCAGCTTCCGCATATATATAATTACGTGGAATTCACCACACATCCTTTCCCTTTTTACAGTTAGGTTCTAAGTTACCTTATTTTCATATTCTTCAGCTTTTGGAAATGGCACACAACCACAACCATGGCGCGACGACCGCGGGATTAGCAACAGATGTGCCAATGCATCACCATCATGAGGTATGCATTATATAGCCTCGCTTCGCTGAGACACTTTGTATATATGCATGCATCGCAGAATGCGTATGCCGCCTGCGGCCTGCATGAACTATTATATTTTCATGCACGTTCGCGCAGTTACATACGTTCCACGACGTGTGCTGTTTCGCGTAGCAACGCACAAAATGAATACACACTTATAATAATATCGCGCACGCACGCACACACACACACACTCACACGCCACACACACACACACACATACACACACACACACACACACACACACACACACACACACACACACACACACACACACACACACACACACACACACACACATGCACGTCCTCATATGCACATCCACATGCGCGTGCTGCCATAGATGTTCTTCTACTTCGGTAGTTCCGCCACTCTTCTCTTCCCCTCGTGGGTCATCACAACAATAGGAGGTGAGAATGCACGTCAGTGTCTCCTTCCCCAGGCCAACACAAAAAATGCGTACATATACATGTACGCACCGCACACACACACACACACACACACACACACACACACACACGCGCGCGCGCATACACACACACAAGTACAGACACAAGTACACACACACAAGTACACACATATATAATGACATATACAAAACATACCGCGTAGATCAACACAAACAGACCGACATGCACATGCATGCCTTAACATAAAAGGATTCTTCTTGTCCGCTTTCACTATACGCTTTTATTTTACATCCTCCCCCTCCCCCCATCCCTCCCCCCACCCCTCCCCCCCATCCCTCCCCCCACCCCTCCCCCCCATGTAGGTCTGGTTGGTGGAATTATTGCCATGTTCATTCTGTCGTTTCTCTTCGAGGGGTTCAAGTCATTTCGAGAGTACTTGATGTACGTGGCAATGAAGAGGATATGCATTTGGACCAACGCAATTAAAGATACTACTACAAATGTTTCAGCAAAGCGTACTTGGTATGTTTAACCACGTTAGTACGGGGCAACGATAAAATACACATAGCTTTCGTTGTTACTTTGAATGGTCGTAACTCAGAACTACTATGCACTAAGCTGTTTTGTGCATGTGTATTCATCTCTTGCATGTCAGTTGCACGCCTCACTAGCTGAAGCGTATAGCATTTTTATGACTCATTGAGCTAGCGTCCCGATTGCACCAACCATCACTCCCACCCTTATACATGTATGTATCTTGTACGCACCTCATGAATAATAACCCACAAATGCAATGCACACACATTTTCGCGGCATACATTTCAATGCAAGCGCTACTTTTCTCTTGCTTGACCTGGCAAACTTGAACAAGTACCTCAAGGGTGATTTTTCTGGACACTGATCCATATATATATATGACGAGTGTTAACTGCATTGCATGCTAATTGAATCGCATGCATGGAGATTTTTAAAATAGTATAAATCTGTGGAGAATATACCCCGTAGATTGTGCGGGCTGAAGCTTTTATATATAGGTAGAAACTTTGGAGGAAGGTCCAAGCACATAAATGAAGCGGCGCGGCAGTTCAACAATTTTTGACGGAATTGTGCACGAGCGCAAATGCAAGTCTAGCAAATTATTCACTTTTGTAAACGTTGTTGTTTTCAGGCGAACCATATTTGTGGGAAAGTCAAAACTACCGGTATTCATCCATGTCATTCAGTCAGTGTTCCAGTTGATTCAAACGAGCATGCTCTATCTCCTGATGATGGCTGTGATGACGTTCAATGGCTGGATATTCCTGTCTATTGTGTTCGGAGCAGGTGTGGGATACTTGGCATTTGGCTGGACAAGATACCTCTACAGCAGTAGGGCCAATCCGACCACCAATGATTGCTGCAAGTAGAAGCACAACTGGAACAGGCGTATTAATTGCACTACTGTAGCTAGTTTCTACCATGACGCGCGTATATAATATTTTTGCAGCTGGCGAATTGTGTGGAGTACTGAACTAATATTATGTGTGCGAATATTAATGTAGTTCATTTATTCCCTAGCTCGACGCCACGCTGCCAATGTTAGAAACATTACTCCATAAATTAAGGTCATGCGTGACGACTGCATGACCGCTCACCCATGAAAATTAATACTTTTGGCACTCATCATATTATTGTTATAGTAGCTGACTGCTGCAATTAGAATGCATCCATTGCGCCTGGCAACCTGCAATTTATGATGTTGTGGTATCTGCTTCGTTTGCGTTGTGCTGTAAAAGAACAGACATCCTATATTAATATGATGTAACTTTCCGTATAGCTGCACAATAAAAGCCAGGGTTGAGAGGTGTGTGGGGCCGGGGTGCCGGGGGAAGGGGGACAACCAGCGACCACATCCCCCTGCACATTCATTGCTATAATTTTGAAATCATGAGTCATAATAAAGGAGAGATGTTGATCTTATACGCTGTCTAATAAAATAGTTGGCACTATAACGGCTGGACATAAAAGAACATCACGTAACTAATTTTCAGCTATATAGCAATATCATTTAGCAGTGCATGTCATTTGGAGGAATAGCTAAGCCCATGGGCTGATTGCTTTGTGTCGTTGCGGGTAACGGAGTTTATCTTAACTGGTGTGCATATGCGTTCACGCACCATTTCTGCATACTGACATGTAGAAATGCACACTGCAACAGGAGCAAGATGGCCGTTTGGCAAGCGCAAGCAAATATGCATGTCGCGCAACCTTATACACAGTACTTTCAGAGCATTAATACCTCGATTATACCTTATACCTTGTCTCATGCTGAAGAAGGATTATAATGCGGATTTGATTTATATATTCCATGGTTAACGCGTGTATCATCGATCAGTTAACAGTCATATCCTGTCCCTGTGACAATACTATAACTGTAAACTTGGCTGGACCTTAATTGTCTGTTAGATTTAAAATATATACACCTCCGGATACTGTATGTTAAAATAGTAGGTAAGTCCACTTATAGTTCGTTACAGATACTAAAAGAAATATGCACATTGCAATATTCTTTTAAAGCATGCACATTATTATAATTAGAGTACAATTTTTTTTAAAGCGCAGCTTTTTCCCTAAGCTATGTATACAGTTTTTTGAGAGTCACTGAAAAAATGGCCAGCTACAAAGTAGCACTCATGACTTTAAACACAACAGTCATTGCAGTCTTGTGTTGACCCGTTACCATAGAGGAACTTTGTCCACCCAAATATCAGGTAGCCAACGCCAGCTCCAAATACAATGAACAGGAATATCCAACCGTTGAATGTCATCACAGCAAGCATAAGGAGATAGGCCACACCTATTTGAATCACGTGAAGGATGGACTGAAAGACGTGGATGAGCAGTGGCAGTTTGAACTTCTGCTGAAAAATTGATCTCCTGCAAGCATCAATGTGAAAATTTATAAATTAAAAACAAAGCATTTTAATAATAACTCTTTGTGCCCTAGGTATATGTAGGTCTGTAGTAGGATTTAGTGGCGTCATTAAATTTAATTATGTATGAATATAATGTATAAAATACTGGAATAAGCAAATAACTGCATGCATGCATGCTATGATGAGATAGCATTGTTGCATACTGTCGCGCATATCAATGGCCAACAATTGACTAGGACTGAACATTGGTTGATACCAAGTCTCCAGCTAAGAGGCACGTATATTGCTACCTCGAGATGCTTCAAGTTATGCTAATGTATCTTGTACTTAGCTATACATGCATGCATTTATACGTTATGCACGCAGTTATGTAGTAATAATGTTACCCCAATGGTTTTCACATCACAGCTTGCGCTTATATGCTTAGTCTGACAATGTATTTCGATCAAGCTACTAAACGCCTATTTTTTTGCATATACCGACTATGTGTATAGCTTCCATCGAGTGATGCTTTTAATCTACCAAGTGCACAGACCATGCCATCTATGACCCACCTCACTTTGCGCTAGAATGCACAAGTCATGCAGTTAAATCGACCGCAGCACGTGCGTGAGTACTATCAAGAGGTGAATATCGACCTCCGTGCATGCATGCAAACACAATCAAAGAGAAAGAAAAATCATGCAGATAGCGATGTAATTCGTACTTGTGCAGATGTCACCAACTCACCACCCTAGGTCTGGAATTGGTTTGGTATCTGCGCAGCAGCAAGGGGTGCTAAGACTCTTAAAGGCAACGTGCATCAGATACTCGCGGAGCGACTTGAGCCCCTCGTAAAACACCGCGAGGAATAACATGGCAAAAATGCTCCCGACAAGACCTATGGAAATGCATGTGTGGGAGAGATGTATATAATGGGGCGCCCGCCGCCCCACCCAGTCAATCAGATGAGGAAAGGATTTGTACTCATTTTGCAACAATTTTAATGTGGATTATCAAAATTTGTATGCATAATTTATTACACTCACCCTGTGGTGTAGCAATATTCCACGTGGAAAATAAGAGAACCATCGAGTCCCCAAAATAGAAGTACATCTACGATTATGCGTGTGTGTGTGTGTGTGTGTGTGTGTGTGTGTGTGTGTGTGTGTGTGTGTTGTGCATGTGTGCCCGCAAAATAGATGGAACACCGCAACATAATTACATTCCAGTTAAGCATGTCTGCAACCGCCGCAACAACAAACCACAAATGACAATGCTGCCCATGTTATGCTGCACATTGAAGTTACATATATATAGCGTCATATAATACCTATATCAGTTTCTTACCCCCCCCCCCCCCCCCCCCCCCCCCCCCCCCGCCGTACACTGATCTAGTTACCCAACGAGTCGCTCTGGAATTCCAACACGACAGCATTGCATTGGCGTGTCGAGATGGCGATGAAGCCTTTATGGGTTAGGGAAGGAGGGAGGGAGGGGGGGGGGGGGGGGAAGGGGGGGCGGAGGGTAAATAAACGTACTTGCATCCCCATAGACGACGAGTTTCCCGCCGGCATGGGCATGGACGTCGTCGGAATCAGGGTCATCCCCGACGTCATAGTGGTCATATCTGTCGCCGCCATGGAGACTGAAAGCTTTGAAGGATATAAAGTATTTTTGTTGTCCCTGCACTGATCTACGAAAGATCTTTATCAACGAAGCTTATTAATGATTATTGCCCGACTTTATTGCATGACGTCACTATGCATTCATCCATAATGTGTACTTCATACATAGCTTTACAATCTACGGTGTCACGGTTTTCGTGCATAAGTGTATATCTTCGTCCCCCGCCCGACCTTCTTTATAGGACTTTTTTTTTTGTCAGGTGCATGTGTTCGTAAGTACTAGAGCCGCGAGTATCGTCAGAGGCATACCTACGTGGATTTCAAATATTATAAAGGTGTCCATTTAATGCCTTCTTTACGTTAGATGCTAAAACGCATCGCTTCCATGCATTAAAACTGCCAATGTAAAACGTCATGCCGTTAATTTCAGTTGTAGCTCCCCCCAAAACGAGAATGTATATACGCATGCACAACCGTCGAAGGCGTCTTTATAATGCAATATTTCAGGACTCACGTATAAAGCTCACTTGTAACGAACACCTGCATCGGTCGTATGAGAATATATGGACATGCACATGGAAGATTAATATACTGCTATAATTACACGAACCAAGTATACTGAAGCATTTATATATATATATAATATATATATATATTATTATTTTTACTCAGTATAGTACTGATATTTAAAATATATCTGGACGGTGTGCCGAATCACACATCAAAGTGCAGGGCGGTGTGTAATTACGGCACAAGGGATGGTGTGTTGCACACCCTTCTTCGAAGGCGGTATTGTGAGATATATAGGTATTGTGGTGTACAAGGAAGCAGCTTGCTATGTCATACAATGTAATTTTAATTTCGCCTGACCCGGTCGAATTCGCGCAAAGTAAAACTTAATTCTTGCGCTGTAACGATAATGATCTATGTGCATATAGGTCCAGTGCCAGATATGACCGCGGAGCGTCGCAATGAAATCATTGATGGTATGTACATTGCATGGCAAAACACATTTTTCTTGCATGGTGATGTAGTAATTGACGTGAATTTTTTAGTTTCCATTATTAATTTCAAGTTAAAATCAATTAAAGAAGTAACTATTGGTCGCCATGTTTATATTGTCATGCAGACGCACTAATGAACCTTAACCAAATAATCCCCTCCATCTTTTCTATAAGGTTTCTCAAAACAGCTACATTTATGGAACAATACGCCCCGGCCCTTTGTCTCCTGCCCGGCTTTTATTCAAGAAACCTTACGTAACGGGTTGATGTAATGCTTTAACAGGGGACTCGAGCCCATCAAATAACTGGCCACCTCTTAATTACGTGCGTTCGTTTGTTGCGCTATTTAAGTTAGCCATGCGGAGGCCGTGCTTCGAACTAAATTAACATGCATGTGAAATGATACATGGGATCCACAACCCCCCCCCCCCCCCCCCCCCCCCCCCCAAATATGTCGTTTAACTGAGAGTTGGTCCAGAGCTAAACCATTGTTTTAATAAATAAACTGCGTCCATAACAGGGAGATTAAATTTTACGAAGCGATTCTAGTTCATTCATTCATATGCATACCACAATCCCATTGTTTTAGTTAATGTCGCACTGAGTTCATATCGTGCTGCAACAAAGGTTAAAACTCTAATATCACTGTCTAATTGCAAGCTGACTACACATTAATTAAAATAAAATCTTGTACTTCCATTATGCACTGAGTTGATTTACATTTCCTTTATTTATTTTTTACATCCTGTAAACAAAGCCATGCATTCAGGACATAAAGTTCATTGCTTTTGAATGGCGTAGTAATGGCCATCTACATGACTAGTCGTCAAACGCACAATAATTGGAGTCCTTTGACGATCACGTGACGTTACTCATATGGGCATGGCTTCGATTCCCATCGTTTTGTTTATTCATAACAACACATCTGCGGAACTATTTGTAATAGTGTAACGACGTTCTACGTGATGGCCCATAACCACCACGCTACGGCAGCTCCAACCGGTGCTGGAACTTCTGGTGCAGATGTACAAGCCGATGCGTCTTTGCAGGTGTGCCTCGGGCCATATACAGTGGTGTGTACTCCATTTTAGCATAATTGTAACAGAGTTAGGTCTATGCATGGTGATGAAAATGGGAGCATGGTCTTCCTCCCCACTCCTCCTCCACCATCCTCACTCCTCATCCCCCACATAGGCGCACGCTCATATTAATTTTTCCGATTTTGGGGGGGTAAGGGGGGGGAGGGGGGGGGGGGGGGGGGGGAAGCCTACCACGGTTGTAGAGGGGTGTGCGAGATATGGCCTCTACCGCGTAAAGCTCGGAAGCTTTCGGTGAAGTATGCACGAAGACTCGTGGTATTTAATACTGACATAGATCTATGATATTTGATTAGTTGGGGATTTCCCCCCCCGCCCCCCCCCACCCCCATCGCGTATGGTCCTCAATAATACTGCACTCACACAATAAAACCACTTGGCTAATACTTATACTTAAAAAAAAAAAGCATAACCATTTGGATAGCTAAGCCAAAGCTGTTCTAATTAAATATCATCAAAAGGTTTCTTTACCATATTGGTGACCTGTGATGCATGGTGATGGTGATGGTGATGGTGATGGTGATGCTGTGTAATACACAGGGTGTGTCACCAATGCTCACAGTGCTGTTGGTTGGGTTGCAAAGGCCTTGCATCAATTGGTCGAATCCCACCCTGTATAATATCATAGTGATCTGTTTCTTGCAAGTATACAGCTAACCCCTACATTACATCATGCCCTCACACCCTCTCCCCCACACTATGCCCTCACACCCTCACCCCCACACTATGCCCTCACACCCTCTCCCCCACATTATGCCCTCACACTCTCTCCCCCACATTAAAGATGTCCTTCTACATTGGACATACTCTACAGCTGCTCTTCTCATCATGGAACATAACATCAGTGGGAGGTGTGTACATTACACACACACGCATGCACACACACACACAGACATACACACACACGCATGCACACACATGCACACACATACATACACACAACACACACACACGCACACGTGCACACACATACATGCACACACAATCACACCACACACATACACATACACACACTCCACTCCTTCACAACTCAGCCCAGTTCTCTCCCACCCTCCAGGGCTGTTGGGTGCCTTTGCGGCCCTCTTCTTCCTAGGGGTATCACTGGAAGGACTGAGAGCCTTGCAAGGCCACCTGCTCAGCCTCTCAATGAGAGGTACCTCTTCCGTCCATACCACAGCCACAAGCACCAGGGAACGGTGAGGCCAAACATTGGCACTGCCTTACCTTTTGGTGCGTGATCTACCCCCTCCCCCCCCCACCCCGTTCGCTATTTGTACAGGCAGAAGGTGTGGCAATGGTGCTGCCCTAAGACGAGGATGGGGAGGAGGCTAGTACTGCACCTCGTGCAGTCTGCACTTCAGGTGATTCAAGTGGGCGTGGCCTACCTGTTGATGCTCGCCGTGGGAACGTACAACGTGTGGGTGTTCCTGGCGGTCGTGTCTGGAGCCTCCGCTGGGTACATGGGGTTTGGGTGGACTCGATACGCTCGAGTGGGACGTGGCCGGGGGGAGAGGTCACGTGACAAGGACGCTAGCTCGCACCACAGTGCCGAGTCTGATGAGATGGTCATGCTGCCAGTGAACGAAGAGAACCAGTAGGACTGGGGAGGAGGAAACCGCACATGTCACCGAATCAGCACAAAATTGTCGTCATAGTAATACTAGCACAGTGCAGTGTTTATATTGTCCATGTTGGTACACAGTTGTGTGTGTGTGTGTGTGATTTTAGCATACAGATTTTCTTTGTAGCAGCTGACCAATGGTACGAGACTACGAGCATCGTATGTTGACTTCATCACTGCACTACTAACCACTTGGTCATTTCTTTGTGATAGCATGTTTTGTTCTGTAATTGGTTATTCTGACATAGTATGGTTGCTGGATAAAAGTAGTGGGTGTGGTTTCCTGGGTGAAAAGCACCCTGTGCATACCCTTCCCATCACCACACCCTCCCTGTGTGTACCCCTCCCATCACCACACCCTCCCTGTGCGTACCCCTCCCATCACCACACCCTCCCTGTGTGTATACCTCCCATCACCACACCCTCCCTGTGTGTACCCCTCCCATCACCACACCCTCCTTGTGTGTATCCCTCCCATCACCACACCCTCCCTGCGTGTACCCCTCCCATCACCACACCCTCCCTGTGTGTACCCCTCCCATCACCACACCCTCCCTGTGTGTACCCCTCCCATCACCACACCCTCCCTGTGCGTATCCCTCCCATCACCACACCCTCCCTGTGTGTACCCCTCCCATCACCACACCCTCCCTGTGTGTACCCCTCCCATCACCACACCCACCCTGTGTACCCCTCCCATCACCACACCCTCCCTGTGTATACCCCTCCCATCACCACACCCTCCCAGTAGGTACCCCTCCCATCACCACACCCTCCCTGTGTATACCCCTCCCATCACCACACCCTCCCAGTAGGTACCTCTCCCATCATCACACCCTCCCAGTAGGTACCCCTCCCATCACCACACCCTCCCTGTGTATACCCCTCCCATCACCACACCCTCCCAGTAGGTACCCCTCCCATCATCACACCCTCCCAGTAGGTACCCCTCCCATCACCACACCCTCCCTGTGTGTACCCCTCCCATCACCACACCCTCCCAGTAGGTACCCCTCCCATCATCACATGCACTAGGCATATGTCAGTATTGCAAAACTGGATATGGGAGTGGTACATTTTAACCCCCCCATCTTGCTGGTCGTCTGGCATAGGAATATGAAGACTGCACATAACAAGTGATGTATGCACACACACACACACACACACACACACACACACACACAACTAGAGCACTTCAATTCAAATGGTTGATGATCAGTTCCTGTTACAACCTGAAAGTTAACAAAAGGTCATATGACTACGATGTAAGTCACATGACTAATGTGTGGGGTGCACACTACACACATACAGACATGTAGCCTACAGCATGCCTGGACATCCGCTGAACCATCAACACATACTCAACACATAACAAACTTAAACGCTGCAACATCAGTGTCAGTTTTACAATAACAAAACATTGAATGCCTCAAGATCCTTCCCTCTCTATAAACAGTGATACCATACCAAGAACACCTCAATACATGGTATGACCAAGTCTAGGAGGCAGCTTGCACTATAACTACTTTCGGGTCACACCTATCTCCTCCCTTCATCTGATTTTCGATTTCACCCTTTCTGACAACACATTTGGCACTTTCTTGAGTTTCTTGTAAGACAACAAAGCAACGGAACAAACAGACACGTAACAGTGACAATCAAAGATGGAGTCTTTGTTTTTTGCCTTTCTCACACACAGTGAACGCTCAGACATCGGTGAAGGCCGTGTGTCCCTCCTGCTTTAGTCCCCCATGCCTCAGCCCCGCCCCTCCCTCCTGTCTCATCCCTGAGCGTTCAAAAGGTGTTTCGTATTCGTGCGTGATACTTGCATTGACGCGGCTGTTCACATCTGAGGGTCTCCGTCCTTGGGGGAGGGCATACGCCACAGGGCTTCCCCTAGCGGTGGGTATGTGAGAGGGATGTGTGGGAGGAAGGTGCGGTGATGAAGGGTTGTGGGCGGGGCATGGTGGGCGTGGGTTGTAGGTGAAGGAGGATGAGGAGAAACGCTTGCCGCTTGTGTTCTGCAGTTGGCAAGGAGTGGAAAGGCAGAGAGATGGAATTAGCCAATAGGAGATTTAAAAAAAACATATAGCAGATTATGGGACAGTGTGGTAGTGCCTTATGGGACAGTGTGGTAGTGCTTTATGGGACAGTGTGTAGTGCTTTATGGGACTGTGGTAGTGTTTTATGGGACAGTGTGGTAGTGCTTTATGGGACAGTGTGTAGTGCTTTATGGGACTGTGGTAGTGCTTTATGGGACAGTGTGTAGTGCTTTATGGGACAGTGTGGTAGTGCCTTATGGGACAGTGTGGTAGTGCCTTATGGGACAGTGTGGTAGTGCTTTATGGGACAGTGTGGTAGTGTCTTATGGGACAGTGCGGTAGTGCTTTATGGGACAGTGCGGTAGTGCCTTATGGGCACTACCACAGTCCTATAAGGGCACTACCACACTGTCCCATAAGACACTACCACAGTCCCATAAAGCACTACCACACTGTCCCATAAGGCACTACCACACTGTCCCATAAAGCACTACCACTGTCCCATAAAGCACTACCACACTGCCCCATAAAGCACTACACACTGTCCCATAAAGCACTACCACACTGTCCCATAAGACACTACCACAGTCCCATATAAGACATTGCGTTACAGTACATTTATTTAGCAGTTCCGTCCCACACACCCACACAACCTAAGATGCTCAAGTGTGGGAGGGATACATACCAATTACCCCCCAACCACGGCAATTGATATGCCTAATCTGGGAGGAGTGGGGGGGGGAGGGGAAGGAAGAAGAGGAGGGGAAGTAAAGGGAAGAGGGAGGAGGGGGATGAGGGAGAGGGGGAGAGGAGGGAGAAGAGGGAGAGGAGGGAGAGGAGGGAGAGGAGAATGAAGATGGAAGGCAGATGAGTGGGAGGAGGTGTTAACTGTGTGTACAGATACCACACATATTGAAGGCCTCCCTCCTCCCTTCCTCCATTATACCTGTGCTCTGTATATTAGACGGTGGGGTACATGCCTTATACATGTTGGGTATGCTTCTCTAACATTGAATACGCCCTCAGACCAGCTAAGATACAGTAACTGCATACAGAACTGTATAGTACAGAGTGTGACACATGTCGTGTTGGAAATGCACACACACACACACACACACACACACACACACACACACACGCATGCACACACACATACATGTACAACACATACAGACACATACAACATACACACAACACACACATACACAAACACACACACACATATACACACACACACACACACACACACACCTCACCTGCTGATGAAGCCGGTTATAATCCACATCAGGCACTCCCTCATGGGAGGGAGTGGGAGGAGCCAAATGGGATGCCCATTGCTGGGTATGAATGTTACCAGCTGACAACTTTGGAGACAAAAGAAGGGAGCACACTAACACTAAAGAAACAAACCATTGTGTGTGTGTGCCCAGCTATGCAACAGTAAGGTGGTAACATTGGGAGCATATAATGGCCTTTGCATGAAGGTATGCATTGAAACTGCCCAATGCTCCAGCCCCCTGTGTGCACACATATGCAGCGCCCAATCCCCCAGCCCCCCTGTGTGCAGCGCCCAATGCCCCAGCCCCCCTGTGTGTAGCGCCCAATATCCCAGCCACCCTGTGTGTAGCGCCCAATGCCCCAGCCCCCCTGTGTGCAGCGCCCAATGCCCCAGCCCCCCTGTGTGTAGCGCCCAATGCCCCAGCCCCCCTGTGTGTAGCGCCCAATACCCCAGCCCCCCTGTGTGTAGCGCCCAATACCCCAGCCCCCCTGTGTGTAGTGCCCAATGCCCCAGCCCCCCTGTGTGCACACATATGTAGGTGCCACCTTGCATGTTACTTCAAAGCATGACCTCTGTATAGCTTACTTTAAAAACACACACACACTCACGCACACGCACACACTCACGCACACGCACACACACTCACGCACATGCACACACACACACACACACACACACACACGCACACACACGCACACACACGCACACAAAAATACAGAGCTCTGCTTGCACGTGCCTTCCCATTGGCTAGGCAGATAGGCTCCACTAGTCCCACCTCTCCCACGTAGAGTATAGACGATGTGTAGACAGGATCCGGGGCAAAGGTCTTATTACCTATGTGCGGACGGCTTTGGGGTGCAGAGGAACTATTGGGATGGAGTGATAACAGGACATTTATAAAGGCAATGACATCATTGTAACATAAAAGCTGCATCCAAGTGAGGTGATGGCGATGCAAGCCAAGTGCTCTATATAAACGACAACTTGTTTGGATGCAGCCATTGCTGCTTCAGATACAAATGCCAAAAACAGGTGAACCAATCTACTGTGAAGTCGTACGACCATGATACAACAATTAAAGGCAATAGAGATTGGCACATAAGGACACACACTCACAAAACATACAAACTTGCACACACGCACACATACACAAGACAAAAGCATACACACTTACACACAACCACATACACACACACACACACCACACTCCACTCCACTCCACTCACCTCTGGATATCCTGCCTAGCAGGCTCTGATATACAAAGGAGCAGAAGTGGACAGAATACAGGAGATGTGATGCACCATGTTGAATACCACAGCAAGCATACCTTGCATCTTACTCCACCTCCTGCAGCACATTCCAACCACAATGGCCACAGCTGCTATGACAACGACTCCCACAGAAATGGTCACCCCGGTGATGATGTAAAGCAACCCTGAGAATGCATCTGGAGGGGGGGGGGGGGGGGTTGGAGGGAGGTGGAGGAGGGAGGAGGAGGACAGAGGATGGAGAGAGAAGGTCGTACAATAGAATAGAGGGATGTAATGGTTGCCCCAAAACTTGGCATACCTTGGGCTAAAAAACAGTTGTTGGATGTAATCATTTCAAAATATATGTCCAGAGATCCAATGGACCCATCCTCCTCCCAGTCCACCACAGAGATGTTGTAGCAGTCCACAGAGAACTCTGTTCTTACCAAGCCATTGGCTGTCTCGTTCACTCTGGGTATCATCTGGTAGACCACTCCCCCTGACCTCTCCAGACGCACAACACACCCCCTTGCTTGGGTACCCTCGGCAAAGAAGCAGGTCACATTTAACTGGTGGTCACAACCAGTTATGGTGGACGACTGGACATCAGTGGTGTCTGCAATTTCAGGTAAGGTCAATCACCCTATCCTATTGATAGGAACCACTTACACACAATCTGTGGTGGTGTTGTGCTGTTTCCAACCATGTTGACAGCTGTGATGGTATAGAGGTACTTCATGTTGGGCTGAAGACCATCTGATGTGCGGACCACTATCTCCATGTTGCTGCCATTGTTGTCAGAGATGTAAGGCCCAATAGCTACACTACTGTTGGTGATGGTGGCACTTGTTAGTCTGACATAGAGACTTTGGAGAGGAAAACTCCGACACGTGTTCACCTACGTACATGGGGGCGGGGTTTGAGTGCATCTTGGGGAAAGGCATGATATTCTCACCTTCGAAGTAAGAATAAGCGTAGTTAGGTTTTCCCTCACCGCCACCTTCGCGTTAGGAGCTGCAACGAACTGCCCCACTGGGCACAAATGGGGAACGAGAGAAGCTCACGTGCATGCACATAGGCACACACCCCACCCCCCCCCCCCCCCCCCCTCACCTTGCGGGATGTCAGTAAGAAGGGGCTCGCTAGGGCCGCTGTCTCCAGCCGCATTCCCCGCCACCACGGCTATGCTATGGTTTTGACAGGGGACGTTACCTGTGTAGCGGTAGATGTAGTAGCTGCGCCCCACAACCCGCTCCGCTGCGATGCCGTCTACCACGACGGTATACCAGGTGGTGACCCCTGGGAGCGAGAAAGGCGGAACCCACGAAATGTTTACGCTCAAGTTACCCGCCAATGCCGCGCTGGGCTTAGAGGGCGGGGCTGTGGGGCGATCTGTGGCAGTGGTGGGGGGGTGGGCAGTATGAACCATGATAGACGCAGCCACCGGAGGCTTGTCGTACCGTATGCGGTAAGCTGTGCGGGGGGACTCTGATTCGCAGGGTTCCGGTCGGACAGACATTTCACCGCAGTGCCGTTGTTTTGATAGGTAGCGTCCACGAACAGCGTCGACTGCTGCGTCGTCACGGGATAGACGGCCCATATGCCTCGTTGCACCAGCGTTTGCGTGTGGGTCGGCCATAGCAGTATAACGGGGCCAGTCAGAGTGATCGTCCATTGTACGGTTCCGTTGGAGATGGTACAGTTGAACCCCGCCGTCCCGTTTAGAGGCAACAAGATTGATTGGGGCTGAGATACGAACAGACTGGCCGTCCCTACGCATATTTTAGAAGCCGGACCGAGTGTAGACGCGCATTTGTGTTATACGTGAACGCTCACCGACAGAGAAGTACGCCGCAAACTGAATCAACACTTCAAGCGGGGTCATGTCCGACTCGCGACCAGCTCAGCTATAGGACGGCATTTTATTCCTCGGCATCCACTGAACCTCCTAAGGATTATCGTTAATTTGCATTTATAAACACGTGTGGACCATTGCCTCAAATATTTGTACATACCACTTTATTAGTCTCGTACCCAGACCCACACGCTGATGCGGCGCTGCTGACTGAATCCAGTCTAAGTGCGAAACGTGTAGGGTTGGCCAGTCATCACATGGGAACTAGGACACTGTATGTAGTACGTGATGCCTCTGCCTCTATACCGACGTAATACAATGTAACGCACGCGGATCTGGGCACGAGACTAGCTGTCGCATTTTGCAGCCGGCCGTCAAAATTTTTTAGCCCGTCAGTTAATTAATAGTTTTATTGCAATAAAAAAGTCCACATTTTAACAGAACTGTAGTGCAACACAACAAAATACTTTATTATTACAACATAACCAGCACACCTACCACAACACTGAGATATTTGTTGGAAAAGGTATGGCTTTGAATTAGGCTCGTTGGATGGGGCTTTGATTTGCGAGCCAAATCGTTAAGACGTCCCAGGCATCTGGGCCAAAGACACCTGATATCTCCATAGCAATGGGTTGGAAGAGCAATGACCTCATGCTTATTCCTCTCTGCCAAAGATGCAACAGCTCCTGATTCTGACGTTACCTGCATCTCATGTGAGGTTGCAAATGTATCAGGACATGTGACATCAAAGGGATCCAGACAAGTGGGCGTCCTGATTTCCAAGGTGCAATAGTGACAGTATCAGTTACAATCGATGGAATTCGGCATCAAAAATCTTTTAATGATGCTGTTTATTGCCATGCACAAGATATCACAGCCAAATCTTTACAACCTGTATCAGGATGTATTTGTCAACAGAGCATGTACCAGGAATGATATGATTATATTCACGATCATATCATTCCTGGTACATGCTCTGTTGACAAGTACATCCTGATACAGGCTGAAAAGATTTGGCTGTGTAAATTTAAACGGCACTTTTTAATAATTATAATGCAATTATGAAGATTCGCAAAATCAAAGCCACATCGTACGAGCCTAATTCAAAGGCATACCTTTTCTATTGCGGTGCAGAGGCAATGCTGCATCTGTTATTGGGTCTACTGGTTTAATTTTAGATGTAGTGTAGTTATGTACTGTGTTTGTCTAGAGTTTAATGTTAGGCCTACAACGGTTTTAATTTGTGTTATCAAGTTATGCATACAGTATCCTCGATGTAGTACGGAAGCAAGAATAAATACACAATATTAATTTTTTTAATTTTATTATTATTACATGAATACACCAGTCACAAGAACAAAGAACTAACTACACTACACTACACACAAATGTTCTAAAGAACTACTACCCTGCCCATGATGGCCCTGGATATTGATCTAACTAGAACCATGTTCATTCTGCTGTAGATACCAAACAGGGCAACAGATTTGGGGCGACCTTGGTGGATGGACAGTAAAGATGCCAGGTGTGAGAACACGTTTTGGACCTCCTTCCCCCAATGCCCAAAGGTCTCTACGGCCAGTGGGATGCACACCCACCCCAGCTCTTGACACCTGGCATCATTGGTGGAATGTTTTCTACATTCTGCAGCATGGGTTGCTGCCCCTGAGGAAGTACTGGCATCTCTTAAGGTGGCAGGAGTGAGGGGTGAAGTGACCATTATATCAAAGGCAGCAGGCTTGCCTATATCCCAACCCTGAACCAACACATCAGCTGGACGTGTGTTGATATGATCTCCAGATAGGCCATATCCCACTTCAACCCTTACAGGCAGGTGAGCTTGGTGGCAGAGTTCGGCAAAGGTGTCCCTAAGGTGGTTGTGATGGGTGACCACATCTCCACCATGCCGGCACGAGGTTGCATGGTGGCCAAGAGGGTCAAGTACGGCCCCAGAGCAGAAGGGGCAAGAAGAAGCACTTGATTTTATTATTGTTATTATATTTTTATTTCAAACACTTGCTTTGACTTTTAGTTATTTGTAGTGCTTATGTTTTAAATTAATATATTCTGATAAGGAGTATTATGGTTATATAATAAGTTTTTATTTTTATTGTTTGTTACACATATACATTACAAACAAAAGGACTAATATTACAATAAGTTCTATGGATCTTCCACAGATGATCATGCTCGAGACAGGAGTGCCCATGCATTGGCTCGCATCAAAGTCAGGCTAAGCCTGCCTTACAATAGACAGGTAGCATGGGACTTGGAGCAATTTCCCCTGGTGGCTAGGCGAGAGGCAAGGCGTGATAAAGTCTGCATGGCTTCTGCACCTTAGCACCCATAAGTCTCCACTGCTATGGGGATACATGTCCAGCCTAGCTCTGAGCACTTGGCATCATTAGCATTGTGCTTGGGCACCTCAGCTGCCAGAGCTGCAGATCCACTTGTCACACCCACTTCCATTAATGTACTTGAATTTAGCGTAGATGTGACAGTCAGATCTAGAGCTGCTGGTTTGCCCAAATCCCAATGAGGGATAAGGATGTCTGCTGGCCATGTTCTATGTCCTTCATGCCCCAAACCACTTCCTGCTTCAACTTGAGGACCCAGACAGGCCTGTCGGCAAGATTCTAAGAGGACATCCCTTATTATTATTTTTTTCGCCATAAATTTAATTATTATTGTGATACAAGATACAATTATTATTATTATTATTATTTTTATTTTTTTTTATTTTTTAAGGAATTATAAAATTTAATAAACTTGTACAGATATATGATACAGTATGCACAAAACAAAATCTACCTACAGCATCAACATGCACAGTTTATAGGGAGCGGGATAGGATGGCTTGAGAGTTTGCTCTCACAAGGGCTAAACTTAATCTACCAAATAGTTCGTTACACACTAGCGACTTGGGGAGACCCTGCCTGGTGGAAAAACGTGTGGCAAGTCTTGATAGTGCCTGAATAGCCTCAGTACCCCAACATCCATATGTCTCCACTACAAGAGGAATACAAACCCAGCCTAGTTCACTGCACTTTCTATCGTTAACCCTGTGCTTGCGGATCTGGGCAGCCATAACAGCCGAACCTGCTGTCACACTCGCTTCTTGAAAAACATGTGCATTTAGCGTTGATGTGACAGACAGATCAAATGCTGCTGACTTACCCAGGACCCAGTTTGGAACAAGAACATCAGCTGGGCGAGTATGTTCCCTAGACCACCCTCCCATCTCTAGCTGTGGAGCAAGACAGGCACGGTGACAGAAATCGTTAAAGATGTCTCTCAACTTGTTATGACGGGAGACGACATCACCCCCCCAACTTGCAACACAGTGCATGATGACCATAAGCATCCAAGGCAGCGTTGCACTGAGTGCAACTTTGGCCTTGAGCAACTGGTATACCGAGCCACCATTTATTGCCACCTGAAATTCAGAAGGCTCCAAGTGAAGGCCTATGCTAGGGGATGGAGTAACTGATAGCCAAGCTGAGGCATGAGGTGATGAAATTGACAACAGATGTGCCCTGTCGATTGGAGTGGAGTTATTAAACAATTATTATTATTATTATTGATTATTGAGCTTATTATTATTATTAATAATGTTACAATACATACACATGGGTACAATCTTAAACATAGCCTATAGTTAATGTTAATTCAAAATACATCTTGTGAGGATGGCAGTGGCATTGGCCCTCACTAGATGGAGGTTGAGTCTGCCATAGATGTCTCTAAGTACAGCCGACTTGGGCCTGCATGTAAGACAGTGGCAAGCCGAGAAGCCAGCTGTGAGAAGGCTTCAACAGCTTCATTTCCCTATGCACCATAAATCTCTGCTACCAGGGGAATTATTAATGTTATTATTTTGGAGGAGAAACAACATGCATGAATTATTAATAAATCATGCTACAGTTCAATAAACTTTAAGATGGCTTGTAAAAATTAAAATAAACAATATTAACCAGGCTTGTGGTATTTTCAATAAAGCAGCTGCAAAATAGCATCGACTTCAATCCCACATATCTTCCGAACTAAATACTCGACCCACGTCCTTCATATATTGCCACATCTGTTCTGTAGTTTATCCTTCAGGGTTAAAAACACATAAAACTGAACGAAGGAGTGTCTCTCCAAACGTGTCAAAATTGCAACGTCCCGAAGGAGTCCAGAATCTGCAGATCGTTGATTTTTTTCTTAATCAATAATCAAGATGTTGATGATCAAAGTCAGAGCAATTTTCCCGGTCGTTTCGCGCCATTCTGTGGAGCTGCCAGTTAATTAATTGCAATAAAAAGTCCACATTTCAACAGAACTGTAGTGCAAAACAACAAAATACTTTATTATTACAACATAACCAGCACACCCACCACAACACTGAGATATTTGTTGAAAAAGGTATAGCTTTGAATTAGGCTCATTGGATGGGGCTTTGATTTTGCGAGCCAAATTGTAAAGACGTCCCAGGCATCTGGGCCAAAGACACCTGATATCTCCATAGCAATGGGTTGGAAGAGCAATGATCTCATGCTTATTCCTCTCTGCCAAAGCTGCAACAGCTCCTGCTTCTGATGTTACCTGCATATCATGTGAGGTTGCAAGTGTATCAGAACATGTGACATCAAAGGGATCCAGACAAGTGGGCGTACTGATTTCCAAGGTGCAATAGTGACAGTATCAGTTAAAATCGATGGAATTCAGCATCAAAAATCTTTTAATGATGCTGTTTATTGCCATGCACGAGATATCACAGCCAAATCTTTACAACCTATATCAGGATGTATTTGCCAACAGAGCATGTACCAAGAATGATATGATCATATTCATGATCATATCATTCCTGGTACATGCTCTGTTGACAAGTACATCCTGATGCAGGTATCAGGATGCCTGTATCAGGATGTACTTGTCAACAGAGCATGTACCAGGAATGATATGATCATGAATATGATCAGATCATTCTTGGTACATGCTCTGTTGACAAGTACATCCTGATACAGGCTGTAAAGATTTGGCTGTGTAAACGGCACTTTTTAATAATTATAATACAATTATGAAGGTTCGCAAAATCAAAGCCCCATCCTACGAGCCTAATTCAAAGCCATACCTTTTCTGTTGCGGTGCAGAGGCAATGCTGCATCTGTTATTGGGTCTACTGGTTTAATTTTAGATGTAGTGTAGTTATATACTGTGTTTGTCTAGAGTTTAATGTTAGGCCTACGATGGTTTTAATTTGTGTTATTATGCATACTTATTATGCATACTGTATCCTCGATGTAGTACGGACCCAAGAATAAATACACAATTTTATTATTGTGCTCTGGACACCCTGGGACATCATGCAGTCCCTTGCAGAAGGGGTGGAGATGTGGTTACACGCCACAACTGTTTGCGTGACACTTTTGTAGACCTTTGCCGCAACGCACATCTTAGTGTCCAAGTAGAGGTTGGGAATAACCTCACATTGGACAACTCACGCCCGGCTGATGTCTTGGTGGGCAATTGGGATAGGGGGAAACCTGCCGAATTTGACTTTACAATTTCTTCTCCCCTATCATCTCCCGTCTTATCTGAGGCTAGTGCTAACACAGGTGCAGCCGCCCGATCAGCTGAGGAACGCAAGCACTGAGCTAATGATGTGAAGTGTGCTGTGCTGGGCTGGTCCTGCATGTGTTCCACTTGCCGTGGAGACCTATGGAGCCTGGGGTGATGAGGCACAGTGCACCTTTTCTCGCCTGGCTTCTCTCAGTTCTCTCTGTGGGATCTGCTTGGCCCAAGGGTAAGGTTCTATCTGACATTTATGGCCATCTACACTTCAAACTTATGCGTGCCACTGCAAGAGCTTTGCTAGCCAGGTCTCCACCAATCCTGACAGATGGACAGTGGTTAAATGCGTGTTGTGTTAGTTCCATAGTCATGTATCATGTCTGTATTTATCGTTGTAAGGAATATAAATATTATTATTACTGTTATTATTTTGGAGGAGAAACAACATGCATGAATTATTAATAAATCATGCAATCCCACATATCTTCCAAGCTAAATGACTCAACCCACGTCCTTCATATATTGCCACATCTGCTCTGTAGTTTATCTTTCAGGGTTAAAAAAACTGAACGAAGGAGCATCTCTCCAACATGTCAAAATAGCAACGTACCCGAAGGAGTCCGGAATCTACAGATCGTTGATTTTTTTCTTAATCAATAATCAAGATGTTGATGATCAAAGTCAGAGCAATTTTCCCGGTCATTTCGCGCCATTCTGTAGAAGAGGTTCTATCCATTGGATGAGCCTCCTAAATGGCGCGAAACTACCGGGAAAATTGCCCTGGTTTTGATCATCAATATCTTGATTATTGATTAAGTAAAATAAACGATCTGCAGATTCCGATAGCAACAGAGCTCCGTTGAAATTTTGACGAGAGACACTCAGTTTTACGTGTTTTCAACCCCGAACTTTGGTATGGAAGAGTGTAAGGACTCGTAGTGTGCAAAAATAGAATTAAATACAGAAATAGCAATTTGTGCTGAAAATATGAGGGACGTGGGTCGTTTAGCTCGGAGATTTGTGGGTTTGAAATTAATTTTTTTATAGTGGTTTTATTGAAATTGAATAGCACAAGCCTGGTTTTGTCATAAAACTTCCATATGCATGTCAGTTGCAATTTAAAATGTCAAATTGACTTGGATAGCGACTGTGTTAGGATTCTACACATTTTGTATGTACCAGTATGTTAAATTTTCTGTGCATGTACTTGTGCATGAGTATACATGTGGTGTGACCAAGACTCCATGCAACAACAAATACCAAGCGCGGGATCGATATTTGGAAGGTGCTGACGAAATTCTCGATAGAGTGCTTTCTTTTCAGAACCAAGCTAACGATACCGCACGCTCTTACCCTTATGCTCTTCTACACTTCTTGAGGCCAATACAAATTCATGCTACTGATGTACTAGCCGTTCGTCGTGAGCAGCTGAAAGAGGCAGTATCGTTAGCTTGGTTCTGAAAAGGACAGTTTTCGCACAGAATTTCGCACAATATAACGTTTAAATTATTTCCCCTCAATCATACTGATAAGTAAAAACTTATTAGCAGCATAATACAATAAAATATGAAGATTTCCACGTTCTAAGTCACTTGAAATGGAAGCACAGAATTGCACTATCAGGAGCAACAGGAGAGTTTATGTCCACCACACAAATTGGAACGTCAGCCTACATTCTTAGGCAGTGCATACTCATTGATAATGTCCATAGGTACTGCGTACTCATTTGAGAGTGACGCGTGTGATGTGTCATAATGAACCATGTATGTAGGGTTAATGGCACTGATTGGCACGGGTGGTTCAAGGGTGGCGTAGATGGGTCGCTGTGGAAACAAAGTAGCAGAACCACATAATAATTCGCCCACAATAAGAACAAATAAATTAAAAATTAAAGACTATTCCGGAGAATATATATTAAAGTAGGCACAGCAATAACATACCAGCAGCAATTTACATATATATATACCACAGATTAATAACTAACTAAGAAAATTTAATCCATCTTTACATATTAACTGTTCATATCACATGACATATGTATGTTTTGACCTGTCAAACGAGAAAGAAATATTAATATTCCTCAACTAGCTATGTAACACGGGGAGGTATGCTGCTGCATTTGAAGTCATCATGTATACAGGGAGCTACAGTTATGTGGTTAACTATTCCTACAGCACTAGTGTAATTATAGTTTAAGACATAGTTGCTGTCAGACATACTTGTAGTTAAATCATTCTTAAAAACAGCTTTGATAAAACATTTAATTATTCTACTAAAGTGTGTTGCATTCAGGCCATTGATCTGGGGTTTGGCATGACCAGATCCACATCTAGAAAGCTTCACGGCATTCCCGGCATATGATTTCACTCCAGCCAGCTTTAACCTGACTGCTATGAATGCAATCCATTGTGAACTGTAGTAAGCTGACACAGCCTGAGGGGCCATTTAGCCAGCTATGCAGGAAGTGGACAACTTTTCAAAACTGGGGTGGCTAAATTTAAATTTAACCACTTGACCACTAATGAAATTCATAGTTTAGTTCCATAATAATAAAAGAGTAAAACAGTGATATCATTTCATCATGGAAAAAACTGGGGGGGGGGGGGGGGGGAGGGGACCTCACCTCTCCCCTATGCCCCCACTCTTCACCATCCACCCCTCCCTTATGACCCCACCCTTCACCATCCCACAGCTCCCCTGTGTTCCCACCCTTCACCATCCCACCCCTCCCCTATGTCCCAACCCTTCACCATCCCACCCCTCCCCTGTCCCCACCTTCACCATCCCACCCCTCATCTTTGTTCCCATGTATGCAGGAGGGGTGCCATATGGTGTGTGTGTGTGTGTGTGTGTGTGTGTGTGTGTGTGTGTGTGTGTATGTGTGAGTGTATGTGTGTGTTTGTGTGTGTGTGCATGTGTGTGTGTTTGTGTGTGTGCATGTGTGTGTGTTTGTGTGTGTGTTTGTGTGTGTGCATGTGTGTGTTTGTGTGTGTGTGCATGGGTGTGTGTGTTTATGTATGTGTGTGTGGATGTGTGTGTGTGTGTGAATGGGCAACCTGGTTCGAAACAGCTTCGTATATTCTTTCTTCCTTTTCTGTAGACTCATATATTGTCTTGCCTCTAAAGATATAGACACCCAACAGTTCAGGGGAAGTACACATGTATTATACACAGAGGAAGCACACCAGCTGAACCTTAAAGGTAAAACAGCTGAGCATTTAAGGAAAAATTGAAATTTTAAAGATGTTTTAAAATACATGATGTCATTGTATTCTCTATATACATGGCATAGCATGATGTTCTATTTTCTTTACATGCTTACTGTGTCACGCCACCAATTTACCTCTTTGAATTTTCTGTGAAGCAGAATAAACAGCGAGGTGATGGTCACATGTGGATTAAAACAGGTGAAGACAAGGGGTAAAAACCACTGGTGTAGCATCCCATTTTACCAAGCAAGACAACACGAATAGACAAGTCTGAGGCAAAGCCCCAGCTGCCTTTTCACGACTTGGGTCCAGGAGGGAGGGGGGGGGGGGGGGGGGCAGGGGGAAGGGGGGCTTTACCCCATCCCAGGATCCGCCCCTGATACACAATCACATCACTTAGGTTAGGAACAAACAACCACATCAGGGCACATCAGGGCACATCAGGGCACATTAGGGCACATCAGGGCACATTAGGGCACATCAGGGCACATCAGGGCACAAGGCAGTACCTTTTGCACGGCAACGCAGAACAACAAGGCAAGCCATTAGCACTGTTGCCAGAATCAGTGTAACGACCACGGCAGAAACGATCAGTATGATCCACAGTAGTGTCTGTTGTGTGCCCTCCTCCGAGCTTAGCATGGTGAGTGTGGGGGGATGGGATGGGAGGAGTGCATGGTACGAGGAGGGGAAGGGGACAAAGTGATGGACTGGAATTCAAGAAGTGAGGGTATAAGGTGTGAGGGTGAGCGTGTGAGGAGTGAGGGTGTGAGGAGTGAGGGTGTGAGGAGTAAGGGTGTGAGGAGTGAGGGTGTGAGGAGTGAGGGTGTGAGGAGTGAGGGTATGAAGAGTGAGGGTGTGAGGAGTGAGGGTTTTTGATGTGGTAGTGAGGGAGAATGAGTGTGAGGGGTGTGGAGTATGAGGAAGAGGGTGAGGGGAGAAGTGAGAGGAGTGAGGGTGTGAGGGTGTGAGAGGAGTGAGGGAGTGAGGGTGTGAGGGAGGTACAAAGCAAACAAAAGGTGAATAAGAAAGTAGTTAGCCCATACCAAAAAGCAGCCATATCAAATATTATTACAACAGAACTGAAGTTACCATACAAGAATTGTGTGCTTCATACATAACATCATTTTGTGTGGTTGAACAAGACATATCAACTAACCAAAAAATATAAACACAACACACTAACTTCAACTCCAGAACATGCCAGGAGGCTACCTGAAATGTAGCACAATGGATTGTCTGTTCTGTTGAACATGTATGCACGTGTGTATGTGTCTCCTGATGGTACTGACCTGTACTTCGGGTGGAGGTATCTTGGGTGGAAGTATCAGTTGCAACAACCAATGGTGCGATGGTAATGTTCAGTGGTAGAGATCCAATGGACCCATCCTCCTCCCAGTCCACCACTGAGATGTTGTAGCAGTCCACAGAGAACTCTGTTCTTACCACACCTTCGGCTGTCTCATTCACTCTGGGTATCAGCTTGTAGACCACTCCCCCTGACCTCTCCAGACGCACAACACACCCCCTTGCTTGGGTACCCTCGGCAAAGAAGCAGGTCACATTCAACTGGTGGTCACTACCAGTTATGGTGGACGACTGGACATCAGTGGTGTCTACGATAGGGTGCCTGTATGTAAGTGGCTGAAGATATTGACATGTGTTGCTTACACACAATCTGTGGTGGTGTTGTGCTGTTTCCAACCATGTTGACAGCTGTGATGGTATAGAGGTACTTCATGTTGGGCTGAAGACCATCTGATGTGCGGACCACTATCTCCACGTCGCTGCCGTTGTTGGTCTCATCCACCTGACGGATCACAGTCACTGAGGTGTTTTTCAGGATGCTGTAGAGTTTCACAATATAGCGTTGTATCGGGAAATCAGGACAATCCTGGTACACCTGAAAGTTTGATGGCAAACAATACAATTATGCTATTTGATCCTAATTCCCCCTCCTCCCCCATGCATTTGTGTGCATGTGTGTGCGTGTGTGTGTGTGTGACAATATCCCATTTCCATTTAACATCATTTTTTTAAAACATCCTCTTACAATGGTGTGTAACAACATCCCATTTCCTCTCAACATCAAAAACATCCTCTTTTACAATGGTGTGTGCTTGTGTGCATGTGTATGTACATGTGTATGTGCATGTGTGTGTGCGTGTGTGTGTACATTTGTGTGTGCGTGTGTGTAGTGTGTGTGTGTGTGTGTGTGTGTGTGTGTGTGTGTGTGTGTGTGTGTGTACCTGCATGCGTGGATTTGGCACACATGCACCACGTGCAGATGCAGAGGGGTACCAGGTGTGTACCCACTTGACAATGCTTTGTGCACGGCTAATCTAATAACGGTGACCCACACAGATGGTGGCTTACACGCAGTGTAAGATAAGCTGACACATTACCACTGTCCAATATCACCACCTGCAGGTGCTGTTGGTCATTGATCCGTGGGGCTGTGTGTGTGTGGGTGTGGGTGTGTGTGTGGGGGGGGGGGGGGGGGGTATAACAAAACATTCAACACAAGTCACACCAATGTCATGCACTAACCCGCGGGTATCGAAACCAGAGCCTTGCTGGGATCGCTTTCCCCGGCTTTGTTCACGGCGAGGACGGAGACCTTGTACCTGGCACACCGGATGCTCCCCTGAGCGCCGGCGTAGAGGTAGCTGGTGCCCGCCACAGATACGGAAGTCTCCGCCTGTGGCAGGTCTACTACGCTCACGGCCACCCTGTACTGGACCGCCACCCCGGGGAAGGTAAGTGGAGGGACCCATGTCAGCAGAAGCGTGCCGTTCGCGTGCGCAGAGGCGGTGAGGTTGCTTGGAGGCGGTGGACGATCTGTATAATTTATATTAAAGACTTTTGTTTTATGCAGTACCCAAATCCAATATGATAACGCCGCTTGACACGTTATTAAATCATTAATCAGCTGGAATAAGTTGGCATGACTACATATAGCTATTTTAGGGGTTTGCTAATTGGTCTCTACGACGTAAGGCGGATGTAGAATCAGGGCAGCCCTATGAACATCTAACGCTGTATGCGTATCGCCCCACCTTGATTATATGCGGCGCCTTTTATACAAAGGAAGGCCCACCGAAGGGACTATAAGCGCGGCGCCAGCTGTACATTGCCATCTGGCACGTGCCCCCCACTCCCACCCAGGCATCTGTACAAGATGCAATTTACGTTGAGAATGTTGCAACCCTGCGGTTTTGCATGCGTCTAACTTTGCTAATTGCGTTGGTTTTGAGAATGCGCTCAATGAATGCTGCGCATGTACGCTAGCATTTCCCGCGTAGATCCGCGGCGTAAATTAAACTCTCAGTAGTGCGTCTATATACGCAGTTTGGCTGGGCCAGATGATCAGGTATAGGCTGCATGGCACGGACCAGCCACCTACCATTATGTAGTATAAAAACGTACGACAATTCATGCATGCGCGCATGTGACTGGGGGCGGGGCCCAGCACTCACCGTACACCATCAGAGTCGCCGCGAAGATTAACATTGGCGAGGCAGAGAGTCGAAAACATTTCACCGTCGTCCCGTTGTTTTGTGCCGTCGCATTGACGTGCAGGACGGAATACTGCACTGCAGTCCCGTCCATGATCGCCGACGAAGTCACCCCTTTCAACGCGAGTGCGGCTTCATCGCTGCCAGGTGTTCGGAAAGGCGTCTGGATGCTGTCAAACTTGACCTCCCACCTCACGACGGAGAGATTCACGTTGCTGCAGTTGAAGTCTGCGACGCTGTACAAGGGAGCCAAGAATGGTTCGGAACCTTGCATGGGGAAGGGGGGGGGGGGGGGGGGGGGGGTGTGATATGATAGTTAAGGGGAAAAAAGTCTGCCAAAACATACTTACCGCAACGAACAGCGTACAACAGGGCTACGATATAGCATGTTCGCATCATCTTTGTTCCACTAGCAGCAAACTCGCGGTTCAAAGGCTTCATTTCGACAATGACCTCATTATGAAATAAGCGTACATGGAACCGAACTGGCTGCATAAAGCGATTATGTAGGCTAAACCGTTGAATTGAAGATTTTTTTAAATACGTTAAATTGGGAGTGTACGGACACATGCATGTTTTAATACTTGCAAAAATGTATATTCATGCGTGCCTGTCATTCAAATCTCAACTTTGATCACTATGAGCACGCCTATACGTATGCATATGTATTGATGCCTAAGCTGGCATCTAGTAATCAAAGGCGATCTGCGCGCAAAATTCCAGTAAACTGATGTACATGCAGTAAAATCCCAATTAAACGCCGCGGCCTTTATTTGGGATTAAAAACGCTTTGCGTCGAAGATTTGGATAGGCGGTGGGCACTAATGGCAACATCCCCCCCCCCCCGCGAGGAGAGAGCCTCATTTGCGAGGCATTGTACCAGAATGGCATCAGGGGGATGACAAGTTGTAATCATTATAATGGTATATTGCACCACAAGTACTGTAGCATAGGTGCGAGAGAGATCAATTGTGAACCCTCTCCCTGTGATTGCTCACACCAAGGTGTAACAAAAAAAAGGAGAAAGGAATTTGAAACCTAAATGTTAACCAATTGAAAGCTTGCATCTTGTGTGGGAACTGCAGATATGCCTTCATCTGTTTGCCATTGTATTGTGATGTTGGCATCTGTTGTCTGATTACTGGAGGAAGTTGATATAGTATGTGGTTGCATGTTTGTATGCTGTATAGTGCTTCCATACTGTATATAGTGTCTGAGAGTACGTCGCGTGTACAGACAAACATGCAGGTCAATAATTTCACGAAACAGGTGCACTTGATCAGTGTTTTGTATCACATTGTGGTGGGGGCACATGTGGGAGGGTCCAGCTACCACTAAATGGGGAGCTTTAAATAAGGTCCACTAAACCTGCTGCAGACCTTCTGCATAGAGAACATTACAACTGCATAACTGATTGCCATGAGGTGGGCTAATACAGTACAACAGGCATTATATGCACACTTATTAAACTGTGGTTCCTTTGCAAATAGCAAGACCCTTGGAGCATCCCCCTCGAATAGTAGGGGGAAGGTGGGCGTGATGAAGAGTTGTACCCCACTCCCTTCCAGTATTCCCAGGTTCTGCCCTTTGGACAAATACATACAGCCTTTGATAAAGCTTGTGGTTAGTGTAGTGGTGAAGGTGCCCAACGTGGTACCATTGGTGATGTTAGAGTGAAAAGGTTAGCGTGAAAATGAAAGCTGACACTGTATTCAAAAACCATGTACTGTGAGTCACAACTTTAAAGTACTCCAAAAAAAGGTATTTGGTGCAGTTGCAACATAAGGTGAGACGTACTGCTCTACAAGTGGAGCACAGGTGATGTTTACTGTTGTGGTTGATTTATAGTGATTCTCTCAATTTAGTGGTTTCACGGGTCTGTCTTTGAAGACATCTTAAAAGCTTGAAGGGACATGCCATATATGGCAGCACTTGTACAGACCCACTAAGGGTAACACACCTGCATGGGCCTGTACACATGTTGGTTTGCCTGACATCAATTTGACCTGTGACACATCTACTTAGCATATTCAAGTTAAGTAACCATTGACGCACAGGGGATTATGGTGGATTAATTATTACTGGAAGGTTTCGGGGGGGGGGGGGGGGGGGGGGGGAAGTCCTAGGAAACCAGGCAGGTGCAATGACACTGAGCAGGGGTGTTCACTAGCAGATGGTTGCTGTTAACAGCTGTCTACGTGAATGGACCATTGCTGCATACAACACCTCATGCTGCATTACAACACAAGTATACCCTGTGCTGTCGCTAAGTCAGTAGGTCATTTATGAATTCCGCTATAGAAAGTAAGCCAATATAGGTGGTCGAAGTGTCCCCCCCCCCCCCCCCCCTTCCCAAGCACTAAACAATGGAGCGGTGCATGCTGCAAAGGAAGTGCAAATGGTCCTGAAGCGAGGGAAAGTCCTCTTCAAAGATGTATAGATTACGGGCTTGATCGAGCGGAAAGGTATAAACTTCTATTGGAATAGTGCAAGAGCAATTTGAGCAGGATGTAGCACGTGAGATAAAAACTGGCCTAGAATAAGAGCTTAATATGTGTATGTACCACATGTACCCTATTGGATAACAGTGCATGCATCACTAGGTGTCATCACTTTGATTAGATGGGTGGTTGAAGGCAGCATCATGTGAAGTAAAATGAGCTTAGAGCTTTAGCGTAATGTCCCAACGGCATGAATTCAATCAAGGCATATAAAGTCTGTGATCCGCCCCTAGATCCACCCTAATGTATGTACCGTAATAAATGCTGCGATCATTAGAATATTATAATCACATTTGGAATGGCCTTATAATTTAGAGCAACTTCATAAAAAGGTTGCAGTTTTGCAGATGGCCGTTAGTGTGCTAAGAAAACAGCAAATGAATGCTCCAATGACAAATCGTCTTGACACCACAAGTAAATAAAAACATTCTCTCTGAGAAAGTTGGTGGGATATAGGTTTTGCAGGCAAATAGTATACTGGTATAAAAAGCAAGGAAACAAGTTTTATCAGAAGGGAAAATGTAATAGTCCTATATTTAGCACACTTCGACTAAGGCATATGCTGTTTCTGTGCTAAATATAGGACTATTACATTTTCCCTTCTGATAAAACTTGTTTCCTTGCTTTTTAAAGCAGTATACTATTTGCCTGCAAAACCTATATCCCACCAACTTTCTCAGAGAGAAGGTTTTTATTTACTTGTTTCCTTAATTTTTTTAACACTCAAAGAGAGAAGGTTTTTATTTACTTGTTTTCTTAATTTTTTTAACATCCAAATCACCGTTGCATCGCAGGTTTTCCCCCTTTGATTTAACTGATTTAAATCAATCCAGACGTATTGTGAAAATTTTCTCGGTACTTTTGCTTAATTAGACTTGATAAGACCATATATAGGCTTTTAGGCTTTTGTCTATCAAAGCGTCTCCTCCAGCAAATTCTAAAGCTATTGGTGCAATTTTCATTGCTTAAAAGTGTTCCTGTCCCGAGTTATGAGTTCCCAAGAAGCAGAAGAAGCAGAAGAAGCAGAAGACGACCCGCCCATTATTTTTGGAAGGGGAACGAGGACAGCAGTATTTTTCGTTCTCGACAACCACGCGGTTCTACGGCGTGAAACAAAAAACAAAACTACTCAGTTTTGACTTCTAGATCGATTGCCGCAACAAGTTAGACGATCCGATCGTCGGGAGCGAAGCTACGGTTGGGTCGCGGGATTTTAATTAAATTCATAGTCGGGGTCAAAAGCACGTGCAACACGCTTCGATGTGACGGTGGGTTTGACTATAAATATATATAGAGCGTCATAAATCGTCATCAATAAAATCGTCATCAATAAATAGCAACCGTTGCTAAGCGCCATTTTGAGTTGTCAAAAGCACACACGCATCTATCCGTAATTGAGTGATTGGAGGTTCCTGAGTGACTAACCGTTTGAGCCATTCCGTGTGATTAAATGCAGCTAGAAACTACGGCCAAGTACTCTGAGCATTACTATTCGCTTGATGACACTGCCAAACAGCGTTACAAGGTAAAATTGGAGCTGGTTGGTGCGCTTGAAGACCCGTATGTTGCGTATGAGAGAGGCATTGTTAGTGTAGATTGGAATAATTGGCCTCAGGTTGAGTATCCTGATATTTAAAGCTATCTAATTCAAACACCCAGCATTTACACTGGAAACCTTAAGGCCTACAAAAGTTTGGAAGCGTATAATTTATTCATTAACGGTTAGGTGGAAGATATCACTGGTAGGTACCTCTGCCACCAGTATTGCTATTGGAAGACAATCTCAGCGGCTTTCAAGCACTCCTTGCAAATCTTGGATAGCAGCAAGGAATGAAGGAACTATATTATGTGCGCACTGCATGTGGAATCTGTTCATATCATGCACACGCTTCCTCTTCAAAGGGCTCTTCATGTGCTCGAATAAGGAAGGAACACAATCAGGGGATAGGGGGGTTGTTGCTATTTTCTCCCGAAACGAAGTGTACGCTACATATCCACGAGTACTCATTTGGAATCCAATCTTTGCGCCCCACCGCTGCTATCCTAGAGGCGGATACGGGGGGGGGGGGGGGGGGGGGGTTGGGGGTTGTAACCCCCCCTTTCATTTAAGGTACCTCCCCCTCTTCTGCTAAGTAGCCCGACCCCCTCCCCGCTTTTTGTATCGGGCCTGAAGCGGACAGCACCCCCCTCCCCCGCTTTTCGTATCGGGCCTGAAGCGGACAGCACTCCCCCCCCCCCCCCCCCCCCCCACGCATTTCGTATCGCGGGTCTCAACCCCCCCTTTTGGAAAATCCTGTATCCGCCCCTGTATCCGCTGGGATTTACGTTCTTCATCTTGAGGAAAACGATAAAAATGAACGCCCGAACCATTAGTGAAGCGATTACTGCATCCAACTGCACTACAAGCCTTACCCATACTATTGCGTTTGACACTCAAAATGGCGGATAACACAAATAAAGTCGCTCCATTGCACAACCTCTATAATTTGTCATAAATCGTACAGATTACGTACTTTGACTGCTAAATTTAGCATATATGCCCCGCCCATGCAGTTAAGCCACCATGGATCACAGAACCGCAATCGAATCCTTGACAAGCGAAGTGCTGTGCCCCGTATGTCACTTGGACTTCGAAGATCCAAGAATCCTTCCGTGCGGTCACTACTACTGCAAGGAGTGCGTTGTTGGCATCGTAGCTAATGCCCGCCCCAACCTATCGTTTCCCTGCCCCGAATGCAGAAGAACCACGAGGATACCGGAAAACGATCCCTCGAACCTTCCAAAGGCACTGTTTCTGAACAGAGTGAAAAGCCTGTTAAAAAGCGTTCTACCCGCGTGCGATCGATCCACAGTCCAATTATGCGAAGCTCACGGCGAGCCAGCCAGCCTCTACTGCGACGAATGTAAACAGAGCATCTGCCAACAGTGTACAACATCGGGACACCTCGACCATCGGTACGGAGCGCAGGCCTCTTTCTTTACCGGGCTCATAAGGGATGAATTGGCTAAGTTAGTAGAGGAGAAGGGGAGGCTTGGGGTCGCCTGCGAGAAGAACCAACAAGTCCAGCAGCAGGTCCAAGATGAGAAGGCGCATCTTTCAACGCAAATCGTTTATAATTTTGAGGAACTTTCGCGGATTCTAGAAGAAAGAAAATCACGACTACTGACTACAATGAATGAGATCAGCGGAGTCGATTTGAGGGTCCTATCAGCTCAGGAAGAAACATTCAAAACCATACAGTCAAAAATTCAAAAGCTGGAAGAAGAAGCAGAGATGGCACTGAGCAATGTCGACCATCTTGACGAGCCACGCGCGAGGCAGTTATTGCATGACCTTAGGTGTGCGATTCGTCAGTGTGCGGGTATGTGCCTGGATCCAAAGACTGCGTCGCAAGTCAAGCTGAAAGCAAACATGTCCCCATATTTTAAAAGCCTCTGCTCAAAAGAATTCAAAATATTCATAGTTAAAGACCTCTCCAAGTGCACAGTGGAAGGCCTTTGCCCTACTGCCTCTGTCAGGGTACCGGCCAACGCAACTGTGCATGTCCGGACCAGCAATGGTGAAATCTGTCGTGATAAAGCCATTGTAGATGTCACCTTAAACAATGTGTCCATGGGCGTCAGGCTGCCGTGCAATGTATATGAGGCAGGACCAGGGATGTTTGAATTCTCCTATTGTTCAGTTTATCGCGGCCGACACAATCTTGTAGTGGAAGTGAACGGAAATCCGATTCCAGGCAGCCCTTTCAATGTGTTTGTGAGTATTCCACCTGCTCAGCTTGTGAATCCACAGAGAGCAATTGCACTGAATGCGACAAACTCCATTGCCTTTGGTGCTGACAATATGATAATGGCTAATGTTGGAGGGGCAGAGGCAAGAATTGTTGTCATGGATGCATATGGAAAACACATCCGCGATATCCAAAATACCATCCGTACGCCCAATTCACTTGCTGTAGACAGCGAGAATAACATCTATGCAGTGGACTATACCACTCACTCATTGCTGAAGTTTAGCATCCAGGGGAACGTACTGAAGAGTTTCAGTCGGGAAAAATTCCCAGGTGGTCAGTTTTCAGGAATTGGTGAAATACAGATCATCAAAGATGAGCTGGTCTTTGTGTGTGACACCACACAACACAAGATCCACATACTGGACAAGACCTTGGAATACCTCAGGTGCATAGAGTGCACTGGTCGTAACCTAAGCTACTCCCCCGAACCCTCCGACCTGGTGTACCACAATGCTGACCAGGTCCTGTACGTAGCTGACAGCAAGAACAAGTGCATTTTGGTGTACACTTTAGATGGTGCTTTCATCCGATGCTTTGGTAACACTGGACTGCCTTCTAGTGATGTCCACCGCCTTGTGAAACCATGGAGTGTGTGTCTGGATGAATCGGAGAGCTTGTTGTATGTGTTGGACTATGCAGAGCACCAAGTCCTTACCTTCACCACAGCCGGGAGGTTTGTTGCTGCGTTTGGTTCAACACACCTCCTGAAGCCAGCCCGTGTTGTCGTCGATAAGGATGGTTATGTGTATGTGTGTGATGAAGGAGGCAACAGAATTGTTGTCTTCTGATGCATGTGACATAGCATTGTGCATGTAGTGCATCCATTGTTATGACTTTGGGTAGGTATAGGCTAGGTAAAGGTAGGCATAGAATGCAATTTTTATATAGTTGTGGAAAGATTCACAAACTGCACAGATACAGTCCAAATAGTTTGTTAGCAATCCGTCTCAAACAAAGGAATAAATATTTATCCTAACCAAATCAAGATTGCCAATGGAAGAGTGGGTTTGTGGATAAAGGTTTTATATTAAGATTTACATTTTCGACCATTTCTTCTTGTAGTCTCGTACCCAGACCCACGCCACAGCAGTGGATGGATTACATCACCACTACGTGGAGTAGGCCACGTAGTGTTGATGTAATCCATCCACTGCTGTGGCGTGGGTCTGGGTACGAGACTATTCTTCTTGGCAATTTCACGCAATTTTCTTCAATTTTTCCTTTCATTTAAAATTCACATTGCTGACCGTTTTCTTCAATTTCATATTTTGTAAACTAATGGGGTAATTGAATAACTATGCTGCTCCATTTCATTTTCATACTAATTGGAATGGCCTCTATAACAGGCTTATATACTAACCCAATTCGTCCATTCCACGAGGCAGGGGCCTCCAATTCATTGCAAGGATAGACCCTCACATACTCCCCTCTTGGTAACTTGCTATGGAAGGTCACACATATAGGCCTATGCATACACGCGTATAGACGCGCGCATGCAAACGCTTACAGACTTATACGCTCTCGTCGCATGGACGAATTAGACTAGCAGGAGGGTTCCAGATGCATACGAGGTAGTAAGCGCCAAGGTCACGATCACAAAACTGATTACTTGGCAACAAATCTGCACAACATCTATGTGGACATCAGTCATTATAATAAAGATGGTTATTTACAGTTGTCGGCTGAAAACAATGCCGGCCGCGTATCGCAGGATTACTAGGCGTTATCATTGATCAATGTTCGTTACAAATTAGATGTTAATTAAAACTACATATTACTAATGTTTTGTAATACAACTATTCTCTTGAACTTTTAAAATCATTTCCAATCTGGCCAGTACTTCAAAGACAGTTAGGTCCTATTTCCTCATTGAAATTCCTCATAAACAGTTCTTAAGAAACATGAAGCAGTCAAATCATGATACGACATAACAGTTTCAAGTAACATAAATCAAAACCACCTTATATGTGAACCATGACCTGGTTTTGGGGATTAACATGATGAAGAACTTATATGGAGTGAAGTGTGCACACCTGTTCACAGTACTGATGCATTTCACTAGTGCTTCCGATATCCCATGAGGTCCAAATCTGTATCACTATATCTTTTGGCTGGATAAAAATTGCTTTAAATTTGGTAGATTCGTAGAGGAATATCATAGCTATTGATTATATAATGTTTAATTTATCAGTTACAAAGATATAACTTGTCATATACAAGTAACTTTTCCCAGTCATTTCATCCCATTCATTACTGAGCTTACCCTACCCCCCAAAACACATAACACATAAACAGGTAAGTTTATATATAGTCATCATCTTCAGGACAGTGGGTGGCTTGTTCTCTGTACATGTATGCCTCACAATCTTTAAATGAGATAGGATCATCAGCAGTTGAAATCACAACACCTTTTTCTGAGGGAAGAGTTGTCCCGTCATCACAGATAGTATAAAGAGCTGTTCCCTGGGTTTCACAGTAGTATGGTTCAACAACACCCAATGGGGGCTCAGTATTTGTGGCTTTACGCATTTTTATGCAGAGGTATACAAAAACCACACTGAGGGTTGCTAGGACAACAGTAAAAACTAAACTAAGAGTCATAGCAGCAGTCATGGTACCATCAATGAGAACAGAAGAAGTTGGCAGCTGTGTGCTGAGAAGACCTAATTGAAACAAAACGAGCAAGACAGAGTGTCAAATGTGGGACACTAGTTCATGATAAAACTAGGATACTCTTATCAGTGACACCTAGTGAATGTCAAAGCACATGGACTTAGGCAGGCATATTAATTCTAGAGACATGGGATATAAATATAAGTGAGTAGCTAGTGCAATACTCACATGCATGCAGATCAGGAAATTATCACATTGCAAATCAGGCATCTATATTGGGAATTAGGAAAACTGTGTTCTTTGCACTAATCACTTATACCTCTAATTAATTCGACTGCTATGAAAGAGGGTGGAGTAGGTGTGTAACCGGTTTTCAGGCTATTCGGTTATTCGGATATTTAAAAAAAAAAACCTATCCTAATTAGAGTTCTAGTTTTCTACAGTATAAAAATATTGGCAAAGGCAATTTCAAAGTTCAATTAATCAGCATGAACAGTCTGTGAGTCAACGCCATGTGGTTGATGTCACAGCTATGGAGGGTTTCAAAACACATTGATGGACATGGCAAGGAAGTGCATGTACACAACAGAAAGCTAAAAGTCGAAATGCTCTATTTCATCGACTTATTTCCTAGCTAGCTCGCCAAGGCATACCAGTTCACTTAAGATCAAAGTGTAGCTATCATGATGATTGTATTTGGCAGGGCTGGTAGTCATGTAGTGTGCCAGGGCATACAGTCCAGTACCCAGACCTAGCTGGATGAGGTGTTAACTTAGTCCTCAATAGAGAGAGCCCCGCTTTTCTAGAACGTATGCATGCGACATTATTGTTGGTGTTTGCGATATTTACAAATGTACTGTATTCAAGGTTGTCTTTCATTGCTACATTGATATGGTGCAACCCTTACTGGAGAAATTGATAGAGCATGTCTGACTGAGATCATTGCCCCAAAAAGGGACCTACCCCATATTATAAAATTTTCTTCGAAGGAAGGCATGTGGAACCAAACAAAGCAGCTCAATAATTGTCAGATGCCATATTACAACTGCTTACAGAAAGCACTACAATGGAAATGATTATGGACAGGTACATGTTCTCGGGAAGGAAACCTAATCATTGTGTATTGCGAATGCAACCATCACTCGCATTAACCAATGTAACAAATGCAATACATATGCACACATATGTACATACATGCACACACATGCACACACATACACACATGCACATGTCCTGCTAGTGACACCAGTGGTCCTACATCATTACTGGTGATGGTGGGCGTGGCTGTGATTACAACACTATTAAATAAGTGTTTGCAGAGCAAATACATACACGCACTGTAGAGATGTAGGCATAAGGTGTGAGGGACAAACCTTCACAAGGCCTAAGTGCTATAAGTAATACAAACATTCTCTATGAGAACACTGGTGGCATATAGGATTGGATTAAGGCAACAGTGGTTTAAAAAGGGAGGAAACAAGGGTCAAATTAAAAGGGTAAATGTAATAGTCTTATATTTTGCCCATTTGTAGGAATTATGATTGTGTGCGAAATATAGGACTAATACATTTCCTCTTCTTATTGGACCCTTGTTTCCGTCTTTTTAACACCACCATTGCTTGAGTGTATAAATTTGAGTAAGATGGCAAATAGTGCGTGTGTATGTGTGTGTGTACATGTGTGCTGATGTACCTTTTATTGGATTTGACAGGTTGCAGATTGTAATAGGGATGTCCAGAGATCCGATGGACCCATCCTCCTCCCAGTCCACCACAGAGATGTTGTAGGAGTCCACAGAGAACTCTGTTCTTACCACACCTTTGGCTGTCTCATTCACTCTGGGTATCATCTGGTAGACCACTTCCCCTGACCTCTCCAGACGCACAACACACCCCCTTGCTTCGGTACCCTCGGCAAAGAAGCAGGTCACATTCAACTGGTGGTCACTACCAGTTATGGTGGACGACTGGACATCAGTGGTGTCTGCAGTATAAGACCACAATCACATGCGTTGGTGGGAATGATGATCACTCAACTTACACACTTGCAGCAGCAGGTCTGAACTTTGTCCAACAATGCTAACACCGCTGATGGTGACATCATATTTGGCATCCTCAAGGAGTCCCATGGTCGCATTGATCACAAGCTTTGCATTACCCTGGCCAGGGCTGGTGTTAGAAGGGTATAGGTACTGATCTAGAGCACGTAGACCGACCAGGTCCTTCAGCTGAACGTGATAACGGTGAATGGTGCAGTCCATTTCTGACTGTTGGTGGTAATGTGATGGTGATGATGATGATAATGTGAAGGTGGTGACTCACCTTGATCAGAATGTGAACACTAATATTATGTGTCAAATACACCTTACTAGTCGCACTGTTGAGTACAGGGACTAAATTAAAAATGCAAACAAAAATACATACAAATGGTTAAATTACGTTTATTGAAAATGGATTAGGGCCTAACATACTCGTAGGAATGCTGCTGGCTGATGGTACTCCATAGTCGCTCGCTCCCGCAGCATTCTCTGCCAAAACCGCGAACTGATACACGTGACAGGGGTTCCCTTGGCTGTGGCGATAGACGTAGCTAGTTTTTGCGCCCGCTACGTAAATGTCCAAGACGTCAGCTGGTACCGTTAAGTCTCTCACGTGCACCCTGTACCACGTGTACACGCCAGGTATGGTGAAGACAGTAGCACTCCACGATACCTCCAATAGCCGTTCTCCCAGCACACGGAGGCTTACGTTAGTAGGTGGAGGTGGACGATCTATGCACTTGCAAATAAAAATAATAATAATAATTAAACAAAAACTTACCGTACACTTTTAATGGGACTGATTGACTGATATGAGTGACGGGGTTTTTATCCATTGCGCATTGGACGATAGTTCCGTTCCTTTGAAACCTTGCTACGAATTGCAGCTTAGACAGTGAGAACGTGGCCGTGCCATTTAACGTGACGTTGTGCTCCGTGTTGCTTACGTTGATTCCTTCCGTTTTGAAGAAGGTCTCATCGATAGGCCATACCCTTATGCGACTTGCGTTCTGGAGCATTACGTACCACCGCACGGTATCGTTATCGGCGATAGTGCAATTAAAAGTTACCGTAGAGTTGATAGGAGCCAGCACCAAATGAGGCTGTATCATGACTGTGGTATCTCCATCAACTATAAAAGGTGTTGTTATTAGATTTTACTCCCTTTTGTTTCGCTCTTCACGCACTCCGATCCCCCTCGCCCCCTTCGCTCTTAAAAAAACTCACTAACGAAAACACAGCATGATAGCAGAAGCAGGGCTATGCAAATAGAGAAAGCAACTGCCATCTGCATCTCACAGGGCATCAGTCACGTACATATGAACGCGCCAGTCATAAATAAATAAAATAATTATCCTAAAAAGTGACTACTCTGTTCTCTCACCGTATATTAACATGTGTAATAATTAAAAGCGCCACGGCCAAATATATGTACACATGACATACTGAATGCACAAGTTATAATTTATGCCCGCGAATTTTTAATGCAGAGTTTTTATGTGCATGCAGAGAAATGTAAATGAGGTCTTGTAGCACACATGTCCAGAAATTGTGGACATCAGTGCATAACTCGGCTTACAATTGTGATTAAAAAATTATGATTTCACCGTTATACTCACCAGCAGGAAGTTGATATAGTATGTGGTTGCATGTTTGTAAGCTGTATAGTGCTTCCATCAGATCAGTGATAGAACAAACACTGTATATAGTGTCTGTGCATGAGTACGTCGCGTGTACAGACTTGCAAGTCAATAATTTCACGAAACAGGTGCACTTGATCAGTGTTTTGTATCACATTGTGGTGGGGGCACGTGTGGGAGGGGAAAATATAGGTCAGGCCGGACCTAGTCTCGTACCCAGACCCAAATGTACGTAAGTGTTATCATAACACTACGTACAGTGGGTCTGGACGATAAGTCAAGCGAAGTTGTTCTGTGCTTCCAAAATTTGAAGCACCAGTCAGAATGCAGCTTCCGCGTGACGTCACAACGCCATTGTAATTTGTAAATTGCACTCCGCCTTAACCACGTCTAGTACGAGCGACTCCGATACTGCTAATCTTGACAGCGTGATTGTACACGCGTGTGGCAAATTGGGTTATTGTGACGTTCGTCCAAGTCAACACACAGCCATAAAGTGCTTTCTACAAGGAAAGGATGTTTTCATTTGCTTACCGACCGGCAGCGGAAAGTCGTTGCAGAGAATGGAAAGGCCTAGCGTGAGCGTGCGGGTATACCATTCTCTGCAACGACTGGGTCTGGGTACGAGACTAGGCCGGACCAGTTTTGGCTACCAAAAGTGGTCCGGCCGGACCTAAAATGACGCCACAATTTGTCCGGTTATTCCCAATTTGCCCCCAATGGCCTAACCCCTAAAACTACTCACGTGACTCACTTAGCCCTCGAACGCGGAAGATGATTTTTGCTACCAGAGATGGGTCAATTGCAAGTATAGCCCGGCCCCTGCTGCATTCATAACCAATCGTGATTTAAGTGAACCTCCTTTAAAGAGATAGTAGCCCCATCCAGCGGCAATGATTTCTACTGACTGCATTGCATTAGAAATCATTGCCGCTACATGCATACCTGCAACACACACATACTACTCAGTACAGATACCTTTGAACTCATAGCTTAGCACCAGGCCCGGCACACACGGTACGGTTGGTACATGGCTTTGGCCGCACCAACTTTCGATCCCAAAATATGGGCATATCCAGCCATTTGGGCTAGTCTGATAGCATATGATGTATTCTTGCGTGAGAAGTAATGAAGTACCGCTTATAATCCGCCATAGGAAAAGGTGATTTATCTAATTGTACTGATCACCGTAACGTTTTTGCAACATTTAAGAACATGAGATGAGTCTATTATCAAGCGCAGTTTACTTGTGTACGTGTACAGTCTAATGCATTCGTGATTTAAGTGAACTTCCTTTTTAAAGGCTTTAAGAGCCCCATGCACCGTTGTAGGCTTGCGCGTGAATATACATGTGATGCACCATTCCCGTGAGCGGTTGATACATTCAATTGTGCTGATATTCTGCTTCGTTGTTGACAGGATGCCAGGCATTTGCTCGTTCAATGACGTATGACTTGCAGATGTTCAATTTAAACAATGGGGGTTGCTAGGGATTCAAAAAACCGTCATAAAGCAGTCTGTACCATTTGTCAGAAGTCTTTTTCAATAAAAATAAAAGTAATGGGCGAAGCTGGCCTTATTAGTCATGCTGATGGGAAAAAACATAAGCAACTTCTTTCATCAAAATCTATAGCCAAACATAACTGAATTTCTTGGTAATGATGATGATGTACTACAAAGTGTTGCTACCACTTCCGTTGCAAGCTATGTGTCTGGAAATGCTGAGATTTTGTGGACATTAAATGTGATTGAGAAGCACTACTTTTTTAGAAGTTGTTGTAAATTAAATGTCACTGACGTATTCAAACAAATGTTTCCAACTGTGTGGATCTTGTTTCCCTGTGGATCAAAGATGGAGAGACAAGCAAGATTTAGTTGTGGTGAACGGAAATGTGCGTATTTATCATCGTCTAAGTTAGAATATATTTCTAAGTTCAATGCTTTGAGACGTGCAGGTAAAGAGAAAGATAAGGAGATTTTGGCAATTAATGAACAGATAAGCACAAAGCTACAAGAGTTAAAAATTCTGTGACTGAACATTTTGTTTTTGTTTCACATTTCATCCATGCAACTTTATATCTACCATGAGTTAATGTTAAGTTCATTACAATATTTACATCGTCTGATCTGCCAAGAGATTTACATAGCTTATACACCTCCATCACTTACTTATAGTGTCTTGAAAAAGGTATAAAAGTTAGTAATAAGTTCATGAAAGGTTTAGGAATTTTTAGATAGCTTTGCTGTATGAACCCTGCCAATCGGGGCTTAGTATTTGTGGCTTTACGCATTTTTATGCAGAGGTATACAAAAACCACACTGAGGGTTGCTAGGACAACAGTATAAAATAAACTAAGAATCACAGCAGCAGTAATGGTTCCATCAATGAGAACTGAAGAAGTTGGCAGCTGTGTGCTGAGAAGACCTAATTGAAACAAAACGAGCAAGACAGAGTGTCAAATGTGGGACACTGAGCTACTCTAGTTCATGATAAAACTAGGATACTTTGTGGATGTTTCCTTATCAGTGACATCTAGTAAACGTTTTGGACTTAGGCAGGCATATGAATTCTAGAGACATGGGATATAAATATAAGTGAGTAGTTAGTGCAATACTCACATGCATGCAGATCAGGAAATTATCACATTGCAAATCAGGCATATATATATATTGGGAATTAGGAAAACTGTCATGCAGTGTTCTTTGCACTAATCACTTATACCTCTAATTAATTCGACTGCTTTTCAGGCTATTCGGTTATTCGGATATTTAAAAAAAAACTATCCTAATTAGAGTTCTAGTTTTCTACGGTATAAAAATATTGGCAAAGGCAATTTCAAAGTTCAATTAATCAGCATGAACAGTCTGTGAGTCAACGCCATGTGGTTGATGTCACAGCTATGGAGGGTTTCAAAACACATTGATGGATATGGCAAGGAAGTGCATGTACACAACAGAAAGCTAAAACTTTATAGCTATGCAAAGTGCGTGACAGTTTCTCGCTCGATTCGCGCCAGTGAATTAGACATTCAATGTATGAGAGGCCTAAATCACTGGCGCGAATCGACCAGGAAACCGACGTCCGTGCACGCCCTTTGCACAGCATATCTCCGTAAAGGATGAAGTAAAACTTAACGAACAGGAGCAAATCGATAGGTACAGGATCCCTCCGGCTGCGTATAAACCAAATTTGAAGGGAATTGAGATTTCCTGCCGAAAGATATGGCAAGTTTGAACCCAAAGAGGTATCGGACGTTGCAACACTGGCACGAAGCTAATGCAAGACCCCAAAATCTGTTTTAACTTATAGAAATGGTGTAGTATGAAGTGTTGAAAATAGAAAGTCAATAACGATTACCGTTCCAAAGTTATAGCGATTCAAACGTAAATCATTTTTATAACTTTTATAAAAATATAGCGATATATCTTTTTCTTGGAGACTGTCCCATATACATAATTATTTTTTAAAATTACAGACAGGCTTGACAAAAGATGTAGTTTACTAGCAAAGATACAGTATGGTCGCAGAAAACTAAGGTCTTCAACGAAGGTCTGAATTATAAAATATCACATGGCCCTATTGAAAAAAGCGGAGGAGGATGGAGATTCACACATGCGATGTAAACAGGAATGCTCTGTTTACTAGTAGATAGCTTGTACCAAAATCTTTCGTATGGGACAATTACAATAATAGTCCATGAATCTGTTATTCGGTGTTTGTACTTACCTGCTACGTACATGTGCTGGCTACATACAGACTATCCCTTATAGGATCCAGGGATTAGTTAGATCGCCAACTGTGTGGATCTTGTTTCCCTGAGAATCAAAGATTGCCACCGTACTCACAGACAAGGCTGTAGCCTTCTTCATCAATTGATATTCCTATCGGTCCCTTTACACCTCCATATCATCTTACATAGGTCCCCTCTGGTGTGAAGACTTTCATGGAGTTGGAACCATAGGCTGCAACATGGATGTTCCCTTGAGGGTCCAAAGCAAGACCAAGGATTCTTAAAACCCCTGAGCACCAGAGACATTAAGGTGAATAGCCAGCTGCACCCTGTGAATGCAAAAATCATCCTATCCCTTTGGTTAACGTAATGGATTTTGTGAAGCATAATTGTCCCTGACCTGCCCTATTGGCCAAACGTTTGTAGGAACTGCCCTGCTGTTGTCAGCTTCTGAATGCGATGATTGCTTTGATCAGTAAACATGCATCACATCTCCTTTGATGGATATACCATATGGAAACTTGATCGCCACTTCCACCACTATCTATCGTTCTCTTCTCATGACCACCTTGGTCAAACACATGAATACTGTTATCTTCACTGGCTACATAGATGTCTCCACTGTTATGGATGGCAGTATCTAAAGGACCACCACTACAACTGATGACTTGCTGGGGGTTACATAAGGTGCTGTGCTTCGGCCTCACATCAAGGTCATGAGGACTGCTCTGTACCTGTTCACCATCCATTGTGATGAGGATCTGGTGAGGACCAGTAGCCTGAGGGGTGAGGGTGATTGTGTAGGGGTGAGGGTGATTGTGTAGGTACCATCTCCATTGTCCTCCACTTTTCCTGGGACAACTGCTCCATCATGTGACTTGGCCCTCAGCTCAGCCTTCACCTGCAGACCACCATATGGGTACCTCTCTCCCTCTGAGCTCTTGGTCTCCTCTTTTACACTATACACCATGTCCATCCTGGCTGCTGACTTAGAAGACCATGTGCTTTGTGATAGAGATGGAGATGAGGCCATTACAAGACCAAAGTCTGTATAACGTTTAGAGCACAGCTGACATATGATGTGTGGAGGGAAGAGGCCAGATCTGTGGAATAGAGAACATGGATCTAATGATTTAACAAGTAAAGAAAAACATTCTCTAACGAGAAAGTTGGTGGGATATAGGAATTGGTGGCAAAGGTGGTGTAAAAAGGAAGGGAACAAGGTTTTGGGAAAAGAAAAATGAGACAAAAATCCTATATTTAGTACTTCTTTGGTTCTGTTACTGTTACATTTACATGTGCTAAATATAGGATTTTTGTCTCATTTTTCTTTTCCCATAACCTTGTTCCCTTCATTTTTACACCACAATTCCTAACGTACTACCAACTACTAACGTAGTTCCTGGGAATATTTCCGATGTACGTTCTATAAATAACAACGCGTACCTAGCAACCAATAACTTGCCCACACAAATGTACATAGCAACGCGTACTTAGCCTAGATATACACGTACAGGAGTCATGTGCATCAAATGCAGTGTTCATTCTCATCGTACAGTCCACCTGGAGCACATGTAGACAACACTGACAACGATAAATCTATTTTACAACATGTAGTGTTTGTATTGCCCCGGACCCTGGGCTGGTTCTTGGCTACCCTATTATAGTCTCTGGGCTGTTACAGCTACGCCATTAAATTTTTAACGAGTGACTATGAATATAATTAGACGACTTGAAGGGGGGGGACCCCATACTGAATATCCCCCTGGGACTGAAACTAATTTTTAAAAAGGAATACGGCTAAGCGATACTCAATGGCCTCTGCCCACTACGGACATAAAGGGTAATTGCTGCATGGGTCAAGACTACTAATTCATGTTGGATGCATGTAGGGTAGGCATTTGAATACTTCCTATAGGCCTATTAAAGACATATTCTTAAAAACAGCGTATACGTTGAAGTAATCCATGCAGTACTCTGGTACCAAATCCTCTTTCGAATGCCCACCACCTGTGCCCTTAACAAGGGCGGCCATTCCTATAAACAGTCTTATCTGTTATTGGGTGTTTGAGCTTACCTGCTGCGTACGTCGTCGTGTTCGGACGATTTGAACATCACTACCGTAAAGTATGGAACCGCTGGCCTAGCAATAGAGATTATTTCCTAACTGTCTAATAATAAATTGACAACTGAAGTAACGAAGATTATCTAGCGCAACGGCCGCGGATGCTATGCATGGTTCTTACGAGGGAGGACGGCATATCTTATGCGTAAAAAATTTTTTTAAAAAGCCATCCGGCCTAGAAAATTTGTCTAACAAATTAGGAGCCGATTAGTTTATGTCAGTCGAATAAACCTGGCTTTAACTATTGTTTTGAATATCGTTTTACGCTTCTCCCCACCCTGGGTGTAATATGCTGATTTGATATTTAAAACCATGCACCCTGGCATGAATTTTCGAACTGAACGTTTATATATACTTTTCCCCGCCTAAGGTTATACAGTACAACTGATAACTGATAATCGGACGTTGCAATATTGGCACAAAGCTAGTAAAACATACCAAAACCTGTGTTGAGGAAAAATACATGCACGCTTCAATACTTCGGAACGACAAATTGATAAATTAAACTTATACGCACATGAAGCAGGTCTGGGGACTTGGTTGACATCTGACTGGTGAATGCCACTCAAAATATTAAAAACCTACCGTTGCCACAGCAATGTTTATTCATCTCCGTTCCATATGCTTTACTTTTACATAAACATTACATTACAGTTTCAAAGAGTATTTCAATATAGTCTTAGCACCACGGTTAGCTACATAAAGGCTAACACTTATAGGATCCAGAGCAACACCCCAAGGATCATTGAGATTGCCAACTGTGTGGATCAAGTTTCCCTGAGGATCAAAGATGGAGAGATCACTGTCACTGCCCTCAGAGAATATGCTGTAACCTTCTTCATCAATTGATACCCCAATTGGACTCTTTACGTCACCATATGCATATGATCTGACATAGATCCCCTCTGGTGTGAAGACTCTGATGGTATTAGAACCAATGGTTGTAACATGTATATTCACTTGAGGATCCAAAGCAAGACCCCATGGAGACTTAAAACCCTGATTACCAGAGTCATTACCATTTATGGTCAATAGCCAGCTACCACTTTGATCCAATATCACTACCCTGTGATTGCCATTATCAGCAACGATCATCCTATCTCTTTGGTCAATGATAACTGATGTTGGGCAGCTAAATTGTCCCTGACCTGATCCAGGTTGGCCAAACTTTTGTTGGAACTGTCCTTCTGTTGTCAGCTTTTGAATGCGGTCATTGCCCAAATCAGCAACATACACCACATCTCCCTTGATGGATATACCACGTGGATAACTGAATTGACCATCACCACTTCCACCACTACCTATGATTCTCTTCTCATGACCACCTTGGTCAAACACATGAATACTGTTATCTTCACAGGCTGCATAGATGTCTCCACTGTCATGGATGGCAATAAGTAATGGACCACCACTACAACTGATAACTTGCTGGGGGTTACATAAGGTGGTGTAGTTAGGCCTCACATCAAGGTCATGAGGAGTGCCCTGTAAATGTTCACCATCCATTGTGATGAGGAGCTGGTGAGGACCAGTAGCCTGAGGGGTGAGGGTGATTGTGTAGGTACCATCTCCATTGTCCTCCACTTCTCCTGGGACAACTGCTCCATCATGTGTCTTGGGCCTCAGCTCAGCCTTCACCTCCAGACCACCATATGGGTACCTCTCTCCCTCTGAGCTCATGGTCTCCACTTTTATTCTATACACCTTGTACATCCTGGCTGCTGACTCAGAAGACCATGTGCTTTGTGATGGAGATGGAGATGAGGCCATTACATCGCCAAATATGGAGAGTTCGGTCATCAGAGAATCAGTTTGAAGGGTCACATATATGTCACTGGACTGACTGGGAGTGAGGGGAATTCCCCCAATCTTCTTCAGGGTGGCCTTCAGTTCAGTGGATAGCAGATCTCCAAGAGCTACCACCTCAAGGTCAGTGTGGGTCTGGAGGATGTGGGAGGTCATCTCAGTGTAACGACCAATCTCATCTTGTATCTTTACTAATTGTTCCTTCTGGAGGGACAGAGCTGTTGTCTTGAACTGTGACATGTATCCTATCTCTGACAACAGTGTCTGCTTCCTTTCCTCTATGGCTTCGTGGAGCTGTTCAAAGGCTTGGTTTATGAGCAGTGCGGCATACTCACTAGAAGTCTCAACCTGTTCTGCCATCTTGTCATTGGCATCAATGGCACTGGTCAGCTTTGAGGACATTTCTTGTGCACACACATAAGCCTCACTCATACCATCTCTGCAGACCTTTGCAATATTGCACACCTTAGTAATCCTGTGGTACTTATGAAGGACTAGGGTACAGTTTCTGCAGACCAGACACTGGCAGGCCTCACAGTAAAACTTTAACTCTTCTTTCTCATCATGAGGTTGGGAACATAGATGTTCTGGTGTCATGATGGATGGAAGTAGGCTGACAGACTCCTGGTCTAGTCCTACTATCTGGTGATGACGCAGTATTTTATTGCATTTGTGGTGCTCATGACAGAAGGTACAGAGGAACTGACGACATGTACAACAGAACACCACTGCAGGCCCCTTGTCCCCATCACAAGCATCACATGACTTTTCACCACCACTGCCAATCTCGGACATGTACCCAGCCACCTCCACCTCAAAGCCAAGATGGAGGTTCTGAGGTATATCATTGACTCCACCTTCTGGTATGGTGATACTTCTCTGACAAGTAGGACACTCCATGTTCTGCTTGTCCCCAGACCTCTCAATCTCCATATGCAGACACTGCCCACAGAAGGAGTGTAGACATGGAAGGGTCCTAGGGTCTGTGTAGGGCTTAGAGCACAGCTGACATATGGTGTGCTGAGGGAAGAGACCAGACCTGTGGAGTTTGCAAAGAACATGGATTTAATACCACAGGAAAGAACAACACCAACAAACAACTTGATGATTGTAAGTTCCTTCCCTTTAATCAGGGGCCAGGGCAGTTATGTTATGTCCATTGGTGGTCTCCAGTAGTGGTGTGCTCTACCCTTCAGGGATGCACTAGGAGGTGGACATAGTACCAAGCAGCATGCTGTGTGTTGAAGTATGCTCTACTGCCATGTATTGAGAACTAAAGTACATTCATCATGTTACTTCAGGTAATAGCTCTATAATTATATGGACATATGGGGATATTATATGGACATATGGGGATATTATGAGGATATTATTTGGACATTTGGGGACACATGAGGATATTATATGGACATATGGGGATATTATGGACATATGGGGACATTATATGGACATATGGGGACATTATATGGACATATGGGGACATTATATGGACATATGGGGACATTATATGGACATATGGGGATCATATGGGGATATTATATGGACATATGAGGATATTATATGGACATATGGGGACATTATATGGACATATGGGGACATTATATGGACATATGGGGATATTATGAGGATATTATATGGACATATGGGGACATTATATGGACATATGAGGATATTATTTGTGTGCCGTCTGACTTTCTGTGCAACGTGTAAAACACCTATATCTAAGTGTGAAAAGGGTATGTAAATTCGTTGGTTGTCTTGGAACAAAGACTGATAAGCACTTTCTGCTGTGATACTCAAACAGGTTATGTATTTTAGACAATCGAGAGTTCCATTGTGTGACTTTATTTAAGTTGAGCAATGTAATAGGCACTCTGTTGTGTGGAACAGTATTCAGTGAATTGACGAGTGTTTCTTTCTGAAAACCTTTTTCCTAACAACAGGGTGCAACATTACCCCCCCCCCCCCCCCCCCCTCCCCCCATTCCCCTCTCGAATATAACCTTAAAACACCCCTAGACAATCCCCTTTTTCATCCCCTACCCCCGCCCCCCAACACTCCCAAACTACCATGCACTTTTTTACTGGAATAGCCCAGTACATATTAATGCAGCGGTTAATGTACAAAGGACAACAAAGTTATTATGTCTCTACATCTAATACTGGTCTAGAAGCCTCCAGTATACCAACTTGTAAATTTGCAAGGATTAAGCCTGCATGCAAACCTTATCACAGAAGTAGCACCTGAAGTTAAGTATAGTTCAATGCTAATCCCAGCTGGAGCAAGAAATATAGCAAAACTGGTTGTCAGTGGACTTAAGCCTAGACGTTCATGGCTACCCAAGTGCCTGGAAAGAGTCAGCAAAAATATCTAACGTTCCTTAAGAAACAGCTGTAGCTTCACTGTTCATAAATTAATTTGTACAGATTCAGGTGCGTTGATCCCTCTATGATAATATTATCTCTGGTACAGCAAAGCACGAAGAAGTGGAGTCTGGAAAGGGTGAGAGCTGCTACAATCGTTTGTTAGCACGGGGATATATGCGTACCACCCAATTATAGGGAACCATCGTGGTACTACATACATCTGAATTCAGCTATATGCAATAAAGGACTGCACACAGCCCTATTGAACAAAGGGAAGGAGGAGGAGGAGGAGGAGGAGGAGGAGGAGGAGGAGGAGGAGGAGGAGGAGGAGAAGGAGGGGAGTGATTCCCACATGCGATGTAAATAGGAATGCTCTGTTTAAATGGATTGTATCAGAATATATTGTATGGGACAATAAAAATAGTCCATAAAACTGTTATTGTGTGTTTGAGCTTACTTGCTACGTACGCTGTCGTGCTCTGACGATTTCAACATCATTACCGGGAAATGGCTGGCATTCGAGAATGGTGAGCCACACCCTTACGGGCGTGCGAGAGGGTGTGGCTGCTTTTGTCATTAGCAAAAATATTTGAGCGTAATGCACATTCATATTCTGTTTATTTGCCTTGTTGAATTCCTTTGTTGGCATAAAACATATAATTCATCCGCAGCTGCGAGAGTGGGTCTGGGTACGATACTAAGCCTAGTACGCGAGGTGATAGAGTGCTAAATAATCTCTGTGCCCCTGGTATGTAAGTACACTTTTGGTTCCCCAGATCTATGACTTAAGATGTGAACATCATCCGGTCAAAAGGTGAGGTACTTAACTCTAACATCATATAGCTGCCATACAGATACAAACTTCTGTTCAACCCGAATGTGGCTCAGACGTTGAAGGTCAGGTACGATATTGTAGGGGCAAAGAATGTCCCAGCCTCTTAGGCTTCGAAGAAGACCATGTACTTGGCCTCTTCGCTCAATCTCATGCCGCACACAGTGGACAACAATAGCTAGCACTCGTGGGATGCGCGTGGGACAGAAGGAGGCGTGGTCTGCTTCCTGTAGTGAAGGGGAGCGGTCAGCGAGGGGAGTGGTCAGTAAGCCAATGCGACCAGGTTAACACCGTACACTCGGAATAATATACAGTGGCTTCTAAACAGGTCCACAAACGTTTGAGTGGAAGATTTAGATATTTACCACAGATATACCAGCACCATCATAATGACAGTTGAAGATGCTTGGACCACCCAGGATCCAAACAACTGGTAAGGCCAGTATGAGATTACGATGGTGGTGGCTTTTATATGGTGGGTTTGTGTACATATTCCTTAATTAGAAGCCTTAGCATCTGTTAGTGAATTTAACGATATCCTACACCACATGAAGTGAGTAACCCATTTTCTTCTTATTTGGACAACAGGGCACACATCAGGGCACACATGGTAGGGCCAGCTTTGCCTTATTTGGACAACAGGGTACACATGGTAGGGCCAGCTTTGCCTTATTTGGACAACAGGACACACATGGTAGGGCCAGCTTTGCCCTTGTGCTACAGACTGTAGGGAGGAGCTGTGGAACATATGTAAGTCCGTGACACACTCCCTAGTGTAGGGGATGGTGGGGGGCTGTCAGGTACTAGGGGAGGCCTTCTGGGGAAGCCCCTCTGTACTAATTTTTATCTCACATGATGTCATTAGTTTGATGATTGATTTTTAAAAATCCTTCAAGCTATAAATAGTGGGGTGGGCAACCCCCCCCCCCCCCCCCCCCTCCCCCCACATTGTGGGTCACCCAGAGTGAGAAGGTGATGGTACCCAGCCCTCCATATCTGGACCAGAACCATCATCTGGTACAGGGCTTAGCATTGCTTATCCATGTGCGATGTTGGCATGACTGGGTCAAACAAAGGGGAGGATGGGAGAACCAGCAGCCTGAGGGGTGAGGGTGATGGTGTAGGTACCATCTCCATGGTTCCATGGGACAACTGCTCCATCATGTGTCTTTGGCCTCAGCTCAGCCTTCACCTGTAGACCACCATGTGGGTACCTCTCTCCCTCTGAGCTCTTGGTCTCCACTTTTACACTATACACCTTGCCCATCCTGGCTGCTGACTTAGAAGACCATGTGCATTTGTGATGGAGGCCATTACATCACCAAGTATGGCCATGAAGAGTTCCTTCATCAGAGAATCAGTTTTAGGGTCACATGAATGTCACTGGACTCTGGCAGTGACTGTGTTGGTTGTTACCATAGATACTGAAGCATCTTTAGTATCTATGGCTATACGGTGTGCCATGCATATGGAGATTTATATTATCCTCTTATATAGGAATGTCGTTCAGTAGATTGTGCTGTAACTGAGGAAGGCAAATTTATCAATGCTAAGGCTTGGTTGCGTACATTCTGTGGTAATCCTTGTCACAACAACATTGATTTGATTTTCAAACAAGTCGCCCCAGAAGTCGAGCCGTGAATGATGGACTAGAGGAATTATTTTTGTATACCTCACATCTCACGTAATTGTTATTGCTCATGTACAATGTACTTTGTGTGAACAATACTGGAGAACAAGCAAGGGGGCACGTGCTAGGGTGCTGTGTAGTCTGTGTGCATGATCTGGAGTTTTCAAGGCAACCAACCACTCCCACAGTGAGTATAGGCGACCAACCACTCCCACAGTAACTATAGGCGACCTACCACTCCCACAGTAACTATAGGCGACCTACCACTCCCACAGTAACTATAGGCAACCAACCACTCCCATGGTAACTATAGGCAACAACCACTCACATGGTAACTATAGGCAACCAACCAGTCCCACGGTAATTATAGGCAACCAACCACTCCCATAATAACTGCTCCAAGTATTTGGGAGAACAAGACAATGTGAGTCTGGCCAGTTGCCCAAATTGATAAAACAAGGGGAGTATAGTGTTGTCTTTGAAGGTTCACTAAAGTAGCAGCTATCACATACACACATGCACACACATGCACACACACATATAGAATCACATGAAATGGCATAAATAAATAAGTCACGCATGTATTAGATTCACGATGTCTTCAAGTTTTCTTCAAGTTAGGTTTTTGCATGCAGCCCCATTCTAAAAAAAGGTAAACCAATTTGAGTGAAGCAGAAAAGGCATAGCATGAACTTACATGAAAGAAGCCAAGTAAGGGCTAGCAGAATACCCACTAGTTGAGTACACATCTGTACTAAAGAGGCTGAACTACTGGGTGATGAGACACCTGGAAGGGAGAGACAAGAACATTATTACTATTTCTTTGGTTCTTGGAAAAAGGATCAAGTGTCAGTTCAGTAATTAAGCTGATGATAATTGTGACCATATATGGCAATGATTGTTGCAGTTAAATTCACCAATGTGTGGGGATGGTGGAGAGGAGGAAGGGCACACTTTAAGGGGGGGGACGGGGACGTTGAGGGTCATTACAGAAGAGGCGTATCCCTCCTGCCCTATCCACAGTGCCCACTGCATGTGTGTTGCCCCAAACAAGGAGTTAAAACATGTTAGGTGAGGATTAAGACTAGGGGTTAAAACATGTTAGGTGAGGATGAAGACTAGGGGTCAAAACATGTCAGGTGAGGATGAAGACTAGGGGTTAAAACACTGTGTTGCACACTAAAAAGGCTTCATTCGCTTAGGGTGCCTCGCAACAGTGCCAAGACTGATGTGTCAGCAACTGTTGACCTACTGAGTGCAGATGAATACTTGTACAAGCATACAATTGTATCTCTGGAATGCCTCAAAGGACTTCACTAGCTGTGGTGTCTATGGCCTAAAAGTGAAGACCCCCCCCCCCCCCCCCCCCCCCTACTAACTAGTTGAGCCATGGGGATACCTTGACTTAACTATGTCGACTTCACTTTGGAAACATCGATAGAAGTTAGTGGAAGCAACTAGTTCAGCCCAGAGGTAAACATGCATGACAAAACATGCACGTGCTGTTGGATTTCAGTTTTGGTGCAAAGCAACAAAACTGAAATAATGCTGCATGTACAAATGTACCCCCCCCCCCCCCCACACCTCCACACCCCCCCACAATGACGCCCAGATAGGACATTAGAATTAATGAGCCTCCTATGTATTATATCATTCACAAAATGAGCAGCTATGAATAAACTAACAAGCTGTATGTGCATGTACACTGGGTGATAACATAACTATAGGGTAGTGTCTAACATGTGAGATATGGTTAGTGACTAACATGTGAGATATAGGGTAGTTTGGTTAGTGACTAACATGTGAGATATGGGGTAGATTGGTTAGTGACTAACATGTGAGATATGGGGTAGATTGGTTAGTGGCTAACATGTGAGATATGGGGTAGATTGGTTAGTGGCTAACATGTGAGATATAGTGTAGATTGGTTAGTGACTAACATGTGAGATATGGGGTAGATTGGTTAGTGACTAACATGTGAGATATGGGGTAGATTGGTTAGTGGCTAACATGTGAGATATGGGGTAGATTGGTTAGTGGCTAACATGTGAGATATAGTGTAGATTGGTTAGTGGCTAACATGTGAGATATAGTGTAGATTGGTTAGTGACTAACATGTGAGATATGGGGTAGATTGGTTAGTGACTAACATGTGAGATATGGGGTAGATTGGTTAGTGGCTAACATGTGAGATATGGGGTAGATTGGTTAGTGGCTAACATGTGAGATATAGTGTAGATTGGTTAGTGACTAACATGTGAGATATGGGGTAGATTGGTTAGTGGCTAACATGTGAGATATGGGGTAGATTGGTTTGTGACTAGTGTGTGAGATATAGGGTAGATTGGTTAGTGACTAACATGTGAGATATGGGGTAGATTGGTTAGTGGCTAACATGTGAGATATGGGGTAGATTGGTTAGTGACTAACATGTGAGATATGGGGTAGATTGGTTAGTGACTAACATGTGAGATATGGGGTAGATTGGTTAGTGGCTAACATGTGAGATATGGGGTAGATTGGTTAGTGGCTAACATGTGAGATATAGTGTAGATTGGTTAGTGGCTAACATGTGAGATATGGGGTAGATTGGTTAGTGGCTAACATGTGAGATATGGGGTAGATTGGTTAGTGACTAACATGTGAGATATGGGGTAGATTGGTTAGTGGCTAACATGTGAGATATGGGGTAGATTGGTTAGTGACTAACATGTGAGATATGGGGTAGATTGGTTAGTGGCTAACATGTGAGATATGGGGTAGATTGGTTAGTGACTAACATGTGAGATATGGGGTAGATTGGTTAGTGGCTAACATGTGAGATATGGGGTAGATTGGTTAGTGACTAACATGTGAGATATGGGGTAGATTGGTTAGTGGCTAACATGTGAGATATAGTGTAGATTGGTTAGTGGCTAACATGTGAGATATGGGGTAGATTGGTTAGTGGCTAACATGTGAGATATGGGGTAGATTGGTTAGTGACTAACATGTGAGATATAGGGTAGATTGGTTTGTGACTAGTGTGTGAGATATAGGGTAGATTGGTTAGTGGCTAACATGTGAGATATGGGGTAGATTGGTTAGTGGCTAACATGTGGGATAGCACAGGCAATGTTCAACAATAGTAGCTTCTTGAAATGTAGTTGCACTAATCTGTACTAGTTTCTCCTAAGGCAAACAGCTAGGTTTCAAATAAATATTGTATAGTGAAGGATGGGTGAGGTATCATGTATGTACGACATATTAACCAGCTTTTTTTCCCCGCCACTAACTGGCAGTATGTAGTCCTCCACAGTTTTAACTTATTCCATTATGGCTATACCACTAGTACTTGCACTTGGTCACTCTACCTGGTGGTAAAATGGTTCCACATTCTAATGATGTCGTACTCAAAATGCCATTCACAGGGACGTCCAGAGATCCAATGGACCCATCCTCCTCCCAGTCCACCACAGAGATGTTGTAGCAGTCCACAGAGAACTCTGTTCTTACCACACCTTCGGCTGTCTCGTTCACTCTGGGTATCATCTGGTAGACCACTCCCCCTGACCCCTCCAGACGCACAACACACCCCCTTGCTTGGGTACCCTCGGCAAAGAAGCAGGTCACATTCAACAGGTGGTCACTACCAATTATGGTGGACGACTGGACATCAGTGGTGTCTACGATAGGGTGCCTGTATGTAAGTGGCTGAAGATATTGACATGTGTTGCTTACACACAATCTGTGGTGGTGTTGTGCTGTTTCCAACCATGTTGACAGCTGTGATGGTATAGAGGTACTTCATGTTGGGCTGAAGACCATCTGATGTGCGGACCACTATCTCCACGTCACTGCCATTGTTGACTTGTGTGCAAATTTCAAAACGAAGATTTTTTTGTACATCGCGAATCATCGTCACACACTGACGTTGAACCGGAAACCCCTCACATGCCTGCATATACACAATTATTTTTGCATCGGACGTACTGGTCCATTGGATACTTAATCATACCTGCAGTCTGGCAAGGAACGTGATACTCATATTCTTTCCTAGTGTTTTCATTGGCTGTGCTTCAGCTGACAGTACATATGGAACTGATGGAGTTATAAAAATAAAATCATAACACGCAGCATGTATATAGAGCTACTGAAGGTCTGCCACGTTTTGCACCCTCATTAACTCTTCTCATCTCCCCTGCAATATACCAGGTACATCATGCACCATACCAGACAAGTACACAGTCTAGTAATGTACCTTCATTTCTCCGCCCCCCCCCCCCCCCTTCCCCCCCCCTCCCACACACATACACATCACACATCACGCCTTTTCTCCTACCTTCCGGCATGAGCGTCAGCAGCTTGCTCGGTTCGCTCTCTCCCGCTCCGTTTGCCGCCGTCACGTTGAACTGGTATGTCGGACAGGCCACTCCCGCAGGACTTTTGCTGTACTCGTACCGCTCCTCGCTCACAACTGCCCTGGCGACCTCCCGGCCGTGATCGGCTGCAACCACCACGTACCACATCTCGACGCCCGACGGTGCTGAGGGGCGGGTCCAGGTCAACAGCAGGGCGTCTCTCCCCGAGGGTCTGCCGCTCAGACCGGTGGGGGGAGACGGTCGATCTGCGCGCGGAAGGCGAGGGAAAGCACACAAAAACAAAATATCGCGCGTGACAAGAGGGAAACACGCACAAACTAACCGTAAGCGATGACGGTAACCCACGCACTGGTGTCCAGCGACGCGAAGACGCAGCTAGCGCGAGTCCCATTGTTCGTCGCGGTGGCGCTGACGTAGAGAACGGAACGCGAGCCGTTGCTGATGGCGTATATCCCGCGTGAGTCCAGCATGGTCTGGTCGAAACCGTCGCCGGGGAGTCTCAGCGTGGCTTCCACCCCCACCAGCATCACGTC